>JAQPZY010001155.1:0-435000 GCA_029931535.1 Margaritifera margaritifera
ATATCCCATATACTCTGCATCAGAGGAATAACAGCCTGCTAATACTTCTCAGCTGTCTTTCATAGCCATATACTAATCAGTACATCTACTTTCAAAATTGCATGTACACACTGTACGAAATATACTTTTTTGTACCTAACTTTCCTGTTTTATACTTATTGACAACATATGTTATTATGTACCAGTGGCCATTGTACCTATTTATGCTACAAGATGGTGAGATATTAATGCTGGAATTGCATATATTTGTGTATGTGTGAGAGAGAGAGAGAGAGAGCATTATGAGCGATAGTGGAATTAGTAGATTTTGCTGTATATATATCACATTTTGTGATATTTCAATCATGTATATCCATTGTTTTAAATAAACTTGTGAAACTTGAGAAAAAAAAAACCAACCAGTTAGACTGACAAGAGAGATCTTTCTGAAGTAGTGTATAAATTGCCTTTAAAAAAAACTGACAATTCACTTCTAATGAACTTAAAAGATACATGCAATAAGCTGACACTAGATTGCTGATATGATCTTTTTATGAAATAAAGGGTGTCAAACCAGTATGTTTTATTGCTCCTAATATATTAACTAGATCAAATAATATCACTTTTCAAAAGAAGAATATCACCAGTATATACATTTAGTGTTTTGCAGGAATTCATCAGTAAAACAGTTCACTATTCAGTATTAAGATGATGAAATTTGTTTTTTGTATGCACACTGAAATAAAACTTTTAAACTCGAACCCCTTTGAAACATTTTTGTATACACCCTTGCGTGTATGCAGTATGTTACTAGGAATTGGTAAATCAGTGGCAACACTGCCAGTGTATTGTCAGAAATTAAATTTGCTTCACAGTGTCATACCAGTCTGCTGTTATTATTTTCTCACTTGTGATTGTCAGCGCAATGTAGTGTATTTGTCTGAAAGACCCTTCTTAAGGGTGATATGCAACAAAACTCATAGAAAGGATTCAAATCTTTAAAATGGTTTGGCAAAAATGCACATGTGGATTAATCTTTTTTTTTGCACAAAGTATATCGATTGTAAATAGTACTATTTATATTTTTCTGCCCCATCATAACAGTTGGAGCATATAGTTTTACCCTTTTCTCTCATTCTATCTGCCCATCATACATTGGTTAAGGTTTGCTTTAAGGTCATTTTCAGGCGCTGTGGTGGAGTATCGATGTTCCATGAACACATTTCTAAGTTGTAAATGTTTTTATATTGTCTTTATACAAAAGGTACCATTTATACAAATCAGTCATATTTAGTCTCCATATTCCAGCTGTATAACATAAAGTATAGTTTTGAGTGTCCACTGGGTCTTCATATAACTTACTAATGTAATTTTGACAATCCAAATATATTTAATTCCAGGTACACCTTTAGAGCTTGATGCAAGGTAAGTGGACATTTATTAGCATTCTCTAATTTTACCAGCCACCTCCAAAACATCCCAATGATTAAAATTAAACAAGTTTCAGAAAGTGAAATTGTCATCGGTGGCAAAATGCAGTCACAAGATAACATTTGACAACCAAGAGTTTCTACATTAATTTGTCTGCAGTTGTGATACCATGGGCAGACTATGGACAACAATGAACTTTGATTATGGATGTTCATGGTCTATTCATGATAAAGACCATGACAATAAATCTTCCTACAGTGATGCATACATGTATTACATTAGGAAAATTGTATTTCGCCAATGTAGACAGCACTAACATACGTAGGTGAAAATTGGTATACATTAAAACAGAACTACCTGATAATAGTAAAAAGTTTATAAAATAAAACATTAAACAGTTTATGTTTTACTTTGGACTAGTTATGTCAACACGTTTACAGAGATATTGCAATACATCATGTCCAGCTATCCATGTGTCCATTCATTTGTTTATCTGTTTGTTACTGATTTTCTTGTAAGTCGAATTCCATCTATACTGACTGATGGAGAGCTATCACATTTTGTATGATGTTTCACAATGATGAGTAGATGACAATGATAGTTTTGATTCCTTGGTATAGCCCGTAGTGAGGATAGTCAAAGTTCATTTTTATAGGTAATATGCACTCTTCGTGTAACTAGAACTCCATCTATACTGAATGAGGAGAAAATTTCATATTTGGTATGGTGTTTTCCTGGAGTAAGTAGAAAACAATGAAGATTTTGGTTCCTAGATGCAGCTATTATGATGGAGGTTGAAGGCTGAAAAGGTTGGCTTAAAGAAATAAGTGTGGGTATTTGTGATGGCATTTTTCTGAAGTTCAGATTTTAACTGCCTCTCAATGATCAAAAGTATATTTCATTTTGTCACATTTGGGATCCCTTGAGATGTGTACTGCCCATGTACTGAATAAACTTCCAGTTTTGTGCAGAGTGAAAAGATGTGGTCTGCTTTCTGACTTGATTATAACCATTTGCTACTAGAAATGTCCACATATACTGGTTATTTATATACTGAAGTTGTTCGTTACCTGCACTCTGCAATTATTTTAGCATTATATACAGTATCATAGATTTTACATTTATTAGAAGGCTAAGATCGTATACCTTCACATACTGAATTTATTTCATGTCCACCTTAGTTAACTAGGTAGCTACTTTAGCTTATTATATGGATACATATTGAATGATACAACGTATCAGTCAATAGTGTAACAGTCATACTAAAAACATTTGCTGAAACTTTGATTAAAAACTACCTTCTTGATATGGCAGAGGCTATCATTTGAGCTTAATAAGCCTGATAAAACAAAGCCCACTGTTTAATACAAAGATCAACATTCGACATCTAAACCGTATGGGGAGAAGGAAACAAAGCAAAGCAAAAGCCCCATTCAAAGCTTGAACAGCTTGATTTGTAATAACCCTTCTATATGTCATGCTTGTATTACACAAGATAAGACTGAACCTACCCTCACAGACCTCATGTCAGTTTTAAATGGAATCAAGAGCAGTCAAGCAGCACAAAGGGCTGAAATGAAATGCGAATGTTTGCAGGTTGTGAGATACAAATTGCATGTATATTGGCTGTATGTGGGTTCATATGTATGGGTGAGATCTTGTGTGTGGAGGGAAAGGAAAGAATGCGAGGATATTGTTGTACTAACATAATAATAATAATAATAATAATAATAATAATAATAATAATAATAATAATATATTTCCAGAGGGTACAACTCATTTAGCCAAATATTAGCTGATCTGCAATGAGGCCTTCAATATTCTATACAAGTGGACAATATTTATAAACGAACTTATTTGTGAGTTAATGTCAAACAAATATTTCACTTAAAACTTATATAATATACACAAAGAAGAAACTGATGGAATATTTGGTGAATGTTTTTTTATAGTTACAAATATTAGTTTATTATCAGCAATACAAATATGTTGCTGTTGCGTAGCTAACCTATCCAGGACAGACTACCATCCTCGTCAATATGATGAGAATTCATCCTCCAATAAGGTGACATTCTGGAAGATTCCAGAAGCCTACGATATGACCTAGTGCATGCCTAATAGTCATCATCTTTTCTCCGGTTTACGCTATCTCAATGATTGGATAATTTGCACTCTACAAACAATTGCCTTCAATTCATATCTATTACCATGAATTGGACACTTTTATTACATATATCGTAATAATTGAATGTATTTACCCTCAGTATGTTCATAGTTGGAAATAAGCTGTCTTGAGAGTTCTTGACAGTTTCGGTCATAGTTTTGTAACCTTGCCATCAGGTTAACCACCCACATTGTGTTGTGTCCTATTCCAAGTAAGTTCCTTTATCTTCCTTTCTTTTTCAGGTTTTCAGGCAGGTATTAATCTCCCTATCCATACCAGTCTAGTTTGTGGCCTCCCTTGCCCTAATTTTGTTGAGACACTAATCTCCAAAATTTACATTATATTCCATATATTTTTGCATCAACTTGCATATTCTATTGTGTGTTTAGTCGTTCACACACCTTTTTTTAAATTTGAATTTAAAGGATTGTATTCCATTTTAAGTCCAATCATTTCACCATGCTGGTTTTGTGCTTTCTTGTCACCAATACTTAAATAATTAAGTATTGCTGACATCTTTTCTATTCAAACTTCAGTTGTTGTTGTTTTGATTTGTATTAAATAGAGACTCACTGGGCAGGTGAAGTATAGCTGTTTTAATTTGCATTCAGTCTAGTTTACATGAAACATTCACATACATTATTTTGTTATACAATATTTGTTCTTGTTTTCAGAGTCTTTTCTAAGAGACAAAGTGTTGGTAAGTGAGGGAACAAGAAAGCACCTTCCCGCTCCCGCCTCCCGCCCCCCCCCCCCGGATTCATACCCTACCTGCCTGGCATGTACCAGTTGTGTAAGGACAGATGGCTGTCCTTTTGTTGTCTTTCGTTGGACAAGGTCTGACACCTCACAGAACAAAGATGTACCTACAAAGGGAGAAAAAAGGCGCAACTTCCTTCCATGGGAGGGAACAAAGTATACATCACTAAGACCTTCGGGTCTCAGAAGAGGATTGAATCAGTCACCTCGGAGATGCATAAGGCCCATGGTGCACCTCCCAAGGGAGGAAATAAGCAGTCGAGAGTGAGTTGCGCCCCCCCCCATGATGGAGGAGCAGCACCCTCTAAGCTCCCGGAAACAGGATTGAGCCACCCAGTAAGGGAAGAGCTATGATCCAAGTCTTTATGATTTAAGCAAGAATCTTCCTATGAATCAGAGTCACCTGACTGGTCATTGACTGGTCGCCTGTCAATGGCGGGTAACCGCGCTTCGGACAGTGGTCTTTTAGTAGCTTTTCATTGGTAATTGGAGCCCCCTAGCTACAGGGATAGGGATTGGGTCAAGACTCCACTCTCAACACACTAACATTGAATTCTGCTAGGGACTGGGAGTTGGCGATCAGGAACCAGATTAGGGAAGGGAATCGGATTAGCATCCCACCACCATTATCCCACTCATCCCAAATGGCTTACATAAATAAGAACCTCCCTTACAAATAACCCATATACAAGACAAGATATGAACACAACACGTCCCAAATCAAAACACACCCCAAACCACAGTCACTACTAAAACCAACCACAACACATCACATAGATGCTCACAATACAACAGGCAACAAACAAATAAAAATAAACCCCCAACAAATCCATGACTCCCAAACAGAAGACCCCATACATCTAACCCAATGTTCCCTCCCCTGAAATTACCCACCAATCCCACGCATAGGAAATCCAAACCAATCATGTAAAATACAAAACTCTCCATCCTGACACCCAACAGACATACGATCAGTAGAACATTTATGCACAACCAGCTTCCTACTTCCTATGATCCACTCAATCCCTACGGGATGTTGGGTCGTCCAGTGCAGGGAAGTGATTAGTCCTTCCCTTGTATTCATCCATGGACTTTAGACCCTTAGCCTCATACTGGAGAGGTTGATGTTCCAGCCCACAGAATAACTTTGTCCTCTTACATAGTGGAGATTGTACAGAAGGAGGTGGGACAGGCCCTCTTCTTCCAAACGACTGAGGAGAATCAAGACGCACTCTCACCCTTCGGCTGAATCGGCAACCAGAGACTGTCTTCTTGCTACGAATCATGATGCAGTTCTCCTTACCCTCAGATCTTTTACCAAACAGAGTGACACGAGGTCTAAGAGTCCTGCCTCACAGGAGTGAAAGCACGATGACAATGTACCTTCATTCCTCGTGGACTCTAACGAGTTTGACTCAAACAGGCTGGTGTGGCACCCCTCCCTTCTGGGCTCCTTCCTTCTCCCAAACATTGTGCCAGGTGGTGGAAGGGGAAGAGATTTGGTCTCTTCACATGGTGGTTAGTGAAATTTACAATGTACTACCCCTGGAATTATGCTCCAAACCTCCAGGTTCGGAGGAAATAAAAATTCTCTCCATCCAGAAGAAACTCTCCAGGGCAGGTGCGGGAGGGGGGGGGCGGGTGGGGTGGATGCTGGTGGGTTCGAGTGTTTGGGGGGGTGGGGGGGCCCTGGGGTGGGGGGGGGGGGGGGGGGGGGTGGGGCGGGGATTGGGGTGGGGGGAGGGGAGGTTGGGGGATGGCGGGGGCTGGGCCTACGCGTACTGGATCCTCCACTTGCTTTCCCATTCAAGCCACAGTTAAGGATGCATACCATTCTTGCAATGCATACTATTCCTTAGGTACCCATCTTTGTTCACAAATGCATCATAGCTGGGGATGGATTCTACCAATACATCATATTTCCTTGCTTATCTCTTCCAAGGTGCAATTTACTGGCCACCACATTGCAAGTCTATCCTGGTGATGATTTTAAGGTTCTTATTGGTGCATCTCTTTTGACTGATAAAATGTTTTCAGTTAAATCCATGATGTCACTCAGAATGCCCCACACATTATGTCCACAACATTATTTCTACATATTAGGAATTATTATGATGGCATAGTAGTCCAGTGCTATTGTTCTCCTTTTTGTATCCAAATCCTTTACTGTTTGCTCTTTTGATATTCTGTACATCCACAGTCCGTTCTAGGCTTTTTGCTTAGATATGCTTGAATTATTGGTGAACTAATTGTTCTTTATGAATTTGTCGACCATGGTTCTTACTGTTGATTTGGGTCTGTTGATCGGGAATTTATGACACATTTGCATTATCTTCGAGTTTCTGTTCTGATTGTTGCTCTGTATACAAGGAATTTGTGTCATGATTCAGAATATTTTTGGTTTGCAGCACATTATCGCCATGGACAGTAGGTGTTGACACCTTGACCCGTGCCACTTAAATGTTTCTGTTTGAAAGTTAGTGCCCAACTACAATACTGTAGTGTACTTTACAGTACTATGTCATCTGGCCCATGCACATCTTGAGTTGTATAAAACTTGTGTCTCCATTACTGGCTACATTCTAAGAAGGAAAAAAAAAAGAAAGAAAAGGATTGTTTCAAATTTTAAGCAGTTTGGTAATTCCATGTCTATATAATAACTTTAGAACATGAATAAAAGACCAAATGTGGAAATCTTATGGGGTTAAATTTTCATGGCAAGATTATGGAGGGAGCGGGAAGGGTGATGCTAATGTGGGATTGACAAATGCTCTTAATGAAATGAATATCCGACAATGGTTGACGCATTGTTCAAAGGTCTAGCATTATTAACTATTGTGGGATCTTGAAAGCTTTATGGAATATAGATCTGTAATTTTAACCTCACCTCTGTGAAGTAGAGGTGGGCTATTGTACTACCACTGGCATCTTTTCCTAGGTCCTAGTTTGTAATAGGTTTCATAGTATTTACTCCAGGCGAGGGGGCTAACTTGTTACATGCATGTACATTAGTTGTAAATGCTTTGTTAAGTTTTGCATTTAGTTCCTACTTTATTTAGGATGGGGGGTGGATTTTCTTTTTCTTTTTTGGCATACTGTATAAATATTATACCTTGAATCATGAAAATTGGTGAGAGGGTGCATCTTGATGATTAGTACACCAAATTAATCATAAATGTATGTCACTGTGACCTATATTTCATGCTTCATTGCCTTTGGTTAAATTTTTTGGTTTTAGCTCATTTATATTTCTTTTAGTACGACACATTTACCACAAAGGAAGGTCTTTGTGACCTACATTTAATATCTTACTGGCTTAGGTTAAGTTTATGCATTTAGCTTATCACCATCATGAAGTCTAAACACACAATTTAAAGACTTTGGTGAACTTTTTTGTTTTAAGTTTATTTCTTGCACTATATTCATCCTACACTCGTCAAACTAGATGATTGTTTGTATCTGTTAGAAACATACCCTTACCACCAAAGAATCACTGTGAACCACATTTCATATTGTACTGGCTTAGGTTACGTTTTTCCACTTTTATTCATAGCCAAATAGGTGTTTAGCACCATATATACATACATACTGTTATACCAAGATTCATTAAAAATTTGGTGAGGGAATGTACATTTATCATGTTGATTACTACAACCTTTTGACCTATATTTCATGCTTCACTGACTTGAGTTTATTATCAAGCTCGGCTCTTGCCAGAATTATCAAACTAGGTGGTTGTATGCGTTTATATTAGCACCACAACCTTACAACACAAGAATATAATTGTGACCTACATGTACATTTCACATTACATTTTACTGGTTTGTGTGGAGTTTTTGCATTTAGCTCATATTCATATTGGTGTTATATCAACTGTATAATACTGTTATACATAGAATCATGCGACTTGCCAAGAGAATGCATCCTGATAAATACTACACCCTCATCTTCAACACAGGTCATTGTGACCCATATTTCACATTTCACTAACTTTGGTTCAGTTGATGCTTTCACTGTTCATGCTTTAATCATTAAACTAGATGATTGTATCCATCTCTCTTAGCACTACACTAAGAATGCTGGCTGATTCGGACCATAACTGATTCGGCCTAAATAATGGGCCAAATGTCGGGCTGATTAAGATCATGTGAAATATTATAAGAAAAGCAATGGAACACCTAATACCTGATTTATTTTAGTAGTTATTACTGTTTTCACAAACATAGTAAGAGAATGTAAAAGGTTGATTTTCAGCGCTTACATTTATATAAGATAAATATTAGCAAATTTCTAGCCGAAATCAGAACAAAATAGACATGAGTTATTGCATTTAGATTTTTTTAAACCAAAATAACTTTTCAATGTTTACAATAAAGACAATATCAAGTTTTGATTCGAATTAATGTCTGAAACACATTTTGAAACTTTTCATAAATCAGGTCAGCATGTCTAACATTTTACACAGTCAAACAGTAATGCATATAAATGTACCCATGTTTTTTATTGACTTATCATGAAAGTCGTGTTTTCTTCGCATTGTATTTACAAACAACGTTTGTGTAAAGAGTTATTGATGAGTAACACAATAATATAACGTACTTTACTGTTATCGTCGACTATTTATCTTTTGAGTAAAATCTCGAACCCGAAAACCAACTTATTTTCATTTTAACCTATGAAACATTTGAAAATATTTAATTTAAATCACACGTTAAATCCATTAAATATTGATTTCTGAATAGATATTTTATTATATTAATACATATATAATATTATAACACTTGCATGTGACCAAAAATCACAACGTTATTTCAAGTCAGCATTATATTTTGTGTTCTAGAATGGTATGCAAATCCCGTCAAAAGTACTTTAATTATAAAGGCGTTGATCAAACGGTTTTTTGCCAGTTCAAGGTCAGATGATCCCATTATTAGAGTTTGCAATTTTACTAATTAAGGACGCACTGATCAGACAAAGTATTAAACAAATGGTGATAATATGATGTTTAATTATAGCAGCATTAATCAGACAGGTTTTGCACATTGAACGTCAGATACTCTCACTATTATTATTTGCAATCAAGCCAATTTAAATAATAATATATTTATTTTATCTTCGCTATTGTACAGTATACACTATCAATCATATTGTGTATACAATTAAATATTATATTAAAACAATTCAGCAAACACAGCAATGGTAGCCATGGAACGACAAAGATGGAACTCACCTGGCTGAGAAGATGTTGGAGAAGGCACACGCGAATGAGAAGCACGTGGTGGTGGCATGGGGTCTCAATGCCAAACAACTCACATGGTTATAAGCCACCTTCATAGTGAGCAAGAAGAAGCCAGTACAAAAGATGCTGCTGCATGCTGCTGATACAACAGCCTGTGGGGCTTCCAGCATCAGCATTCACTCACTAGATACCAAAATCTGTGTGCTGTCTATCTGACAGTATCCAGAATTATGCAAGGACACCAACTTTATAACTGAAACAGGTCAGAGGCACAACATCAGCCCACTGAGACCCATCTATGAAGCCATTGGACTTAGTCAGGTTGCGACCTTGCCAGGATTCCATGCCAGAAGTGGTACAAGTTTTGCCGAAAAGGGAAAAACTAGCTTTCTGGAAGGGTTTCCAAGATGCCAGTGATGACAGTATAACTGCACTTACAAACTTGGGCACAACCTCAGTGCATACTAATGACACCTTTGCAGCTATCGAGTAGTTCATCTGTAAGGTGTACCTACTTCAAACTCAGACCTCAAAGGTAGAGAAGTTGAGTTGGTAGCTGTTCACAAAGAAGCAGGCACAATCAGAAAGGCTACCACTTACACAAGATGTCAAGCAATTCTACAGGCTCACTACCAGGCCTTTATCTGGAACAATGACACCAGAGCAAATCCTGAGATCCTGTCACCACAGGAATATGGCTGGAAGTCGGAAAGAGAAGATTGGATTCTAGTCATGACCATGCAAATTTCAGCACCAAAGTCTGGACTGCACATGGTGAAGTGTCACTGCACCAAAAGGAGATGCCAAACAACAAGGTGCACCTGTCATAATATAGGGCTCAGCTACGCTGATATATATGACTGTTCTGACATTTGAGAGGCGTGGGGCAACATGGAACAAGTAAACCCAGTGGATACTGACTGGAGGAGGAGTAGGGAGAAGAATATGACATGTTCCTGTGGACTATCTAGTGTACTTGCATATGAGGGCATTGCTTGTGTAGTAGCAGTACACTCTTAAATATTAAGTCCGCATTAAATCTACATTGCCCTATAACATTGTAACATCTATTAACAACGACTAAGGTGTAGATCGGTCTATAAATGTCAGAATTTAAAGCAATCAATATACACAGTTGATATGAAGAATGATAACAGTACTTAAAATAATTTCTTGTCACACTGTTCCCTTTCCTAAGCTCAGGTTAACATATTTGATAATTCGCAAGAACACGATCATTGTTTTACATGAAAATCAAATGTTTTGTTCTTCTTCATAAACTCATAATATGAAGGCATAGCAAATGCATGTGGTCACTCTGATTTATGTATTTTCATTTGACATACATACTGACATATTTAAGGTGCAAATGGTTCACATTATACACTTAACAACTGTATTTATCTCTTTGAAGGAAATGGCTTCAGATCGATATTTTTTTTATCTATTTTTCAGTAATTCACAGCTGACAACAGAGCAAATTCCCAGACTGCTAAAAAAAAATTAATTGTTGTTTGGGGTCCCATTAAGACATCTAGACCAGTGGCGTGCTTTCATGCTTTCGGTACATAATTCCCACGGAACTTCACATGCTTCCTGATTAATTCATTAACTTGTGCTATTTGTCGTGCAAGCAATCTGTCCACACCTTGCCCGTGTACATTTTAGACGCTTACCGGTATGTATCATGGCTCTTGAGTAACAGTCAGTTGAAGATACTTTTGGCGATATGTACATAATATTTCCGGATCAAATCCTATGTTTGAAAACTTGTGAATCCATGTGAAATAAAACATCATAAATTTCATGGTTACATCCGGCTGTTCCATCAGATACAGCAACCAATCAGATGCAACTTTGGCTCATTCGCTCATTTGAAAGTTTCAGTGCCCTGGTCATGTGACTCGACTCGAGCATCAGTGGATATTGTCTCATCATACAAGTTTTTGAGCCTGTCATCATCCTTCGGATAATCTGAAACGTTAAAATGCTCTTTCATTGCAAACATGTTCTCTTACACATCATTTGTTTTAATTTCGTAGCATAGTGTCAGTAAGCAGCAGTTTGGCTCCGTCAGCATATTCTTTTTAATATTTCATAGTGAAATTGATACATGAGATATTTTGACAGTTCAAGTATGGCAAAACTAACGTAGATAGGTTTATTTACTGTTAAGTGCGTCTTTCGATGGATCAACACTAAGTTGTCATAAAATATCTTCATGCTGACAAAAGCTGGATGACAACATGTACTCGTAAGGATAAATTCCTTTAACATTTACAAGGTCAAGTTTGTGGTCACTAAACTCCTGTACAGAATATTTGAAAATGACAGATACATTATGGTTTTGCCAATTTTCTAACGTTATTAACAAGTTCATCAAGCGATTCAGGCATGAGCTGAAACCTGTCAAGAAAATGCAGATTGTCAAGAGAAAATTACAGGTACTTTACCATGTTATTTGGAATGCAGGTAATCCATTTCTTGAACTTGCCAAAGTGCTTTACAATGAGATGTGAATCATAACCTCTCAAATTATGAAATACTACCAAAACAAATTCAGGCCATCTTTATTTCAGATTGTACTTGTTATGAGCAGCGTGGCGGTATCTGCCAGTGTAATGACAATGATCTCGAACTCTGTCATTGCCAAGATCCTTATTACAGATCCAACATAATTTAGCCTGAAAAAAGTCTTCTAGATCCTGTTCACTAAAATTCATTCTTGCTGAGGTTATTCCATGAATGTAATTAACTTCTTTAAGCAGACTCCGTATGAAATGTTCGCCACAGTTTTGTATGCGATATAATTTTACAGGCTTACTTTGCGCTTTGTAAACACAACTTTGTGGAACATGCACCTGGCATCTTCTGGTTAAAGACTTTTCAGGATCGTTGTCTGTGCCTTTTACAGGAATTAGCTGTGATTCGAAATCAGCATAAATTACTAAAGAAACCCGAGCCATATTACAGAAGTTGTAAAATGATACCGATATAATTATTATGTTTCTTGTCTGGCTTGATAGTTTGTGAAATGTCAACACAATCTAGTCCATGGGCAACAAGTAATTCTTCTGTTGAGACCCATGAAGATATTTTCTGCAGTAATATAACTTGCACTTATGTTTGCTGTACTGGCCATACATAATTGCAGAAAAACTTTGTATCCAGCAGTAGTGGCTATCGTTGGTTTTGCCATGAATGTAAAGCCGATCAATGTTAGAGACAGTGCTTGTAAATAATGAAATATGTGGTGGATAAATTGCTGATCTGGCACCTACACCAAGGACATTGACAGAGACATTATTTTGTCTCTTAAATTTTGGAATGTCAGCAATCTGAACAGGCAACTTGATGCCAGCAAAATTTAGGACGTCATGATACGGCTTAAAATTGCTAACTCAGTTAGGATTTATTGCAGCTGGATAAAGAGTAGATATCATAGATTACTTGAGACACTTATTGTCCTTATTTTGCACGTTAACACAACTTTGACTATTCATAATTTTAGCTGGCAGCTCCAAATAGTATTTGCCTCGTAGCTCATTGTACTTAGCAGTGTTAAGGATGCATTCTGTGACACCTACTAATGTCCACCCGGAGCCTTCCCGTTGAAAGTTAGCAATGCTGTTTTGAAGAGCTTCAAAAACTCTTCTCACTTCAAAGCTATGATGAAATGCTCCAACTGGTTTTAAAATGAAATGCACTTCAGTTATAGTGTCATCTGCTTGCTGTGAAAACAACTCGCTGATGCCAACAGAAAACTTTATGCCACGATGCAACTGCAGCACCTTGGACAAAATCTGTGTTGTGTAGGTTCAACAACCTTTGTAAAAATATCAAGTGGCATCAACCTGATATTTTTTTAAAGCAAACGTTTTGTCGTAGCCGGCAGAGGCCTGACGATTTTCAATAAAAGGTCATCTTTGTGCTCATTATTTCTCTAATTGTTAACTTCTAATATTTCTAACAGAGTTTCTCAGCTGAAGCATGATACGCTATGACGCATCAGCGTTACTGTAGCTATTGTTTATTAGGTCATGTTTTTTACATAGTTGCCTCTGCTCATCCGTAAGCAGAATCCTCGTTTTAAACAAATTGTCTGCTCCAGGAGCGACATTTTCTAATGTCACAATGAGAACCAAATTAGTATATGATTCGGGATTTTTATACAGCGATTTGTCGGCATTAAAAATTAAGTTTGGCTGCTCGAAGTAAACGTCCGTGATGTAAACAATTGTGTCTGACATGATATATAACGTTGTGTGATACACATTTATGATTCAGATGAAAATGAAGAAGACATTGTCCGTGACTACGACAAGTGCAACCAAGTACAAAATGCTTATCTGCATTACAACACAAGACCGCAAAGATATACTAGAAAAATATCGCATCAGAAACAACTGGACGTGATTTAATTTGTCAAACGATGATCTAGTGCAATTCAAAGAGATCTTTGACAGGTCTATCAAGCTGAACTTGCCAGGAAGAGAGAATTTTTTAAAGTTTGATTATGTCTTCGCCATTAAGGTCTTTGATCTTGCACTTTACATGAATTGTTTTCAATACTTCTGTCACGGTAAACACTTCTTCAGTCCAGTTTTCTGTAGGACCTTTTTCAAAACATTTGTTTTTTATTCTGGAAATCCTGACCCGGTCGCCCACATAAAACTTGTATGTAAAACAATAATCTGTTTGATATGCTGTCTTGATTTTGCTTGTGTTGGCATCATTCCAATACTTCTATGCTTCGTATTGTTATCCTTGTCTACTAGCGACTGCTGTAACATCTACATATTTACTCTTCTGATTTTTTGTAAAGTGTTTCCTGTCACATGATGAAGCCGGGTTGGGACTGGATTAGTGAAGACACCGAAAGCAACTGCGTTAATAAGATGTTTATTTATAAACGCAATTTAAAAATGAACAAATCTGACACCATTATAACAAAAAGATAAGGAAATTTATAAAGTTCCTAACATGGAACTATCAACAACAATTAACTCAACGAGAAAAAATCAAAGATGAATTTAACGAATGGAATTTTAAACAAACGTGAATAACATCCTATCACCAATCAACAAATAAGAGTATATGATCTACACCCCAATATAAACAAGGTCTTATTAAGCACCAAGGGTGACCAAAGCATGTGATTTATGCACTTATCAATATAATACTCATTTATTCATCAATCTATTAACTCATCAATTTATCAATTCATCAAGCGATGTTGGAATATGTATGAATTTATGAATCTATCGTTCGTATAACGATATTGAAATGTAAATGCATGAAATTATGAATCTATCACACATATAGCGATATTGAAATGTGAATACATGTAATTTTGCTCAGATAGCAATAGTGAAAATAACAATAAAATGGAACACGTAATATATATAACTATCGTGGCGCCCATTTGACGTCCAAGATGAATCTCCGGTTCCACCCGCTCTAGTCAATGGTCAAGGAGCCACCACGCATGGTCCACCCCTCCCAGTATGTTGAAGGATCCCTCGAGAGCCTTCACATTCAACACAGACCCGATGGTCGCGAAGCCTTGGTCCCTCGCATCGAGAACACCAGTACACTCTTCCGAACCAACGTCACCAGACTCAGCGTATACGTCAGAAGAAACCACACAGAGTTCTGTGACTCCACATCACCAAACCATACACAAAGACAGCTAAAAGTATAACAACTAAACCGTGTAGTACATATGACACGGTTAGTACTTTTGCATTGATATATGTTGCGCATGCGCGCACATGAATTACATCTCGTTACACATTACATTAATCATTCAATGCATGCTGCGTATAATTAAATAAAATCCGTCTATTCAGTTACAACAAATAGCGAACTTGAACCAGACTATGGTATTTCTAATATCATGGCGTTGTATAACTTAGGTATTGACTCTCTGTAGAATTTAGCATAAATTATAAAACATCTAATATATGAAACAATTCTGTCATATAAAACGAATAGTGATAAAGAATACAATCTTAAATTTCACATACCTCTACAGCTGAAGATTTGCTCCCGTAAAGAGGTAAGCTTTCTGACAAGACTCGTTGTAGTGTAAGTTGTTTATAGAGAATTTGCTCTATATGTACCCTAGCTGTGGCAGAACTGCGCAGCTAGGTACTTAGGTTTTCACTGCAGGCAATTTGCACATGCAGCATGGGGTGAATCGCGCTCAATATTTCAAAATAACTAGAGCCGAAAAAATAAACCACCCTCGGGTAACGCTGTACGCGGCAACGAAACCCGAGTACATTTTTGATCACATATACATATTGATATAACTTATACACAATTCCATCCCACTTCTGACATTTCCACATTGCATTTTTTAGCATACGATTGCATCTTTCAATCACAACTGCTTTGCCTTCCTTGAACGAGGAGTACTTATGAATTTTATGTTTTTCAAGCCAATTCACAAACGTACTATTGTAAAAATTTGCAACCATGGTCCACCGGAGTTTTATTGTTTGCAGTTGTCTGATAATGTTATCATAGATGCAAACGCGTCTTTGAAAGCTGCGCCAGTTTTATTTGTTAGCGGCAAGCTCGATGCATGCTTGCTAAAAACATCAAGGACATTTAACAAGTATTTGACGCCGCCATTATTTCTGGAATATTCGTGCATGTCTACAAGATGAGCAGACCAGATGTCATCAACACCTTTTGGCCTAGGAATTGTTCCAATGAGCGTATGAACGTCAAGAGCAGTAGTGTGTGGTAAATAGAAGGTGTCATCTTTGGCATTCAAAGAGATAGTTTTGTAAAACTAAATTGTCCATCAGCACCACCAGCTTTACGATGCATGTATGTAGCATACTTGACTCTTTCCAAAACTAGTGTGTGCTTAACACCTCTAAACACTGTATCAGTATCGCAACAAAAACCCAAAATATAGCCTAGTGGCAACATCGTGCAAACTTCATTGTGACCATCAGAAACAGCTTGCCCAGTTGCAAAGCCAAGTTTATAATCACGAATTTCTGGATCTATAAAAGCATTGTGAATGGTCGTACCAATTTCAGATGCAGTTGGTCCAGGCATAGCAGAAACAGCATCATGGAGAACTGCAATGCGTTGCCTATGTTTTTTGCTTTCTGCCGCATTGCTCGTATCCTTATACCAGAACATATGTGTTACTGAATTTCTGCTGTGGCTGTCGCTCATTGAAATCAAATTCATAATGGTGCTGGCAGCTGGCAGATAGTTGCTAACGTTTTCAACTATCTGATTAAGTTGATATCACGCCGTCTTAAACAGACTCCAGCCATTTGTTTAAACGCTATCTGGTCACCAGCAGCAAAACTGGCAGGTGGAGCAAAACTTGTTTGCAAATTACCTCTGACATCAAGAAAAGGTTTATGACGCAACAAGTAAACATCTTCATTTCCTATTAATTATTATTGTTCCAGGTTTGTTCATTTTATACGAGTCCTTGTCCAAATATTCCACATATTCGTACTCAGTTGTTGATTCGTCAATTGGTACTTCATCAAAGAGCTTAAAATACTCTGGGGTAAATCTAGACAGCATGTGTATACATCCTTATTACATTAAATTCTCTTTAGACCAGCGCTCACCATAATATTTGACAGGTTAGGCAGTGATACTGGCGCCAATCACATATATAATTGGTTCATAATTGTCTTGACCATGCTTGGACAATATTTGTTTGGCTGTACTATTCATCACATGCTCAGCTTCTTTTGTTGGCGTGATTTCTTTGATGATTTATTTGATGGGCTCCAACGCAACGGGAAACTGTGGCGCTGGTGCTCCAATAATCTTTGACACGATTTGTTGTCCAGCTACTGATCCTACTGCTGAATCGGCACTTTTTGAAGTGCTACTGACAAGTGGAGCAATTCGTTTGACTAAGCCTGACACAATCCTAAAATGATTTGAAAACAGCGTTGATAAAAATCATCCTATGCTCCGTCTGCACTTAGTTCGCATTCGCATAATTTATACACCATGGTTACATAGTTTCAGTTTTGCGCTCGGAAATGCAGATAAAATGTTAGTTGCTCATTATCAAGGTTAACATTGTTTCCTGATTGGTTCATAATTGACATTGCGATTTCTGGAATGCTGTAGACATTGTTGATGTGATAGTAAATTCGCGGCGAAAGTATTATTGTCATCAGTGATCCGGGCAGTGCATTAGGACTGATGCTATAGATAACATGACTATGGCCTCAATGCATGTCAAATGATCATTCAACTATGGAACAGTTTATGTGTTTCTGTCGCTAATGTTTACGGGAAAGTCTCCATCGTTAACACCATTTTCTTGTAGAATTTGAGTACTAATACCTAGTAAGTTTCTTAAGCTGTTGTCAATTGTAAAGTCAACTCGGTAGCCACCCTTAAGCGTCAATCATGTTTTAAGCATAGAATAATTTGGCTCCATGATTATGTTGTAGCCAATATGACCTTTTCGCCAATCATTCTTTTTATTTCATCAGCGATGTCGACAATGTTGTACGCACCTGGAATGACAATGAGCAATGTTCCTGCATCATTAGCAGAAATAAGATATCTGAACTTGTTGCTTGTTGTAACATCATGAAATGAGTTCCACAGAAATTAGTGCGATCTCCTAGTGCGTATCCTGCGATAACTCTGGTGGGCATACTATATCTGACAGTCAAATGACTGTTGCTTCCTTGAGCCAATTTGGAATCGAAGAGAAGAGTTTGCAACATGGCTATATAAGATATATATATAGCATACTATATAACTTTGGCAAGTTTACGGATAGGCAAATTTGCATATTTTAATGTTACTAAAAATAGATTTGCAAGCAAGGGATGCAACCAAGGGATGCAACTCGTGTATGGAAGCAAGGGAGGTAACTAATGTATGCCAAATATTTCAGCAAGTAAGGAAAGTAACTCGTCTGTCAAATATATCCGCCAAGCTGGCACAAAAAGCTAATGATAACTGTGGGTAGTAATGCAAATGTGGCCGGCATCAATACACTATTGTGATTTTACTACGTCGAGGACGAGCGATAGCGAGAATGAGACCATAGAAAATTCCAGTAGTGTTTCCATACCCCCACGGTTGCATTACTACTGACCACCATATGTCAAGGACCTTGTAAACCTCCGTTACCATGGAGCAGTACTGAAGTTGGGTATTCAGTGATTCAGTGATCCTAATATGATCACATCCATCTAATACCATCTTTTGCTCTCATGATCAGCAAAACAATTGTTAATGTCCTAGCATTCACTGGAGGAACTCCAAGCTGCACAGGCCAAGTACCAATGTAAGAGCAACAAGCATCTCAATTACCTCATTGAAAGAAAGCAAAATAAACAATATGCCAAAAGGACATACCAAGATGTCAGCAAAACTGCACACAAGTACTACCAGGTGACCAGCAGAAAAATAAACAATGGTCCACAGATCAGCGATGAACCCAACATTTCTGACTTTAATGTGGTATCACCCAAAGAGCAACCACACAAGAGGATGTTTGCGATGGGGGGTGGGGGGGCTCACTGCCATAGATTATATTCTAACCTAGCAAGTGTATTCATTTAATTGCGCCGTCGAGTTGGAGTATGAGCTGTTCGTTCATAGCTTAAGAGCTATCGGAATGAAAAAGTGCGGCAAACTGCTAAACTTGTTAAAACCACAAAATGCAATGGATACTATGCTTGTAGCAATATATTACAGCATGCTAGGTTACTGGAAGGGAATGGCAATGATAAAAAGCTGGCAGAAACCACCAAAGTCTCACAAGATGTTGCCATAGCATGGCTTAAAAACCAGGGCCTTGTGCATCTCCTGGTATTGAACCCTGCCAGATATGAGGTGCATCCCACTTTTTGGGTCTCTCTCTAAGGGCCTAATTCTTCGCACAGTAGTCTTCCTCAGCCTCTTCATTGTGGTCAACATATTCGTGCAGCCAGTAATGTGGCAACTCTCTGGCTATGGACAGTGGCTGACCCTGGTCACCACAGCAGACCACTTGAATACCCCACATCTCAAGCAACTAGAAAAAGGCTCCAAGAATGTGATGAGGAACTATCAAGTTTCATCCTAAATAATAACCCGCAGAATGCATTTTTGATCCGTACGTTCTAGCGTCCATTCCTTGTTGTCATGCCAATGAAATATGCGGTAAGTTTGTGCATGGATATGACCATCGTACTAACACCATATCCTTTTTGCGAGTTGGTGGGTCTGGGTAAGAATGAGCAGGTTTTGTTAATGAAAGAAGCTGATTGCACGTGACATTTTGCCAGAGCCTTCTCCACCATTGAGATAAGAAAAGTGGTGCATTGTCAGCAGATCATTTCCATGTTCAGTACTCAGCCATCGGCATGTAGGCTGTACTAGCTATCATTGGAACTAGAAACTTCTCAGCTTTAACATGCCACTACCCTCAGGAACAGACCGTTGTTTTGGTCTGCTGGCTGTCATGGTCTTTGCGTACAAGGGCAGTTCATTTGTAACAGATGGATTCTTCGTTTGCATAGGATTGCGAAGTGCATCTATTTAGTTGGGCCAGGTGCATAACGTAATGTAAACCAATGGGGCATGCTAATAACGATAATGCTCATCTAGCCAAGCATGGAAGCCCTGAGGTGCATGTACTACAGCTGTGAGCCATCATAGTAAGTAACAACTTCCCTGAGGTGCACCTTGTCATAACCAACATGCTTGCATCTGTTTTCACTACCGGCTGTCAATTTGCCTATGATAATGCGACCCATTTTCTTGTCCTCCAGCAGCCGTACTTTGGTATTTTTCTTGTAGGAGATAATGACCTTGGTGACTTTGAGGTGCGTGGACACACCCGCCTTGACCATAAACTGCAGTAAATCAATGGGAGCCTCGAGCCAAGCTGAGGTTGTTGTAGGCAGATTCGTTTCCTTTAGGCTTGTTCAAGTGACATCCAAACCATGTGGGGATAAATCAATCAGAGCAAGAGTGCAGCTATGCAAATCCCATGAGGTCTTGAGTAAGTAGTCTGTTAATAACCACCTGGGTCATTCTGTTGCATGGGTGGCTAAACAATTAAAAGTATGGGACACGCTCTTCCATGCACAAAAAGCTGCTGGGGTAGCAGGCGGCCATCATGACTATTCCAAAGACTGCCATGTCCAAAGTCAATGCATCCCCAATATAAGTGCTCCAGAACGGCCGCAGCGTGTGCTTCCATCCATTTTGGTCTCGACTATCACTAGCTTAGGCCTCGCTAAAGACTTTGGTTGCTAACTCATCAGGATTATCTGTGTAATTGCTGCAGGCCTTGATAATCTGCAGGTACTTCTCCCGGGTTCTGAAGCGCCTACATTCAGCCAGCATAAACCACTCCAAAAGCTTATGGTCCAGATTTTTTAAATTGCCTCCAACAAGAACCCAAACTGCCTTTGGCTTGACTCCCGTAATCTGCTGAATATTGTCCCAGGCATCACCCTTGTAGTACTCAACTCTGAGTTGCTCACAGAGTGATGGAAAGTTTAGATTTTTTGGCCAGGTGTGGCTGTTGTGAACTATAAACTCTATTGATTGATATTCAGCATGATACTTGACAGTTATAAATGTCATTCCTGGCTATATCGTTTAAGATAATTGCACGCTTGAGAATTAACAAAAAAATACCCCACATCATCAATGATTGCACCTGTCCCATGAACTCGCCTTTCCCATTCCGTTATATTTTTATTGCGGCCTTAGAGGGTATTTCCAAAGTGTTCTACTGCATGATGTGCAATGCATTTCAGGTTCCAGTACTCAAAATGCAAGGTTACTGGAGTCGGGCTCTCAAATGGGGTAGAGGCTGTACACTGCTGCAACCAATACCAGTAAGAAGTCCAGGTTTAATCAGTCCAGGTTTCATATGCATAATTTAAACCACCTATTTGCCCTTATGCTTTTCTCTCTTCGGGTCAGTCTTGTCTATTACCATCCACTCCCCATCCTTCCTCTTATCATCTCCATCATCCTGAATGATAAACTTGATGAAAATGAGGAACTTTTCACCTGTCAGAACAGCTCCAAGAAGGATGACAGTGCGTGCTTCGGCTATTTGGTTGTTTAAGATTAGACCATTGCCGCATACTTGGTGTCTCTACATAATGTCAAGGTCTCCAAGTCTGAGGAGGTCTTTTTCTTCAATTCGAAATGTGTTAAAGAGATACGCAGCACCATCGACTTCAAACTCTTCCTTAGTGTCACAAAGATGATGATACCAGTCAAGGTCTAGGTTTTTGGGAACAGATTCATCGTGCAGTACTGCCTTGTCAAAAGCAAAGGGAACTTCTTCCTCTATTTCACTAGAGCCAAGGCTGCCAAATTCCTGCCTCAGGGTATCTGCTGCCTGCTGTGCTGTCATAAGCCAAGCAAACTCTGAACGGGTCACCTGTTGGCAGTCAAGGTTCTGATGTAGTGATATATGACCCCTGGGATTAGACGGCCGAACCACTGTCAATGCATTGTATTTGTCACGTAATACATGTGCTTGTTGTGCATGAGCTATTGAGAATGGGTGAGTCTTAGCAGGTAAGCTTTTTTAAAAATTTTAAATATTAATAGCAGCTAGCTGCAGAATTTCTTCAAGCAGCCAAGCAATATTTTTTTTTTCCTGATGCATGCTTGTAAAGTCTTCGAACCAAAAGGACTACAAAGTGCATGGCATGCCTAAACACCAATACCACACCCCATGCAAGGATAAATTATACCACCCCTGTGAAGTCGCTATGTGTGTACTTTACAATATTCGTGTATACAACTCTTGCCACACTTCTCAGTACTTCCCAACATGATCTAAGTGCAAGGTCTTTTGCCCCAACACATGCTAATAGGTGTGTGTAGTTGGTTAGCATATCTCTAAATGAAAGATTGTAACAAGTCAAATCCTATCCTAAAAATATGCATTGTTGTAATTGCGATCTAAAGTATATACCAGTGAGCAGAGTAGGTCTCTATTCTTTTAACATATCTAGTTTTTGTGCTGCTGGTGGGGGTGAGATGGGACATTTTAAAAAGTATAGTAGTGTATGCTCTGGACGTCTAAAAGGGTGGTGGTTTGTTCTGAGGATGGTGGGGGTGCAACCCATTTGTTGTCCCATCATACACCCAGCTGGTATTTATTTCCTGCAAGGTTGATAATGTTTATGAAAGCTACTGGAGACTAGTAATGGTAGAGGTGGGTTATATAATAATTGATTACACTCTGGAGCAATATTCTAGCCCGATTATTCAGTCATCAAGCAGGAAAGCTGAGCTATTCAGGTAATGATCATACATTGGAGAATGATTACTTACATTTAAATGTTTGAAGTCCATCAGTATATTTTATTTGAGTAATACTGGGAAATGAGAGGTTATAACACATACACATATGTATATATATATATATATATATATATATATATATATATATATATATATATATATATATATATATATTCAAAGGATTTCAAATATTAACAAAATATCCATTTGATGATTTAAAAATTAAAACCTATTAGTTTTTTTCAATAGATACGTGTACATTAATTAGTTAATCAATTTATTTGGATCAATCAGTCAATCCATCAATTAATTATTCGGTTAGCAGATATTGAGTAATTATCCATGAAAATTTAGCATATTTTGACCATTTCTTAGTGTCTTTGGACATGAGGTAAACTATAGACAGTAAATACAAAGAGTAACAGAGAAATAAATGCAGCTTGTAACCTTGAATCATTTTTTCTCAAAATTTGCTTTCTTTCTTTCTTTCTTTTTTGTGGAACCTGTGTTAGCACTATTGGCTTCTCGGCAGGAGAATTTTGGGATAAAAAGAATCTAAGAAAAATATTTTAAGGAGCAAAATAGAGAAAGACAGAAATAAAAAAATGAAATTATTAAATGTTTCAAATTGCACTAATTTATTCTTTTATTCTTTATTCTTTTATTTATTTATTTATCTATTTTATTCTCTACATTTTACCTAACATCCGGAGGCATTAGGGCATGGTCAAAAGAGGCCTTAATATCTGCAAATTAAATAATGTCAGCTGATTGATTGATTAATTTACTTGTTTACTTTTTATTTATTTACTTTATTTATTTAGTTTATTTAATACTGTCGGCAATACAATTCTTATTCGAGGCGTTATGGAAACTCTGTTGGTAGAGGGTCAGTCTTGTAGTCCAAAACTAGCAAGTTCGATACCTGCCCAGCCCAGCCCGGGTAAGCTCTCTTGGTGTACTTGGAAAGGCACTTGGGTCCCATTTCCTTAATATGATATAGCCATTAATATGTTTAAAATGTCAATACAGCTACCAAAAAAAAAAAAAAAAAAAATTTCCTCGAAATTATTGTTTTAATTTTCAAATCATCGAACAACCAATTTTTTTTTTTTTTTGTTAAATCTTTAAGGTGACTCTTTTTTTGATATGTACATATCTGGGCCTCTTTAAAATGTTCTTCAGTGTCCACGGATCATAAGTCCACCTACACTTATTTAACTTTCATAAGATTATAGAGGGATAACTATTACTCTTCCATAAAAAACTAGAATATCAACTAGATCACTTCCCAAATCCTACATACAAATTCATTACAATACAGATGCCTACTGCTACGGCTTCTTTTGCAGGGCACTTTGTGAATAAAATAAACTCTTTCATCATATGATGTAACTGGCTGATATAGAAGACTTAAAAGAAAAACTGCATTCTTATCTCCATTAAAAGCCCTACGCATATTTTATCTACTACTTTCATTGATTTTTAACCATTTTATTATTGGCAATGTCAGATGGACATGATGCCATAAAGACCCTGTCCAGGATATCCGTAAAAGTAGATAGCCCATCTTAAAAGAACACCACTGCTGCCAACCAAAAATAATCTTCCAAGACAGGTTGTATGTCACAATAGGCCAAAACACTGCATGCATATTATAAATTAATTAAATTATTTGTAAAAGAGACAAGTTAACCTCTACCAGAGATTCTGTTCACTGCCTCAATCAGGTTTAGCAGTAGACCATTATATTTCATGTGAAAAGAGGATTTGTCAACAAGCAGTTGAGTCAATTTCTAAATGACAGAGGAAAGGATACATTGAATATGCGCTTTACATATTGAAAAGGATATTGATAATTATGTCTTTGTACTTTCACAGCAAAAACTGGGAGGAGTCTGTTTGTTTATAAAAGCTGTCCCCTCTACCCATAAAAGGTTCTGTTATAATGTCAGTATCCAACTACACTATGTGTAGTCTAGCATAGCTTTACACTGACAACTGGCTTATATACATCTGAGTGTTATGAAGCTGACATCTTAATTTTTGACTACATTGTAGGAAAGAGAATAGTACAGTTTACGAATTAGGCAGATGTGACGCAACATGCAATGACTTCATGCCTAAAAATATCCCGAGTGGGCAGTGTCTTAAACTCGACAGACAAACATTGTAACATGGTGGCTTCAATACGTAGAATTAACAGAAGACGATGTTCCTGGGGCGACATTACCTTACAACCTAATAGAAAGTCACTCTGTTATACAGCTGAAAGGGTGATCCACTTGTTATCTCCCTACAAGTGGAAATCAATGTAAACTTATATTCTTAATTTCAGTAATTTAGGCTGCCGTTCTATAAAACATACAGAAAAGGTCACTATATTGGAGCACAATGCACTTCTTATAGCATAACTTCCGGACGTTAAGTATAGGTTTTTTTCTAGCTAATAAGTGGTATATAAACTGTAGACTTTTAGATGAAATCAAGCAAATAATTTTTCTAAAGATAGAACGGCACACCAACGTTTATCTTAATATTTCTTTCCCTGATATCTTCGTAAGTTAAAAAAGAAAATATGTAGTGTTAGTCATGAACTAATACTAAATTATTTCTGGAACATAAGTTACAAAAAACTCTCTGAAGTAATGTCATTTCACTGCCCTTACGGAAAAACCCTATACATGACTTATAGGTCACTTATACTTTTTACTTATTGGTCACTTATAAGTGAGATATAAGTGAAGCGTTAGGATTTGTATTGCAAATTAGGCATTTCATATACAAATTAGGCATTTCACTATAAATGAAGTATGCTTCACTTGTAACTGAAATGTGAGCCATTCACTTGCTACACTTATAGGTCACTTATAATGACATATAGGTGAATTAGGCATTTCATTTATAAATGAAGTTTACTTCACTCATAAGTGAAATCTAAGCCCTACACTTACTCTTACTACACTTTTATGTGAGATAAAAGCGAAGTCCCGCTAAATTCAACGATTTGGGATTGAACAAAAGCCTCTCCCCCCACCGGAAAGTGTGTCCATATATAAATAAAGTCATCAGATTTATAGAACCTATGTGTAAATGGCTATCTATAAGTTCTGACCTTATTAAAATATCATACATTTCCATTTAAATGACAATTTGTGAAATGATTTCCAACACACAAGGCTACACCTTTGAGCCACTACGCTTGAAATGGCTTGCATATTATCAAATTGTTAGCTGAAATAACACAAATAAACGATAAACATGAAGATAATATATTCACCAAGTAATAAATACAATATTTTTTTGAAAGATACATTTCGGGCAAAATCCATCATCATCAAGTAGGCTTCTACAAGCTACAAGTTAATCCAAAAGCCGGTTTCGACTTGCGGTGTGGGCGGCATTTTTTCGGAATCCGATGGATATTCAAGTTCAGCTGGTAAATGAAGGCTGTCCCAAATTAAATTGTCAGCATGTGAACACTGGGATATTTATATATACCGCATGATGCTGGAAAGCACACATCCATATGGAACAGTCGGCTTAACATAATTCCATCAATGCAGACCGCCAATGGTTTAAATTCCAGAAACGAAAGTGTGGCCAAGTCTAAATTATGATATTTCCCCGTGGAAATATTTCGGGCTCCGGATTTTTGCCATGGAAACATATTTTAGGTGTCAAATAATTTTTCAGTGTCCAACAATAAATTATTTTATATGATTTCATTAGAATATAAAAAGTTGAATGTTTAATGCCAAATAATATTGTTTTAAATGAAATTATAGACTATTTATGCAAACAAAAACCAAAACACGTTCATTGTACTAATGCGTAGTACGTGCGTTTAATTAATGTACATTTTACAACCTCTTATTTGAGTAATTAGGCTGTGTCTGAGTTTGAAACGATCTTGTCTACCTACATTCGAAGTAATGTAAATCCTTGTCCAATCATTATATATAATTCATATGCCTTGATAATACTAATAAATACATGCCAGAGAAATAAGTGCTTGACTAAAGATACAAAAATGACATTTTACATAATCAATACAACTTAACTTTAAACTTAATATCTAGGTCTAATGTCAGAAGATATATTAGCCACTAGGAAGATACATGGCACATCTATTAGATAGAAAATACAAATTACAAATAAATATTACCTTATTTCTAGAGGAATTGCTATGACCTATGATTTTTTTTCTTCTTCGGGATGCTCGATTGTGCGAATTCCCCATAAATTAGATGTATTCCACTCTCTTAAAAATGAGCTAGGGCGCAAACATTGCTCACCGTGAAATTGACGCGAGCATATCAAACTCGAGACGTGCATTGCTATTAACAAATCTCAATCCGATCATGTGAGCGCTTGACTTCTAAATCTACTGCCATAATCAAGGACTTACTAAATTACTTTTTTAAGATTTAGTGACCAGACGCCGCGCTTATTGATTATCTAGTTTTTTAAACGTTTTACAAACTGCATGTCTTAAGGTTGTATAATGGTGGAAATGCAGTTTTCGGTATTCATTGGTAATGTCTCTGCTGTTACATGCAGTTGTAATGCATAGGATATAGCGCCATTTAGACATGGTCGTTGCCGCTCTGCAGATAATGAAGATAAACGTCTGTAAGTTTTATCTTTATTCATTACAAACTATCTTACACCTTTGTTGAAGCATACAAGAAAGAAGAGGACCGTTCCAAAATTTTGCTTACATATAAAGATTAATTTTTCACTATCCTCAAAAACTGCAAATTCCTCTTACAAAAATGCCAGGGAGGGAAACACCACAATAAGTGAAAATACTGAAGAAACCACTTATACAACTTTTTAAGTACAGATTTGTCTCTCATATTTAGTCTAAACAATGGTCAGAGTTTTGCAGAATTAGTATCTTCTTCGTACACTTCCACAGAAAACATTTGTTTTTTAGGTTTTAAAAAGTCAAAAATGTAGAAGTTCACTGCTTCTGCTGTCTTCCTTGAAAGGAACATACACCTTTACAATTGCATCACCAACTTTAATACCTAATGTATGAGACATAGCTACTGAATCATTAAAGAAATGTAATATTAACATCAACCAGTGGCTGCATTATTTTGAATTCATTTTCGTGGGCATTAATTTCCTTGTTTTGCGACAAAATGACATGTTTGTAGGTACTTACACTTTTTTATTTCAGAATTTTACATAATGTTTCCACAGAAGTAACTTTGTTCCTTATGGTCTTGCAACCCTCTAAATGCACGAAAATTGATACACTACTAAAAATATTGAATTCAATGTTTCTAATGATCATACAAGGCGATTTCGTTTTAATATTTACTCGAGACGAAAGTCTCTGAAACTCAAGCATGTATCATAGTCTCTAAAAGAATTTAGACTGACAGCTTCGACCAAATAATTTGGATGACTAGCATCGTCCGTGACATATTACACCAGAGGCGTATGTTGTTAAACATTTTCGTATCTAATAAACCAGCGGATTTGTAAATAAAAATTATATGCATATAGTTTGTTTCCTGATATAAAGATTGGAAAGGTGCAAGTCAAAAGAGAATCTGCAAAAATATCATTCAAAATACCATCACAGCAATTCAAATACAAACCTAACAGTTCCCTAGATTCTGCGCCTTTCTTGTCGAATAATTTTATTTTTATATCTGCACTTTTCTTGCGTTTTAGCCATGTTATCAGAGGAGTGGATCCAACTTGTGGGAACAACATCATTTCTAACGAATATGAAAGCCTACAGAATGACAGAAAGGGAGACAACCCATATCAAGAATTGCAAGGTACGCCAGCTCTGCACGAAAGATCAGTATTTATTTAATGTTTCCTATTTTCAAAACTGTTGCTATTGTCACTGCAGTTTACTGAAGTAATCAAGCAAAAAAATCGCTAGTTTCTCTTGTGTTAGATGCTAGCACTTCAATCCTTCTTTGTTCTAAAAAATGAAAAGCAAACATAAGATTAAAATAATATCATATTAGCAATAGAGTTTTTCTTCTTCCTACAAGAATGTTGTTTATTCCACTCAACTGCCATTAATGAGATCTCTCAGGTAAAATCGATTGTGTTTTCATTTTCGTTGTTTCTTTGTGTTTTTTCTTTGTTGTTGTTGTTTGATTTGCGATGCAATTAAGTTTCAATAGTTAAGCTGACAAAAGATGTTGATTTGATAGTTGTATATCTAAGTATAAAACTGGGATTCATCTCAAACCATATATACATTTATTTTATTTTCCACACAAATTTAAAGATACATCTATTTTGTTCTATGAGATCTACATCATTTTCATTCATGCGTAATACCTTCTTTACAGATCTCTCTGCAGTGAACGAAGACATAGATTCGCGGTAACTGGACTATTTCTTTGTCATCAAAGACTCACACTAATATTTGTTAGTGTAGTAAAGTGAGAAACAGAATGAAGATAGTGAGAACATGAAATGGAATGAACTTAAATAAAGTAAAAAGGAAGATAGGTAGTTGTAGGGACATGTACCAGCTAAAACCAAAACACTTTTGTGGTACTAATGAACATACATTGTGTTTAGTAAATGTACAGTGTACAACCTTATTTGAGTAATTAGGCTGCATCAGTGTTTACAACCTGTTATTTGAGTAATTAGGCTGTGTCTGGGTTTGAAACGATCTTGTCTGCCTACATTAGAAGTAATGTAAATCCTTGTCCAATCATTATATATAATTGATATAACTTGATAATACTAATAAATATGCCAGAGAAATAAGTGCTTGACTAAAGATACAAAAATGCCATTTTATATAATCAATACAACTTAGCTTTAAACTTAATATCTAGGTCTAATGTCAGAAGATATATTAAGCACTAGGAAGATACATGACACATCTATTAGATAGAAAATACAAATTACAAATAAATATTACCTTATTTCTAGAGGAATTGCTATGACCTATGATTTTTTTTCTTCTTCGGGATGCTCGATTGTGCGAATTCCCCATAAATTAGATGTATTCCACTCTCTTAAAAATGAGCTAGGGCGCAAACATTGCTCACCGTGAAATTGACGCGAGCATATCAAACTCGAGACGTGCATTGCTATTAACAAATCTCAATCCGATCATGTGAGCGCTTGACTTCTAAATCTACTGCCATAATCAAGGACTTACTATATTACTTTTTTAAGATTTAGCGACCAGACGCCGCGCTTATTGATTATCTAGTTTTTTAAACGTTTTACAAACTGCATGTCTTAAGGTTGTATAATGGTGGAAATGCAGTTTTCGGTATTCATTGGTAATGTCTCTGCTGTTACATGCAGTTGTAATGCATAGGATATAGCGCCATTTAGACATGGTCGTTGCCGCTCTGCAGATAATGAAGATAAACGTCTGTAAGTTTTTTATCTTTATTCATTACAAACTATCTTACACCTTTGTTGAAGCATACAATAAGAGGACCGTTCCAAAATTTTGCTTACATATAAAGATTAATTTTTCACTATCTTCAAAAACTGCAAATTCCTCTTACAAAATGCCAGGGAGGGAAACACAACAATAAGTGAAAATACTGAAGAAACCACTTATACAACTTTTTAAGTACAGATTTGTCTCTCATATTTAGTCTAAACAATGGTCAGAGTTTTGCAGAATTAGTTTCTTCTTCGTACACTTCCACAGAAAACATTTGTTTTTTAGGTTTTAAAAAGTCAAAAAAGTAGAAGTCACGGCTTCTGCTGTCTTCCTTGAAAGACACATACACCATTACAATTGCATCACCAACTTTAATACCTAATGTATGAGACATAGCTACTGAATCATTAAAGAAATGTAATATTAACATCAACCAGTGGCTGCATTATTTTGAATTCATTTTCGTGGGCATTAATTTCCTTGTTTTGCGACAAAATGACATGTTTGTAGGTACTTACACTTTTCTATTTCAGAATTTTACATAATGTTTCCACAGAAGTAACTTTGTTCCTTATGGTCTTGCAACCCTCTAAATGCACGAAAATTGATACACTACTAAAAATATTGAATTCAATGTTTCTAATGATCATACAAGGCGATTTCGTTTTAATATTTACTCGAGACGAAAGTCTCTGAAACTCAAGCATGTATCATAGTCTCTAAAAGAATTTAGACTGACAGCTTCGACCAAATAATTTGGATGACTAGCATCGTCCGTGACATATTACACCAGAGGCGTATGTTGTTAAACATTTTCGTATCTAATAAACCAGCGGATTTGTAAATAAAAATTATATGCATATAGTTTGTTTCCTGATATAAAGATTGGAAAGGTGCAAGTCAAAAGAGAATCTGCAAAAATATCATTCAAAATACCATCACAGCAATTCAAATACAAACCTAACAGTTCCCTAGATTCTGCGCCTTTCTTGTCGAATAATTTTATTTTTATATCTGCACTTTTCTTGCGTTTTAGCCATGTTATCAGAGGAGTGGATCCAACTTGTGGGAACAACATCATTTCTAACGAATATGAAAGCCTACAGAATGACAGAAAGGGAGACAACCCATATCAAGAATTGCAAGGTACGCCAGCTCTGCACGAAAGATCAGTATTTATTTAATGTTTCCTATTTTCAAAACTGTTGCTATTGTCACTGCAGTTTACTGAAGTAATCAAGCAAAAAAATCGCCAGTTTCTCTTGTGTTAGATGCTAGCACTTCAATCCTTCTTTGGTCTAAAAAATGAAAAGCAAACATAAGATTAAAATAATATCATATTAGCAATAGAGTTTTTCTTCTTCCTACAATAATGTTGTTTATTCCACTCGACTGCCATTAATGAGATCTCTCAGGTAAAATCGATTGTGTTTTCATTTTCGTTGTTTCTTTGTGTTTTTTCTTTCTTGTTGTTGTTTGATTTGCGATGCAATTAAGTTTCAATAGTTAAGCTGACAAAAGATTTTGATTTGATAGTTGTATATCTAAGTATAAAACTGGGATTCATCTCAAACCATATATACATTTATTTTATTTTCCACACAAATTTAAAGATACATCTATTTTGTTCTATGAGATCTACATCATTTTCATTCATGCGTAATACCTTCTTTACAGATCTCTCTGCAGTGAACGAAGACATAGATTCGCGGTAACTGGACTATTTCTTTGTCATCAAAGACTCACACTAATATTTGTTAGTGTAGTAAAGTGAGAAACAGAATGAAGATAGTGAGAACATGAAATGGAATGAACTTAAATAAAGTAAAAAGGAAGATAGGTAGTTGTAGGGACATGTACCAGCTAAAACCAAAACACTTTTGTGGTACTAATGAACATACATTGTGTTTAGTAAATGTACAGTGTACAACCTTATTTGAGTAATTAGGCTGCATCAGTGTTTACAACCTGTTATTTGAGTAATTAGGCTGTGTCTGGGTTTGAAACGATCTTGTCTGCCTACATTCGAAGTAATGTAAATCCTTGTCCAATCATTATATATAATTGATATAACTTGATAATACTAATAAATACATGCCAGAGAAATAAGTGCTTGACTAAAGATACAAAAATGCCATTTTATATAATCAATACAACTTAGCTTTAAACTTAATATCTAGGTCTAATGTCAGAAGATATATTAAGCACTAGGAAGATACATGACACATCTATTAGATAGAAAATACAAATTACAAATAAATATTACCTTATTTCTAGAGGAATTGCTATGACCTATGATTTTTTTTCTTCTTCGGGATGCTCGATTGTGCGAGTTCCCCATAAATTGGATGTATTCCACTCTCTTAAAAATGAGCTAGGGCGCAAACATTGCTCACCGTGAAATTGACGCGAGCATATCAAACTCGAGACGTGCATTGCTATTAACAAATCTCAATCCGATCATGTGAGCGCTTGACTTCTAAATCTACTGCCATAATCAAGGACTTACTATATTACTTTTTTAAGATTTAGCGACCAGACGCCGCGCTTATTGATTATCTAGTTTTGTAAACGTTTCACAAACTGCATGTCTTAAGGTTGTATAATGGTGGAAATGCAGTTTTCGGTATTCATTGGTAATGTCTCTGCTGTTACATGCAGTTGTAATGCATAGGATATAGCGCCATTTAGACATGGTCGTTGCCGCTCTGCAGATAATGAAGATAAACGTCTGTAAGTTTTTTATCTATATTCATTACTAACTATCTTACACCTTTGTTGAAGCATACAATAAGAGGACCGTTCCAAAATTTTGCTTACATATAAAGATTAATTTTTCACTATCTTCAAAAACTGCAAATTCCTCTTACAAAATGCCAGGGAGGGAAACACCACAATAAGTGAAAATACTGAAGAAACCACTTATACAACTTTTTAAGTACAGATTTGTCTCTCATATTTAGTCTAAACAATGGTCAGAGTTTTGCAGAATTAGTTTCTTCTTCGTACACTTCCACAGAAAACATTTGTTTTTTAGGTTTTAAAAAGTCAAAAAAGTAGAAGTCACGGCTTCTGCTGTCTTCCTTGAAAGACACATACACCTTTACAATTGCATCACCAACTTTAATACTTAATGTATGAGACATAGCTACTGAATCATTAAAGAAATGTAATATTAACATCAACCAGTGGCTGCATTATTTTGAATTCATTTTCGTGGGCATTAATTTCCTTGTTTTGCGACAAAACGACATGTTTGTAGGTACATACATTTTTCTATTTCAGAATTTTACATAATGTTTCCACAGAAGTAACTTTGTTCCTTATGGTCTTGCAACCCTCTAAATTCACGAAAATTGATACACTACTAAAAATATTGAATTCAATGTTTCTAATGATCATACAAGGCGATTTCGTTTTAATATTTACTCGAGACGAAAGTCTCTGAAACTCAAGCATGTATCATAGTCTCTAAAAGAATTTAGACTGACAGCTTCGACCAAATAATTTGGATGACTAGCATCGTCCGTGACATATTACACCAGATGCGTATATTGTTAGACATTTTCGTATCTAATAAACCAGCGGATTTGTAAATAAAAATTATATGTATATAGTTTGTTTCCTGATATAAAGATTGGAAAGGTGCAAGTTAAAAGAGTATCTGTAAAAATATCATTCAAAATACCATCACAGCATTTCAAATACAAACCTAACAGTTCCCTAGATTCTGCGGCTTTCTTGTCGAATAATTTTATTTTTATATCTGCACTTTTCTTGCGTTTTAGCCATGTTATCAGAGGAGTGGATCCAACTTGTGGGAACAACATCATTTCTAACGAATATGAAAGCCTACAGAATGACAGAAAGGGAGACAACCCATATCAAGAATTGCAAGGTACTCCAGCTCTTCACGAAAGATCAGTATTTATTTAATGTTTCCTATTTTCAAACATGTTGCTATTGTCACTGCAGTTTTCTGAAGTAATCAAGCAAAACATCGCTAGTTTCTCTTGCATTAGATGTTAGCACTTCAATCCTTCTTGGTTCTAAAAATGAAAAGCAAACATAAGATTAAAATAATATCATATTAGCAATAGAGTTTTTCTTCTTCCTACAAGAATGTTGTTTATTCCACTCAACTGCCAGTAATGAGATCTCTCAGGTAAAATCGATTGTGTTTTCATTTTCGTTGTTTCTTTTTGTTTTTTCTTTGTTGTTGTTGTTTGATTTGCGATGCAATTAAGTTTCAATAGTTAAGCTGACAAAAGATTTTGATTTGATAGTTGTATATCTAGGTATAAAACTGGAATTCATCTCAAAACCATATATATATTTAGTTTATTTTCCAGACAAATTTAAAGATACATCTATTTTGTTCTATGAGATCTACATCATTTTCATTCATGCGTAATACCTTCTTTACAGATCTCTCTGCAGTGAATGAAGACATAGATTCGCGGTAACTGGAATATTTCTTGGTCATCAAAGACTCACACTAATATTTGTTAGTGTATTAAAGTGAGAAACAGAATGAAGATAGTGAGAACATGAAATGGAATGAAATTAAATAAAGTAAAAAGGAAGATAGGTGGTAGTTGTAGGGACATGTATCAGCTAAAACCAAAACACTTTTGTGGTACTAATGAACATACATTGTGTTTAGTAAATGTACAGTGTACAACCTTACTTGAGTAATTAGGCTGCATCAGTGTTTAAAGTTATGACTAAATTACTTATATATTATATTTGTACATTTAATTATTAGATTCGTGCCCTTACGCCTACTTAGTCCATTGTTACAGAAGTGCAAATATTAGGAGATTTTGTATTGTCGCCATTTAACATTAGAACTTACTCATTAGGTTTGTTTAATCAAACCGAGTAGTATTTGAAACGATCTTATCTGGCTAAATTCGAAGTAATGTAAATCCTTGTATAATCATATACAAACAATGAATAGACCTTGATAATACTAATGGATAGCTGCAAGAGAAATACGTGCTTGACAAAAGATACAAATGCCATCTTACATAATCAATACCATTTATCTTTGATGGTTGCAATTTAGGTCTGATGCCAGAAGACTGATTCTTCAAACTGCTGGGAACAATACCACTTCTAATGAGTATGAGAGTCCAAGAAGTTGCAGAGCCGAGGTTCATTCATATTTAGAACTCCAAGGTGCGTCAGGCTTTTTCCACCATTCATTGGTCATTGATTGTTTTTAAAAGAAAAACTATTTCGGTGTAAATATAACAAAGAGAATCATTGGTTTAATAGCCCACATTTGTAATACATTCCGTTTATTAAAACTCTGTATAGTTACATGTCTGCACGACCATGCTTGCACAGTATTAGTTTGCACAAACCTGAATAGATTTAACTTACGCAAGAATCATATATTTAATATATGGGTTTGTTTGATTTTTTAAAAAATATTTTTTTCTGTGTGTTTGTTGCTTTTTGTTTTTTTTCATATTTTTTTATATTATATGAATATGTTAAATAAATCTGAGTTAACCTGCCCAGTGCATTAATGTCCGTTAAAAGCATAAGTAATGTAATTTATTTCTACGTAATGTATACGTAAGAGTTGCATTCAAATTTTCTAAACCAATGTATACATTATACTCTAAAGTATAACATCTCATTTTCTATATCGTTTCAGATATTTCAGCAGGACCCAGAGAAGAAGCCAATGCTAGGTCAGTACGATATTTGTCATTCAGTGGTATTCAGATTTAGGTGTAACCTAAGAAGCCAACGTCGATACAAAAGATTGGGTATTTGTTTAAGAATTCAGACGGAACTCGGGTTATTGAGGGTAAATGCCGCAGACAGGCGAACCTCCCAAGTCAGAGAAAATAACAGGGATTTATATAGATACCTGAGTGGGTGCCGCCAAATGATGTATTAGAAAACTGATTCACCTTCTTAAGCAACAAGGTTTATAAGTCAATTACAGCAAATGCCAAAATCAAGCTGGTATTATAAAAACTAAATGAATTATTACATCTCCTATGAAATATAATGCGTGTAGACAGTGAGTAATAAATGGAGAAATAATGATCAATCACAAGGGAAACATCACGAGTAACGAATCAATCAACAGGTAAACAACATGTTATAAAAAGTACAGAACTGGATGGACAATCATACTTTCTGAAGAGTCTAGATCCATTGGTACACTTCTTCCTCATCTATTTAGCTACTGCAGTGATTGAATAATTTAAACTTAGTCGAACTTGATATGATCATTGCCTGTAAGATAGAAAAAAAGACAAACACAGAAAAAGTAAAAAGTACAATATGCAGCTAATGATTATTTAAACATTACCTGGCTAAACAATATAAGAGATGTCTTTGACAATCATTATACCCGTAAATGCTTTTAACTTTTGCAAAACTTGGAGTGGATAGAGAGAGGCAAAGTTGTTTAAGCGAATGCAAAAAAAGATTTTCATCAGAGAGACAGATAAGTAGATAAATGGATAAATATGATATATATATATATATATATATATATATATATATATATAATAGATATATATATAATATAATATATAGATATAACACATATCTAAATAGATAAATACAATAAATAGATGGATATATATAGATATATATGATATATGATCTAAGGTAATGGTTCAGCACAATGCATAATACAAAAGAGAAGTAATAAGTCTAAACAGGAAAAATAAAAGCATAAATTGGCGCAGAACGACGATGGAGGTTCCACTGTCAGTGGAAGTTCAAAATTAATTTCAGATCCGCAAATATTAATCGAGATGTTTTAACTTTTTCTTCTATCCTCTTTGGACTGGCATATGTTATACTTAACAACAATCACTCTCAAATAACTTTTGCTACAGTTTCTACTAAAATATTTAGACAAATATTTTATTTCCCTCTGCAGTCATACGTCCGATAAATGCCATTCTAAAGTCTAAACGTCTTTCAGTTTCATCTGCAGACTGCTTTTGTGGTTAAAAACTACATAGATCAAATCTTGTATATCACATGCAGCATATTGTTCAATTCTGAAAGTGCTAACTGTTTTCAATACTTTTTACTTTTATAAGCTGTAACTAAAGTTCATGTTCCAAACTCTTCAGGATATTTTTGCTGCAATCATTAAAATTGTATGTAGCATGCTTTGATACAATGGCTGAACGTATACTGAAATAAATACAACACTCAATTATTTCGTGCGTTTTGCTGCGAATATGTATTCTTCTTAATCCCTCATATTTCATTTTTTTAAATGTCCGGATTTTGTGTCCTCCTTCTCCTATTTGTGCGAAATTCAAAGAACAAGCGTCATTACATTCTTTTTTATTGCTGACAATGCGGCGGAACCTCATTTTGTTTTTTTTTAGTAATGCTCCTGAAAGTATGCCGTGGATAAAAACTATTTTTATATAGCAACTGATGAGTGTCAGTTTCCTTGTTATATTCCCTGGTATCCAGATTATCACTCTTGGCAAAGTTATTTCCCTTGTAGATTGTTATGCTTAAGAACCCTACACTTTCGTTTAAAGTTTAGTTGTAATTGGTGAGAGGCGGTATTCATCGATGTAAGAACATTTCTCTAGTTCTTCTTTCAAATGGGTTCAAATGAAGAACATAGTATAAATAAACCTAACAGATAAATATGGCAGCTTTCGGGCCTTCGAAAATATTTATTTTTCCTTGATTCAGTTACATATATACTTGCGGATGCTGGAGCAAACTTCTTACGCATATCTATACCGTTCTTTAGGAGATATATTTCGTTTTCATTTGAAGGTAAAATCCTTCTTTCTCGATGAATTTTTTACAATGAATTTAAAATGTTAATAACTTTTTAATTTCCTCCACCGGTCGTTTTGGATCCGGATTATCTATTATGACGTGTCTACAAGAACAAAATGATCATCATATTTGTTATTAGTATAAAGACTGTCAAATCAAATAGTCGAAAATTCCCTTTTGTCCACAAAACAGCCTTTACATACCGTATCAATTCACGTCTGACTTCCAATGTTGTATCATGGTAAATTGATTTTAATAAAGGCTAATCATATCCCACATCATTTCCTTGTCGTTCTGCTTCCAAAATATACTGATCTCGGTCCATGACAACTTCAGAGTTTCCCCTCACTGCTTTCTTTATTAACCAATATGTGTTTCTGGATCAATTTTGCAACGCCCTAATTTCTGACTTACTGGTATCCTTTGTTTCCTAATGAACAGCTTCCGATTTCATTTGAGGTTTTCCATATAATCAAATCAGGCATCTGCAGTGGGCTGATTTGGCTTACTCAAAACTTAGGTATGCTTTAAAATTTTACAGTTAAGAACGTTTGCTAAAATATTCCAAAGCATTTATAGTCCACAACTGTAGCCAAAATGTGCCTAAAACCTGATAGTGACGAACTTTAGCCAAAATTTTGCTTAGCCTTAATGGTACAAAACTTTAGCAAAACTTTGGCTAAACCTTTGTAGTCCAGACCGAGGCAATCATTTGGCACCGCTTTGATAGTCCGGAACTTTGGCCAAAATTTGGCTACGCCTTGACAGCCCAAAATATTAGCCAAAAGTGGACAAAACCTTGATTGTCCAGCTTATGAAAGAAACTTTCATAACTCCTCTCGGTTGTGCCACCCTCGAAATTGACATACAAAAGTCTTCCATCTATGGTTACATAGTTATACCACATTAGTAATTGCTACGAACGAAAGATGTATACTTGCTGGTTTATGTGCAATGCACAACATAAACTGCAGTATTTTTCAAATGGTCCAGGTTCCAGATATATATTCAAACTGGAAGTTTATGTGACATTTAATACTGATTTTCTATGAGAATATAATCTAAATTTACTTTACACCAATACAGATCCATTCTGAAGTCGCCACATTGGACACTCAGTTTTAAAATATCTATGTGATATTGTTGCCCACTAATTAGAGTTCAGATGTATTTCAAGGTAGTAAGTAATGTAACAGTCTGTGGGGAATGTGAGAAGTTTTAAAGTGTTCTTGTTCATGTGAATTCCTAGTTCAACATATTTCAAACGTTTTGTATTTGATTCCACGGGTTTCAGTAGTTTTATATTCCACAAACAATATCAACGGAATTTATGCACAATAAATGCCTACCTTAATATCTTATTAGTATTGTATCATAGGCGTTTCACTCTCACTTTTCTAGACCTGTACAATTCAATGCCTAAGAACAAAATTATAATATATATATATATATATATATATATATATATATATATATATATATATATATATATATATATATATATATATATATATATAGATATATATCCTTATACCACATTCAAATGTTCACATCCACAAGCAAGATCAGCATCTCAGCATCTGTCAGTTATATTTAAAACTACTTCATTAAAACAAACTGAATAACAGTTGAGTCCATTTGAGTTGTAAGTAGGGAATAATGTCTTTACTTGTCAGAGCCATTAATCATTTGTGAAGTCTATGAAAGGCTTGCCGCAGAGAAAGAGATTGACAAACCAGGGAGTGCAGATGAGTTGTGTTTCTTTTTATTTTTTGCTAAGCTTTTATGATAATGTAGAAGTATAAATAGTTCAATATACATGCAACATAGTTAAATATATATTGAAATATTTCTAATTAAAAAAAATAAACTGATGAGGCAATACTAAACAATGTGAAAAAAAATTACAACTCTCTTTATTACGTGATAAATCTAGAAATAATTAAGGGAGTGATAAAAATATAAAAGCAAAAATAACTAGAGATTCATTTCGTAAGTGAAAGTACAAGAAGACTGTTCAAAGAGATTGAATATTTAATACTACACACATTAAAAGACCAACCATTCAGAGGAAAATCTTGCACAGATTTACCTAAAGGGGTTAAGAACAAAACAGTTTATATCAATATTTGAAATAAAATGACATTAGGTGTACCTTTTATGTTGCGTAATTTGTTTTGAACACAGCAACTGATACTGTAGACCCACCATCAAAATGCGTTTTGAACAGTTATGTGAAATACATTTAAGAAAATGAAATTCAATTTGATATATCTGCACATGTGTATGAAATATTTTAGGGGAAGACACCTGTATGGGGGGAAATTACATAAAACATCTCAGAATAATTGAAATTGCGATAGAGAGACGCGTTGACATATTGATCATCTGTCAATTTATTGCTAATGATGACTACAAAGGTGAAAGATACTTTCACGTTGCAATACAATGTTGTTGTTTTTTAACTCGTCTCATCACAGACAGATATTTCTGCAAACATTGATTGATTTGTATTATTCTATATGCCCGACAATTTATTCGAACAACAAATAGCATGTCACAGTGTAGATAACTCAATAGATATTATACCTGTCATACAATTCAAGAATTAACAGGATACGTAAAAAGTCTCATATATTATTATTGTCATATGGAAGTATGGTTGTACCATCTATACAAAAATGTATCAGTTCTATGCAACAATCTGACATATTCTGAGAATGCTAAAATATAAATGCATTCCATCATGGGGGTTTTTTATACCTCAAATCAATCCACAAGATATACAAACAATATTTACAGGGGCACAAAATGATTTGATGCATATTCATCATGCGTTGTGCAAAAGTGCAACATTAGTATATGAAGCATTAAGACCAAAAATACAAAATATCTGGGATTCGCAGACGAAGATGAAAATATATATTCGTTTAACAAATATATGTTGCGTCTCTGAGCGAGAAATATTTAAAAACAAAGTTCTGGATCATTCTTGCTTGTTGATGATTTTTGATTGACGGACGTTTAAGAGAACAGCTGTCTAAAATTTAAGTGATGAAAAGTTCACAGAAATCCTGAAACAATGTAGAACAATGCAGTCTGAATATTTGAAGACACACATTTAACTATACGAATACACGGTTAGCTTTAAAAGGTTTAACGAAATAGCTGTTCCACCTAAAGACAAGTTTTCCTCCTCGCTGAACGAGTCATATATATCGCTTGCGATTATTAGTATGTTCATGATGTTATGAAACACCTCATCCTTCAAACACGTATAGATCTGCACGACTATTACATAAAGAAAAAGGCATTGATGCCATGTGACATATTTGAGGAGTTTAGTAATATCTTCATGAAAAATTAAAACCTAGACGTTTATATTATTACAGTTCTAGATTAGTACATAACGCCTCATTAAATATATAGGGTGTTTTTTGAGCGTTTTATGTAGACAAAGACATGTTGTCAGTGAGACTGGAATAGTACAGTGAAGTAAGTGGTGTAATTAGCATCAATGCCATATAGGTACGCTGACGCAAATAATTAATACTACATATAAAAAAGATGGTAAGCTAAAATAAACTATGGTCATATCTACATCCTTGAGTACGAACCGTCAAGGTCAATTTCATTCTTTAAGGATCTAGATTCTGACAACCTCTATGCGTACGCCAGAAACAAATGTATGACTGTAGTAATCAAAGAAACTTGATGGGCAACTGATTAAAAAATTAGATGGATAGAAGCATATTTATTTAAAATAGTAGATTATTATGACTATGACATTAGCTCCATTTTAGAAGGAGATTCAAGTCCACCTGAAAAATCCATTTTAAAGACTACCTGATAGCTCCAGACAAATATATTCCCAAGAAAATGACTTATCAGAGTTCAGATGAAGTTGATTCATGATTACAAGAGCACCGAAACAGAAATACGAAATGTGTGATGGACATTGACAAATAGAACTACGTCTTTCACTACAGAAACTCAGCGTTTTGCATACAGTTGGATTTAAAATTGGAAAATAAATACATAGTTGTCTTGTTTGAATGGCAACCGTGGCTGAAATCCTACATTGAACGGAATTCAAAATTCAGACTAAAAGCTAACAATGATGATGAATAGCAGTATATTTGATATATTATGAGTTTTATACTAATGAAAAGCAGATTAGCCAAACCAATTTACGGGTGATTTGCAGTGTTAGGTTATTCAAATGCTTGATGTATGATCCCTACTATAAGAAGCTATAAAAACCAATGAGGTGATAGAAAGAGATTACCCATGACTGATACTAATGTGCATCTATGTTCAGACAGACAACGTTTAGAATAACAAGAAGGATAGTATCAAATTCTAGACACCAGTGGCTATCCAAAGGACAAAATATTTGGTATCACACAGATTAATAAGAACTTTCCTGGATATGTTAAGAATGACTATTAAAGAGTTGTATGGGTTAAGGTAAACTTTTATTCATTCAAGACTGATCAAGATGAAAAGAAAGTTTGCAAAGCAATCAGAAGAATGTACAATCAAAAGGATTTCAAATTAAAGATGTGTAAATATTGCTTATTTAATCAGAGGAAAAAGACAACAGGTAATGTATTTACTAAAAGAATGCAATCATCAGAACTATAGCATCAACATAAATAAAGCTGCATTGTCTATGTATGACGACAAGAGACATTTGGTTGACAACTTAAATACATTAACTTACGGACACGTGAGCATACCAGAGGCAATTTGCACGTATGATAAAAGTACTCAGCAGCAAAACAAATTCTCAAGTCTCATTTAGAGTTTGATCTTTTTATTCTGTTTCAAAGTATTTATATAAAGTAAACGTTCATTCATCCAGTATAACATGTTTTTCATCCAGCACAATTTCGAGTGTTTTTCTTCATCCCTGCTGAAAATTGTGATTACAGAATTGTAGTTTTGTACCATCACCCACACTGATATTCCAAACATCTACCATTAAATGCTAGTCAAAGTAGATTTCGTTGCTTTCCTTTTTTAAACCATCTAAATTCCCACCGTCATCAATCCTGAAGAAAGAAAGCATTGAATCCCTGGTAAATTATTTATTTAATCTCCATGATTTGTCACTATCACATTTGTCTCTTTGAATAACCACTTTCTATTGTAGGTCTTGTTGAATGGAAAAGTGATACAGATGATAGCGTTATTGACGGAAAGGGTTTACGTATTCAGTATCTATCAGAGTTTATCACAATTATTCACTCGACAAAGTATCACGCTAGGATATGTGTCTAACAATGCCTACAATATGATTGACAATAGCTATTTTTTTTTAATGTTTACCCGAACATCGGACAAGCAATAAATATGTATTTAATAGCACACTTTATTATATACTCATTTTTTTCTCCTTTAACTTTGCATTGTCAGAATCGTGCAGTATTTTTCCATACTACACGGCTTCATACTGCACGACACGTGTGTCTAAAAATAGTATCGCGTGTTAGGAACTACTTTTTATTGTAAACAAACAATGTACGCAAATGTAGCAGACACCGGAGCTTTTGCTTTATTAGATTTGTCTGTGGATGAACTAAACAAGCTGTTTGAGAGTAGAGATGATAAAGTTGATGATGTGGATGAATTCATTGAGTCACAAAAGAATCTTTCAACCAAGCAAGTGATATTCACAATGTACAGCGTTGTCTTTATGACAGCAAACGTGAGGCATGAAGTATTGAAAATATCATTCTGATCATTTAAACACTTATTTAGCCGATGGTTCAGACTATGAATCGTGCTCTCTAGAGTCTATAAAAAAATAGCATAAAAAGGCATCGTATGACCAAATGATATTCCGTTTCTCTCAGAGACAGCCAATTTTACAAGTCAGTACAAGCACTAAATTCGAAAAAATACAACTAAAGAAGGCGGGTTTTTGGTATAAAAGCAAGTGCCTCAAAGCCAAGAAGCCACGATAACGAAGAAGCCTTATTTTCCGCTGACGAAATGGGCTCTCACACCCCAGCCGCTTTGCAATTTTGCCTGTTTTTTTTTTTTGTTTTTTTTTTAGATGAGAAATTGTTTGGATTTATTATGACAGTACATATAAATGTGTCATCTATAGCTGGTAATAAGAATGGCAATAAATGTACTTACTTTTCTGCATCTTGAATTTCTTCAAAATGTACTTTCTGATCCACGGCGCGAAATTTCACTGCAATCTAGACTACATTTCCAACAGAAATCACATTCCAAAGGAGAATTTACTGCACTCCAAAACGAAATGAATTTTGATATTCCCTAACAAAAATATTTAATCCTGCATCTTCTTGAGAATTTCACTTAAAAGAATTTCATATTTTGTCCACTTTATGATTCCAAACTATCAATGGCAGGACAGTAACACATGTGTAAGCTAGCTTGCTGTCGAGGCCAGTCTCTCTAGCTACATGTACATCGTACGTAATAGACCCAGCTAAAAACTAAAAGAGCAGAATTTAGTTGAATCGACAGAAAAACAAAATCACTCCATTCCAGATCAACTGGGAAAGTTGTTACGAGGCGCAGTCATTCACAATATGACTCAAAATTTAAATTTTAAGTAGACCAAAATGAGATTTCTTTTTGAAACGAATCACAGAGCGTGCGGTACTCTACCAAGTTCAAAGGTCACTGGGCGGTGCCATGTGCGCATGAATATTGTTACAGTGTATTGGTTTAACTTCGGTTGTGTATTTACTTTAGAATATAGCAGAAATTCAGTTACTTTGTTTCTTGCAGTGTGTTCTTTTTATTGTTCAGCCTTACGTAGGAAAGCAAATCGAGTATATAATAAAAAGGTTACTGCATTTGTATGGGAAAATATGACGTCGTGCAGTATAGCTCAGAAAACTCGTTCATATTTTCCCATACAAATGCAGTAACCTATAAATATTGTTCTCTTTTCTATTCATTTGCGAGTTGTTAATGCTGAACGTTATTTAATTTAAGACTACTAGAATGCGATCTACTATCGTATGTACTTCTTACAGCAAGCCAGACACAATGATTGTCAGTGTGAAAATTTTTAACATTTACATTATTAATTTATGTGTGATTTTGTTCTTCATCAAATAAATACTTAGTGGCAACATAAATTGAAAAACCTAATCCAAATCATATTTGGCAGACTGGCCATAATCATCGAGATCATTTGGATTCCTGAGTTGTTAACTTTTCAAACCTCTCTGAGTACCTTTCTCTTATTTTAGTTTTGCACATATTAAGACATTATCAATTGCATTCTGGAAGAAACAATATTGAGGCTGGATAAAGTTGTATTGTCTGTTATGCGATAATTCTCTCCCTTGTAATATGGACATAAAAAAAACAATTCCATTTATGTACTTGTCATTAACTGACTGTGTAGTTTATTCTGATGAGGCTTTTGTAAACTGAAATCCCATTTAAGAGGTGCACGATAGAGTGAACAATGATTTGTAAGTGTCTGGAAATCAAGTGGTATTCTAAATGTCTTTCCGTACACCGCGAACTGTGCAGGTTTAGTGCCAGAATTGTGTGCATTTCTGCCGCTGGGGATAAAGTTCTCTAGTTAGCATTCATAAAACGAAACAAGTAACCACCAATATGTGTATGTCATACAAACTTGTTTGCTACTGCACTGTCAACACTTTATCTTACATTAAAATCTCACGACATTAAAGACACTCCCTGATGCAATCAGTATATTTAGACCTAGCTTTGGAAATGTTATCTGCACAGATTGTTCTGGTTTAATGTTTCTCGTGTGTATATGATACGATGATATGTTCTATTGGGGTATCTAACTGATTGTGCTATATTTTTCTGCTTATGAGGGATTGTGTATTTGCTATACGTCCACATATTTGCTACTTATCTGCTACAAACCGGCCATGAGTAATGTCTTGATTTGTAAAGAAATTTGTAAGCAACATACTCACAACACCCATTATATGTGCAAATAATATGTACTAATATTTTACTTGGTCATTAGAAGGTTGGTAAAATCATTAACTTTGGGTTGTCTGGGTTTTTATTATTTTCCTTTGTCATCAGGATCGTTTAAATCATGTCTACCATCAGTACTACCAAAAGATGCATATAGAGCAAAATCATCATCTAACTTGTTTAAAGTCTACGTCACCAATCCTTGCTGCCTCAATCTTTCATTCAAGCAGTCAGGTGTCGTAAATGTGGTTCATTGAATTATGCATTTATTCTCTTAATTCTCTTATGAATTTGTTGTGTCTAATTATTTCCTCAGCAGTGCCATTGGGACTTGTACAGATATTTGCTTTCCTATAAGTGTTAGATCGTTAGCTATTACTATTTTGTCGTATTTAAGAGTAACAAATTTAGATGCTACTGCCAAATTTTAGTTTGCCCAATTATGAAGAATAAACGTTTATTGTTTACCTCTAATCTGATGTCAAAATCGAGTAATATGATCTCGGGTTTAGGTTCAATAACGAAGTTGATAAACACTGTGTATAAGCCTGACGCGAATGACATGTTTATATGAACAAACAATTTCAGGTGACTCGTTTTTAGTCAATGTTAATGGACTAAAGTTATAGCCGTAAGCTTCAGCTAATGTTTTAAATGTAATTTCAGTCATAAAAAGATCTAACAATATTATTGTTAAGGCGTACGTCCCTTTAAATTGTTTGACCCAGTGTAACACTTTCTCCTATGTGGTTATCTTATTAAAAAAAATAAAACCTGTGCTGTGTAGGAATCCCTATGACATCTAAGATATAAGATGCACATGATCCATAGTAATGACTTTGCATGAAGAACTATGTGTTACAGGCATTCCACGAAAATCTAGAACTTTTACATCTTCATCTTGTGTACTGATATTCATCCTGTTAACGGTACCTCTGTGTAATTGCTTGTAATAACCATTACAACTGTATAAAATAAGGTCACCAACAATAAATATATTTATAGCAGGCAAAGACCCTAGCAACTAAGCATAATAGCCGTTCGAGTAAGTTGTGCTTTTACGGATTGGGTCAAGATGAATGTATCAATTTTGTGTTTTCAAATACCTCCAAACTGTATTAGATTTAGCAGACGTCTGTATAGAGCTTTGTTTTCTAAACTCTAGTAATAATTTGCCATTGTGTGCTTTAATATACACTGTGTAATTATTACTTTATGTTTTTAACACTTCAGTTGTGTATCAATTCTTAGAGATCGATACTTTGTTCATTGTCAACATTTGTAGTCATTTCCTACTTATATTTATTCATGTACATTTTAAGGTTGTAACAATCATTAGCATTAGAGCACTCATTGCTTCCACCTTGTCGTTAATGTAGAAAACTATATTTATTTTATTTTTCGGAAATATTGTAATACTAAACAGCAAGGTATATTGTCAACAGTAAAATGGATAGTTTATTATTTATGTTATCAACTGGATTGATATAGTTGATATTTTTCTCAATGAGAATGTCGATTGCAATATAACAACTTTGTGCCAAAGGCGTAGGCTGTCGATGCTTGAGCCGTTTTTGTTTGTTTTATTTTTATTGCGACCGGTCTAATTTATTGTAAGATTTTCCAAAATGAAACTTCGTTGGAAAGAATCGCAATCTTTTTCTCTATCAATTTCCTCGCCTCCTCCATTTTTTTTTCTTCAATTGCTCAATGCCCACCCTCAGTGAGGCATTACCTCTTGAGTTTATGTATTGTTATTTCTTTTTTTTACCTTATTTCATTTTTCCTTCTTTTTAACCTGTTCGTTTTCAGTGATGGTCGAAATAAACTCCTTATGAGTAATTTTATTATCACTGATAGTTTTCGTTATCATGTCCATACTGTTCAACTTATTCATGGCTGATGGTACTATCTCATCGTATTTTATCACTTCATTGTAAATCATTTTTTCCTTAGTGACTTTTGAAACGAATCCTATCAATGTTGTACTAACACAAACAAAACCCAAAGGAACAGCTATTCCTGTACCTATTCCTGCTAAATCTAATGCAGCTTCAAATCCTTCTATACCTACCGAAACTATTTCTTTCATTGCCCAGACCCAATTGGTAAGCTGTGTGTGCTACTTTGTATTTCTGCCTAACACGTCTACAGTATTCCATATCTCTGACTAAACGATTTGTAATCTCGGTAATGTATTGCAGCCTAAAATTAAAGTAATTAGTGTATGTAGGCTGTGTAGGATATAATAGGTGGAGTTCATTGACCTTTTTACTCATTTTTGTATCAGAAAGAGGTAGTTTATACTTTATGGCAGTAGCCGGTTTTATGATGATTTAGGTTGTACTGTTGCACCTTCGATATACATTGTCTCTGATACATTTCCCCAGAATACCTCGCCTTAAGTGACGATTTAAAAAAAAAAGATTATTATGTAATCAATTGTAAACTGGTTTAGAGAAACTGTAATGAATAGCTTTAACAAAATATCCATATTTGATGATGGACAGTGTAACGTTGAATGAAACAATCTGTTTAATTATTTATTTTTATTTTACGCTTCCGTCCATATTTATCAGTAGGTGATTACTATTTATTAGCCAAAATTAATCAAATATTGTATCACATTAAGTTGCCTACCAAGTTCAGCTCTACGTGGAAAATTTCGTTTTGATCAAACTATCCTTTTAAATCTTTTTGCCAACACAAGGTTCATCGTTCTATTTATTTATTTTTTTTCACCTCCAATTTCATAGCAAGAACAATTAAAAGTTAGATCAATAACAAAAGTTACTTGCAAGCTAACCTACAGGTTTACTTTCAATATTGAAAAATAATTTTAAAATAAATTAATTTGGTAAACAGAACGATGCCCGAAATATCACTGTTTCAATACGCCGGTGAATCTTCGAAGTTCAACAATGACACTGAAAGAAGAATATAGTCCTTTGGTAAGCAATGCTATAGATATAACTTAGGCATCAGCTACACCGACCGCAAAACAAACGAAGAAGTGGGCAACATCATCCATTCAGCCATTGATGACCATGTTGATCTCCTAACAGGAGAATGTTCCGCTGGTCGATAACGTCACAAGATCATTAGGAATGGCCAAGTGGATCCCACAAAGTACCGTAGGTGGCATCAGGAAAAGAGGATGCCAAGACAAGAACTGGGGCGCAAAATTCACGGAAATAACAGGCATGACACTTCAAGAAGGATCACAGGCCGCGAAGGACCGCATTCTCTGAAGAACTGTTGTCTGAAGGACATCAGAAGTGGTTCCCCTTCAATCTCAACGATCGAGAGATGGATGAAACGTGACAGATGACATGCTTTTTGCATAATAGATAAGACCTTATATAAGTTGTTCGTTGTATAGAAAGAACTCTGGTTCGGACAACATGAGCTCTGTATCCTCCCACATTAAGTCTTTCAGTTTACAAACACCTAAAATTACTTGCACGATTCAAACAATTTCCTCGGTAAAATTTGAAAAGGAGCCCTTTATAATTTTTTTTTTTTATTTTTTATTTTTTGTTATATTCGAAATCTAACTAATTCATCTATTTTACATGTAGGCATTTAAGATTTATTGACAGACAAGTAACGGAATAGATTAAGCCCTAATCCGGATCTGTTTTTCTCTTTAATTGCTTTAAACTTAGTCATTTCTATTGATCGATGTTAAGTATTATCGTAATCATCAATTCAATTTGGAAAACGTTAAAACCATTTATAAAAATGTATTACCATATTTTAGTGTTTATTGTTCTGTTAAATCTGTCCACTATAGACGTTTGTTTCTATGACAAACAGTTGAAAAATAATAATATAGTTTTATTCCGAAAAATCCTTAATTTTTTGGTATAATTCTTTTCCTTCAAGCTATAGTTTTATGCTTCCGCCTTTGAAAAGTGCTCTAAATGCATAGTGGATGTACTCGTTCTTTTTGTTTTCATTTATTCTATCCAAGCGTAATTTATAGAAGACATTTGCGACTGTTTTGGTACCCATCGTTATATTGAGCATACGCTTGATGCCAATAATGTCTGCTAAACACGTGTGATACACGAGAACAATATAGACCTTTTTTATGGTGCTCTTTCGTAATTGTTCAGTTTATCATTCATTCGATTCAGCGGTAGCGGTCTTTTTTTCCCATTTACTTTTTGTGTCGCGTTTAATTTAGTTTCAAAATTGCCGACATTTCTATAAGTAACTGGATTTGCATGATCGTGTTACAGATGTAAAAAAATTGCTATTTGTCTTGTTCGTCGTTTCAAAGAGTATTTAACAAAAAAAAAAAACAAAAAAAAAAAACAAGAAGAAAACATACAGAGAATATGCTATGTTGAATACATTTTCTTGAGGCTTTATCACCTATCCAACGGGACGACCTTGCAAGACATGTATTTTATTTACATCCATTTCAAACGTTTCTTCTTCAATCATTTTAAATGTATGTGTGACTTAAGATATATGTCAAATTTTGTCATTCCCATAGTTACATCTAAAAAAAATGCATCATATTCCTATTCACCGTGTTCGTTTATATTTTTTAAAAATGGAACTTTGTTTTCGACAAATTCTGTCTCTGTTTTTGTTGAATCGCTGTAAATTAATCTGATGAAATTTACGAGATCTTAACGTTGTGCTGTAAAATTTAGCCGTACTCAAATTTGTTTATTTACCAATAGAGATTATGCAATATATTTCTTCTTCATACTTCATTGTCTTAACTATCTCACTTTGAAAGTTGTGGTTGCTTATTTGAATGTTATTATAATGAAATGTAATCAACAAATCTGCAAGCTTTTCAGGAAAACTACTTTGATGTTTAAAATAAAAAAGTCAACATTTTTATTCCCTTGAATGTTGATCTGTCACACAAGTGGTTTTGATCACATGTTTATCTCATTCAAACTTGTAACAAAAGCATATTTTTTTCAATATCGACATTGTTAAGTTCATGGAATATCGTAAAATATTTATGTCACCGCTCTAGCAAGTGCTGATTTAAATGCAATGAAGTTTTGTGCCATTATTTATGTTGTGCGGAAACAATTCAAATTAATTTCGTGATTTTCTTCATTGTCTTACTTGCCTTGTAACTCTTAATTTATTTACAATCAAAGACAATTTATATGTGGTTCAGTATTTGTTTTTAATTTGTCAAATAATATCCTTGATTCCGCTGTCTGGCTGGTCTCGTAATTTTAAAGTTTTATTTTCAAATTCTCTCCTACCCCTGTATTAAAACTCTAAAGTTAAGAAAAATATAATTGAACTAGTTATCCCCATATGTATGCTTCTTTGATTAATTAGAATTATTGTTCATTAGATAAATAGATAGCAAGATAAATAGATATATAAATATATAACTAGAAAAAAAACTGATCTGGTTTATGTTACGACTCTATGGTCTAGAAAAATGTAACAGAAAAAAAGTGAAACCAACAAATCAAGTAAAAATCAACAAGCAATTTATTTCTAGATAATTAAGATGAAAAATTTAAACAAATCTTACAGTAATGTGTATTCAAATGCAAATAATCCAAAGAGAATTAGTGTTCTAATCACAAGTCCTAAACATAGAATGTTCCGAATGCACGGGTATCCTTGAATATTATGATGTGCCAATGGTCTTCAAAGTCCTGATGTACTAGTAGTCTTTAATGTGCTGATGTCAAAATGAAGTACTCCAAAATATCTCTGAATTAGTTCACATAAATTCCAAAATCATTAATTAAAAATCCAAAATCCAAAAGTTTATGAGCACTGTTATAATCTAATGAATATTCTAAATAATTCCTCTCTTAGAATTTGGGATGACTTTCCACAACTGTAATAGCTCTTTACAAGACTGATAGTAATGTCGAAACTGTAAAAAATGTCCACTAAACATGTTTTTTTTTCTTCTGATAAACAACATTAAGATTTAAGCAAATATTAAAGTCAAGAAACATTTATAATTTTGTAAAATATCTATAATATTATATAAACATCATACGTAACATTTATAATGTTAGATTACACAGTTGAGTTGTAAAAGAGCGTGCATTTTTCGAGGGATGCATTCACATTTCGTCTTTTCGAACTTTAAATTAAGGAATGTGATTAGGATGCTGCCTACGTCATAAACAAATATTGCCATTGTAACGATAAGGTCAATAAACGAAAAGTAACGAAGCAAGAAAGAAAATTGCACGAAACAATTCGATGATAAACTAAGAAGCACAAATTTATGTTTGGTCTTTTAGGACTAGCATGGTATTTTCGCTGTAGAATATTTATTTTTCATTATGTCTAAAAGTCATAATTTTCATGCCTAAATACAGTGCAGCCTCTATATTTTCACCCACGTTCGTACCTTAGAAAACAAAATGGAGAATCAAAGTTGGCAGATACTCAAAGTAAACATGAACGTTTAAAATTTGCAAAAAAAGTAATCGTTGCATTAGATATTTGTGTAGACATGTCTAAAATGTTATATTATATTCCTTTACGCCACATTGAAACTTCATACAGTTTCATTTGCATTAAACATTTGAGTTTCATCGTGAAGTAATTGTCGCAATTTTTAATCTTAAACAAATGACATATAACTTAACATTCAACTTTACGTCGGATTTTTGCTATTAAATGTTCATTTGTTGCACTTCAATCGCATTTTAAGGGTTTTATTTGTTACCAATAAGCATGTCAGGTCGCGCAGGAAAGCCGTTAAATCGTTCCATCTATCTTAAAACTGTCTGTTTTAAACATAAGTTGCGAAGAAAGTTGTCTTTTATGGAGAATAAAATAAGCTAGCGCAGCCGTTTTAACTCAAAAATGTTCCAAACAGAATTATATTTTAGGGAATACGTTGTATTTCCTTTGTACTCTGGTCGGTTGAGAATTTATATATCTGAATTAAGATCAACAATTGGACAGAAATCGTGTTTAAAGGTCATTTTCGAACCAATGCAAATCTTGAAACAATAATACAAAAGAAAAATATTCTTTTATTAAAAGATTGTGTCTTTTAATACGAAATCTGACGTTTACTGCATTTCGTTAATTGAAAATATAGTTACTCGCACGTTGATCGTTACCTGCAACTGACGTTTAATCTTGATTTAAATAACATCTCTGATTTTTTACTTTCAATTCTTTCTCTTCTTTATCAGAAACTGACAAGTTATGTTTCTTTTATAGATCAATGGATAATACAGTGTATCAAAATCTCCATTTTGGAGCAAATACAGTACACAAAAGAGCAGCAGGTAATTACTATTTTATTTTAGGCGGTTATAATATTTGAAGGATAGCATTTCAAGTAAAAGCTCTAAGGAAATTAAGTTACCATATTTTAAGAAATGCGTCGAGACGTAGGAGCAACACGTTGACACTATTTGTTAATGACTGATTACAATTTTGCATCACATAATGTGAAATTTGCTTGAGATTCTGGATTAATATTCATTTTAAATAGGCAGTTAACATTTCCATCCCGCCGCACATTTTTGGAGCTGTAAGAACAAACCAAAACAACAGCAACAACATCAGCGGTATCACCACCCCATCCTCAAGTGATAATAATAATATTAATAATAACATTTGATAATAATAATAATAATAATAATAATAATAATAATAATAATAATAATAATAATAATAATAATAATAATAATAATAATAATAATGTACCTATTATTATTAATGATAATGTTTGTATTATTTCCGCATCCCTCCTCCTTAATGAATAGTACTATTTCTTCATCATTATAACAATAATTGTCATCATCTTCATCATTGTCAGCATCATCAACATAAGCCAATTTATTATTCCTCAAGTGTTTTTCTATTCTGAGTTTCAGGGGGAAGCAGTTTGTACGAGAATACACTATAGATTCACGAAAATATCTCCGCCTCTATGCAGCAATGATGCTGACCTAAGCTCAAAAATGGCTATCTTGACGGCCATCCGAGAAATGTTTATATGGCTATTTCTCCTCAACAGATGGTGTTATCAACATGGAATTTTCATTAAAAAACCATACTGTCAACATGTAGTTTTGTTTGGGATGAAAATGATCTTCATCTGACCTCCAACATGGCACCATCGTGGCGATCTTGAAGATATTGTTATTAATATTTATCTTGCATGAATAGTGGCATTCACATAGGGTTTTAATAAAACACTTTTTGCAATAATTAAATGCTTCTGAAGGAAAATAGTGCAGATCGGGACAACCAATATATCTACACTTTTGTAAAGAAGTCTTGTCAACCAGACCTACTTGACCTTTGGGTCAATTCAAATGCATTGCTTGAATTTGTGTACTTCACTGAGCTTATGAACACAGTGATTTGTTCACATTCAAGTGAATTTTGACCAGATTTTAGTTACTTGTATTCCAATGAACAAGTTGATAGTCAGCACTTTGAAACTGAGGTTAAGGTCAAAGACATTGACTCAGGTTTTTAGCTGTACTGGCTTGTAAATATGATAGCACAAACAGGTCAGTACCTTGTAATACAAACGAAACTCAAGTCTCGTTAAAAGTTTGTTTATTTCATTATGTTTTAAAGTTTATGCCATTTTCTCATTTCAAGTTACGTGGAATAACATGGTTCTCTTCAAATATAGTTTCCGATGTTTTATGCAATTGTTAGAGAAGGCGATCAAACAACATACTTGTATCATAACAATTGAATTTGTGGAGTAAATAGTCGTGGAAAAACATTGTTTGCACTAATGCAAACTTGATACGGAGATTCTTTTGTTCACATAGTCATGATTTGCATAACTAATTTGCTGATTTTAATTCTATATATCTCGTGATCGTATGGCCGGAGTAAATTTATTTAATGGTACTTTTTTGTCTCGGGATTGAATGATCAATCTTCGTAACCCTCAATACTAAATTCTTTTGTATCGCGCAATGTATGACTTCTTTACAAACGTTCTTTACGTGTTTATCCGTCTTGAATGAATAGTGTTTGGATCTCAGTCCCAAAATGGTGTGCTGCTCGGTTCATCTTTTAAAACCACATGCATCTTTGTGTTCATGTGTGCTAAACCAAACAAGTTGTCATTTGGATAGTCATTATTGTCATAAAAGTTAATATTATCCTTTATGTCATTCTAGAAGCTTTTTGTCTCATCATAATGAATATGTGTCAGTCATGAATAGTTCCATTATGTCAACTGGTTTGTTTTTCAACTTGCTGTAATAGAACGTATACATCAGTCATCGTGATAACTCGAATGCTGTAAATTCAGCATAGATGGATCTCGCTAATTTTATTTGTTTGTTTTTCAGGATGACTAACACAAAATGTTTATTTTGTTTTCTTTGCTAATGAGATATCCCTTTTGTCTTGTATTTACATTTTTTCATCTGTACATATGTTTGTTGTTCTCATATCAAATTATTCTTATTTTACTGAATATAGCGTTATTCATTATTTTAAACAAGTTCTTATCAAAAGTATTGTTATCATGTTGTCTCAAACTATTATTTAACTCGATGTGAGGTTTTAGATACGGTTGCTGTTTCAGCATGTCTGCTCTGCGTGTACAGTTGTAGATTATTGTCGTTAACGACATACTTGTTTTCTTCTTCGGAGTACACAACAACTTAGGAACTGTTGATTTAGTAATGTTACCTTCTTCAATGAATTGTTCGTGTACGTGAGATAATCATCTTTGCTGGAATTAATTTCTCAGGCGCAATGGGATAGTCCTTGAAATAGTCATGCAGATGATTTGGAATCTCCTGATCAATTCGAGTTATCGTCAGGACTGTATAGCAAGTTTGTATCTACCCATTTAATTCCTCTTCAGTTACCCATCTGAAGTCTGTTGCATGTAAATGTTCTCAGATTGCCTAATTATAAAGGTTATTATGCTCAGGTACATTTTGAAGGACTTTGGTTTTCTCTCACGAAACACCCCATCATCTTTCCATCTTCAACACATAATTCGTGATATGCATTCATGTTTCGGTTCTGAATCATACTGATGCAACCCCTTATTCCTGGCACTGTAAACACAGAAAAGCACAACAAAAAGGTCACAATCCATCAAAGTTTCCAATTCAACACCAGATATTCTCAAACTTGAGTTTGTGCAAGAGCCGGATCCCAATATTAACGTACCAGGTCTATTCATTTTTTTTTCTTCGAAACTCAAAAAATGTCACAAATCATTAAAGTGATTTTCATGACATAGTGGTCGTGGAGATCTCTGAGCGGTATTAGATTAAAGTGTGACGTTGCAGCTTTGATGTATTTGTAGTCGTCATTAAATATGTTAGATCTGAACAGTGACAAATATCCCTTTTCTTTTCTTTATTGGGGATAGTTGTTTTATCAAAACTTTCAAAATTATCGAAGCAATAATGAGGATAGATGTCCATCTCAATCATTTAGTTTGCATTGCACCTCAGCTTAAAGCATTGTCGTATGTATTAATACAATGTAATTGCACAAAATGTACATATTTTATCGTCTATGTTTGGAATAATTTTTAAATTCATTCACATGGTCTTGATTCACCAGCTCCTTAATAAAGAGGTGTAAATAGTAGTCTGAGATTGTGTATGAACAAGAAGATGAATTTGAAGTTTATATTGCACCTGATATTTGCAGAATTACTGTATTTACTGGATAAGTTATCATGGTCGCTAACTAAAATCTTTTGTATCTCAAATGTGAGAACTGTTTCTTAATTTGAAGTGCGTTGCATTGGAGTACCAGATTTAAACTCATCGTTGACAAATTTTGCAATCTTAGCCATACAGTTGTAACAACATGAATTCAATATGTACCTCTGTAAACTACTGTGTCATAACTCTTGTTGCTTGCTTTAAGATACAAGCGAAAACTTTATGGTATGTGCTTTGCTCTCTTCACAGTTCAGCTTTGTTGCGGATCCTCTGGAAAACATTGCCTTTGGCAGTGAGTCTCTGACATTCAGAATATATCTGCCTGGTGCTTGCACTAATACAATTTTGAATGTTGTGTCTGTGGTACGCAGCAAGGGCATTTCGTGCACGGTACAATTGCTACTTTCAAAATCGCAATACACATCATACGGAGTTTTTACCTGATGATGATAGTTTCTGATATTTGACAACTTATTCCACTTCAGGCATATATATATATATATATATCGTTTATGCTCTGATAATGTGTATGGCCTACACAAATGCCAAGCATTTATTTACACATATAATTTAAATGTGGTTGCATCGCTTGAAGCGAATTAGATCAATATGTCAATGTGTCAAACCTTCTCTGGCTCATTTATTCTCCCGATTTAATGTAGTTTCTCTCCAGACCGCTGTCTCCCCATTCTAATTATTCACGCATATTTACATACGTGTTAAATTCATTGCCATTTTTTAATCTTTGCTATTTTTTCCTGCCCATCTGTACGACCAATAATTGTACCTATTTAAATTGCAATTTTATGGCTTATCTACATGATCAATTGGTGTGTTTACCACATATCCTACAGCATAAAAGAAATACCTACTGTCTTTTTTTCTGCGTCCATACAAGCTTTTGTGTTTATTGAAGCTAATTTTTATATAAGCTTCCTCTTAGAGGCTGGTAACTATTTATTTCGAACGTGCAGTATTCAATTCTGTCAATAATCCAATGTAAAATAAACTTGCAATGACTTCATCCATTTCACTGCCTTTCGTTATATTTATATATCTTGAATTATGGTCAAATTATCTGTATTCAGCTTCGTCTACATCTTGAGTTAACCATTTCAGTTAGTTTAGCATTAAGTCCAACTGTACTTTTGCTTATTCATACGGTTTAATTTGTTTCCAGTTGGAAGACATACTAATGGAGCTGGCAATTTATTTTCTGACTTGCTTTGGAATCGGTTTATGTATTGTATAAATCTTCAACATTGATTTATTTAAATAGTAATATTGGGTCGACATAAATAAGAACAAATGTAAGGTTTGTATTTGTATGGAAAGACAGCAAGATATAAACCTATGTTATCAGAGTTTCTAAAAAATACACAAATATAGTGAATACAGTAATCTGCATGTATATGAATAATTTCACCATTCATATTCATAATTGGTTGTGTCCCAAATGATCATGTGTTCACACCGATAAGATAAGCTATTCACTCCAAACATATATCAGTTCTGAGCAGTTGTCCACTTTTAAATGGGTGCCCACTACGATCAGTTATTTTTCATTAGGCATCGCCCAATAGCTGACTCCTTAAAAAAATAAACTAGGTCTAGCTTATACAACAATATCTAAATCTAGTTTGTCAAGCGATGTGCTGACAAAAGTTTGTTCACCCTATTTTATAAAGACTTGCTGTCTTTAAGCCCACGTATCGCTGGTATATTTTTTTATTTTTTTTATTTTCCTACATTTTTTATGCACTTTTCTTTTCTCTTAATTGTTAATCGAAAAGTGGACGAACGTTATTTCCTCATAGAATATACAGGCTTGGTATGTGCAAATGCACACACCGCTGGTATGTGGTTCTATTTTATTCGATCATCTAAAAGATTTTGCTGTATATTTTTGCCATTATTTATATTACCGATGTGTTTTTATTTTGCGCTCCACTCAATTCACAATCAACAAACTAGTATGTGGTTCAAGGACTTGTTAGTGTTTCTGTTTTATACAAATGTAGATGCTACTTTTGTTTTGTAAAAATAAGAGATGTTACAATTTAAAATGTTTTAAGTGGTTTATGATTGTTCATTTCTATATTAGTTGAAGCAAACGAATCATCCAAAGACGCCTATGGTGGGATTTGATCTAAAACTGTTCGATTGTAACTCATGAAACGAAACGGTTCTATATATTATTTCTTAAACGTGTAAGCTAATCTTCTCTGTATACGTTTTAATGCCCCTTAAATATATTTATATTTGAATATTTTCCCTCGTTATAGTTCTGCATTCTTCATATTCTCCAAGATTAATTGATACAAATATAAAATCCTTTTCCTTATTGGTCGTCAACAATAAGTATCTCTGTGATGACAATTATCCTCGAGGGATCTGATAGTATGTACAAATTACGATAGCAGTTTTGTCTTTTATGTATGAATATATGAATATGTAAATGACATGTTGGGATTTTTAAACCCTTACAATTTTCACACTGGGCTCTGAAAATGTTTCACGAACAAAAATGGAGCAAGATTATGGCCAGGTGAGCTAACAAGATGCCCAAGGGAACCTGAGATTGTTCACCTGTTTAATATCTGCAGCAGTAAAAGCTGTCTTGAGAGCGACCTCTTCTGCCAAAAGAAGTGGTTGCTCAAGACAAGTGGTCTCTCATAACAGGCCTGTGCAGGTGGGCCATATTCATGGTCAAAATTCAACTGGGTTCAAGAAGGAAATATATATATATATATATATATATATATATATATATATATATATATATATATAATTACTGTACATATAGTTTTTTCTTTCTTCATACAGTTCTTGTTATAATATTACATGCACTCATATACATTTGTTTTTATATAGAATTAAAACTACATCAATCATAATCATTTTAATTTTTAATTAAGTTCATATGCATATGCATTACAAGGTTATATGCATTACAAGGTTATATGCACTGCAAGGTTAGCCATAGTGTAACACTTGTTATCCTGTCCATAAATTGTAAAGTCATGTACAATAACCTTTACTCAAGAAATTTATTTACAGCCAAAAGCCACAACCTAAGTTACCCACAAAATAAATGATATATGGATCAACTCAACAAGCAAACAAATGTAACAAATGTGCTAAGGTGACCTGATTACAACATCTTTGGCCATGGCACGTGTTTTAATGTAATAGTCAAATCCAAGACCAGCTGGCAAAGAAATCAGGGCCATCAGGATGCTTCCTGTTGAAATTTCTAAGAATACTTTTGATTACATATGTTATGAAAACAACCGTTTCAAGGTTTCTCTAGATTTTGTACCTTCATTAATATATGATGGCACATCAGCATCATTTGTCCAAAATTGCGAGATTTCTATGCCAGGTCACTTTATGTCAAAGTTGACCACAATCTGCTCAGTGGTTTAAAAAAAAACTAAGTTGTGTAAATGTTTTCCTATTTTAGCTCCTGCAGACATATTTGATGGCAGAATAGCATCATTAATTTTCTTTACATCTGAAATGTGTTAAAGCTTGGACACTTTTCTGTCAAATCTGATCAAAATCTGTTGTGCGGGTTTTTTTGAAAGAAGTGAATGAAGACTTTTCATTTTTAGTAACAGCACCCATATCTAATGGCATATTGGCATAATTTGTACAAACTTAAAAGCCCTTCATGCACAATGCTTTCTGTAAAATTTTGTCAAATTCTGTTGAGTGGTTTTTGACAAAAAGTTGTTTAAATGATTTTCCAGTTTTAGTAATGGCAGACATATCTGATGTTGAATAGTGATCATTTGTGTAAATCTCAAAGCCCTTATTACCATAATGCTTTCTGTCTGATTGATCAATTTCTGCTAAGCAGTTTCTGACAAGAAATCATTTAATGGTTTTTCTATTTCCAGCAACGGTAGCCATATCTGATTATGGCCAGTACATGTGACCTAAATAAACAATACTGTACACTTCAGAATAAAGTTATCTACTTATATAAACCCATATAAAATGACAGGAAATTAACATCTGAATAAAAGAAAATGAACTGTTTTCTTTGAAGCATTGAATACACTCCCAAATAAAAAATTGCTGGTAGCCTTATCACTGTCACATGCAAGCCTGCATGCATATACACACATGTGCACACATACACACACACACACACACACACACACACACAATCACAACTAAGTCAGCATTAAAAAAGAAAAATACACAAAGTTTATTTCTTTAAAATCCATTGGACACTGAAATACAGTATTAACACGCAGTTGCAGACTTTGCTGCTCTCAAACGTTCATTGGAGGGTTTCAAGGTGACGCAACTGTCAGTAGTGTTTATCTGTGCACTCGTTTGAGACTGGATAGTACTGTTCAAACTTAGCAAAGATCTTTAAAAATTCATCACACTTCCACAATCCTAACTCTACCATTCTATCTACTGAAATATTCATGCTTTGCAGTTTATGTATGGAGTAAAATTTGACTTCAATGAAACAGTGATACTGCTCACCAATTATCCAATAATCTTTACTAAAGATGGTTTTACACATTCTCATTCAATGCAATGAAGTGTAATAACATTTTGTTTTTTCATAATGCACCTCTGATTTATCTAACTTCAAGGAATGGGTTGTTCCACTCTGTGTACTTTACCTATGCAAATCAGCCAAATGAGCTCTGCAACAGCAATGCTAAAATTGATTCGCAACACAAAATCATTCTATCTACTGTCAGTCAATTAAGTAATCTATGGAATCATGGTTGTTATCTCTGTCCACAGTTATCTTTTAACTGTCTCTATGACAATCAACTGTATAAACTGCCCAGTGGTTATAGGTTTCCTTAAGCATTAAGCATAAAGCTAAGCTAATGATGATTATTTACTGTTTAAATATGCTAGAGGTTATGCGCACATATTATGGTGTCAATAAAAGTCTAAGACTCTCCCACTTTTTCATAATATTAATTGAAAATCGTGTTTTATTAACAAGACTGTGTCTGAGCGGCTGAGAGCAAAAAAAGTCATGTTTTTCACGTGACTCTGTGGGATGGCAGATTTGCCTCTATGACAATTGACAAATGAGACAAGAAAATATAAACTTTTGTAAGGTCAGATATAGCCTATGTCAAAATGGTGCAAACAAGCAAAACCTGACTTATTCATAATATCTGAGCACGGGCTGGCAAATGACATCCATTCATCAGTTGCTAAGGTGCTATTGTTCAAATATGGTACCAGCCTAACACTATGTAAAAGATGTGGGAATGACTGTTCATTGCCTACCAGAGATGTGATGTAATGACTATGTCATGAATTGTTTGTTTGTGGTAAATCGCCATCAGTTATAGAATCTGCACATTTTGTTGCTATGGAATAGAGGACGAACTGCATTTCCTGTTTGTCCATTGGAGGAGAAAATGTAACTTTATGACACATTGACTAATAAATGAAGATTTTCATATTTTAAATAACCTAATATCATGTGTTACCCAGATTATACTGACGCAGTAGTTGTGGAACTTGTACACAGGATTCAATAGGCTCTGTGTGACGAGGGGCAACTATCACCAGTGCATATGATATGTTGCATGTTAGCTGTCTTTAGCATTTATCAAACAATTTTACTGGAATAACATGCCTGGTATATAATTTCCATATTCTAGGATGGTATATCTCAGTACACAATCCCTGCTACACAACTGTGTATTATTTTCATTCAACAGTCATCGTAATCCTTTTAGTGTTGTCAGTGGAGTGCATGAGGATGTTGTACTTGGACTACAAATACTGCTGTTATTCTGTTGATGATCATGATAATGTTTTTGATTTTTTTTCTTCAAAATTCTTTCAAACTTAATGGACCTCAGGAAATATGTAATAGTGCTATTTTAGCATGTAGGACATTAAAGGTAAAAATCACACTATTAAAACAAGAGTATGGCTCAGTCTCATGTGGACATCACTATTTGCTGTCTGATTTCACATATCAGTTCAATTTTGTTCAGGGAATATTAACAGACAGGTGCAAATATCAAGGTAATTCACACACATGGCTTGCAATATGATTGATCAGTGGTACCTACGACCACATATAAGTACTTATTAGCTGAGAGTAGCTGATGTCTAATTAGTATACAACGCTGATCACAACATTATCGAGTAACTAGCTAAAAACGTTTCACACTTAATTTTATTGGCTTGATAAAATAGGTCCACCTGCCGATTTTGTGCAACCAGGCAGATACAAATCTCAGCCTTTAACACAACTTTACCATTAGCAAGTTTCAGTCCACACAAATCTGTTTATGTATTTATTTTACAAATGAAATTTATTTTTGAAATGCCATTATTATACATATAGTGGCATAGAGTTGATTTGATTTGATCTGAACTGACTTTCCCTTATAATGCCGACTGCATGCATTCACGTGTACATGGGAGGGGGGGAAGGGAGAGGAATGCTATTCCCCTCCCCTACCCCACCAACGCAAACAGTTTGGCAAACATTCCCAAGTTATGGAAAGTCTGACTTTGAAAGAAAATATACTTGCTCTAGATTTTTTGATGCCTAATTTGTAAGGCTTATTTCCCACCAGTGCCAATGATGCCACTATTTCCCTTCTTGAATATAGCTAATATTGTTTATATGCCCTGTGTACTGACTTATGAGAAGATATTTTCAAGGATCACCTGTTTTTGATGATTACCTTAAATGCATGTATTGAAGCAAACCAGTGAGTGTATACTTTTAGATTTCATTTGTGTAGGCAGTTAATAATCTTACCAAACCTATGTTACCTTCAAGCAATAAAAATAAGCAGACAATCAAATATTATTGCATTTCCAATCAGCCATTTCATGCACTGCATATTATGATCATGTGACTCCTTTTCTGGATCATAACCTGGATGGCAGAATAACACAGACTTAGTGTTTAGCAGGGATATTTGCTTGTTTTTATTAAAACCAAGAAGTCCTTCAATTCTCTAGTACATGCAAATGTTACTTAAACTTGCTAATTTAATACTTTGATAATAAATATACAAAACTTCTTACTGTTTTTTAATTATTTCACTTGATTTTCCACTACCCCTCACTTCTTCCATATATATCCCCCCCCCCCCCCCGTCGAGTTTGCGCTGTGACAAAATATGGGATAACTGTGAAAGCCTAATTGCAGGAATTTACTGCTGTATTCTAAGGGCTTTTTTCTTGCTTTTTAAAATTATTATTATTTATATGATATGGTCAAAAATAAAAGACTCAGACATGACTTTTTAAAATGTACTGGGTTTTGTACACAAATTTTAGAAATGTATGTCATGTCCTAGGTCTTCTTCAGACTCATGGCATAAAAAATTGCTTAGTACCATCAACACTGTATGCACATAAATTCATATATATGAAAACAGATTTTACAGAATATAGACTTGTATGCATGTATCATTTGCAGAAACATGTGACACATTTTGCAACAGGCAAGAAAAATGTATGAAAAAGCATGAACACAAATTTACAGTAATCTAAATGACAGCAGATACACACACACACATATAAATATATACACAAAAAAACTACAAATGACAGTCATCCTTTATTTAGATCGTTACAAGTAAATGTATGTGTTTGATAAAATGATTAGTGATTAAGAGGATTTTCACTTACATGTCATTATATTGCCTGAGAAGGCCATTAATTAGTGGAGTAAAAGTCTGTTCCAACAGTAGTTGTGACTGTCAATCTGCAGATAGATCACTTCGAAAAAATATAAAATACATTACAGGTTTGGAAAGCCCTTTCACTGATCTAATGGGAACGTCAAAGCTTCAAAAACAAAATTCTAAGCAATACACAGCAGAATAAGCAATTCATTTATAATATTTTCATAAACATGTAATTCAATGGTATAAGAAAGACAAGGCTAGTATGTCTGCTAATTTGAAGATGGTTCAAAGACTTGTTGCATATAGCTGCCAAAATACTTTGTAATAAGACATTACAGAAATGACAATGCATAGCAGTATGATAGATTTGAAAATGGTTCCAGAATTTGCCATTAAACTCCTCTCATGGTGACTAATCATTCTTATTAAGAAATCCTGATTCAAATACCTCTTATGTATCCACTGAATGACTGAAATAATACATCACTTGGAAATCTCAACTTTGCCTCAAAGCTAAAGATAATAGACGAGTGATTGCTTCAATGAATTTTAAACACATTGAGCTTAAAACCAACCTGCTTCTATTTTGGATATCACAACTACTTTTAATTACCATTCACATATCAATATGCCAACATGTTAAATTTCACACAGCAGTGCTTTTTTAGTTAGCCTGCACAGACAAACATTACTGCTACATAGATATGGCATCTACTCTTAGCATACTGATCAATTTCAAACTTGTCATCCAAACAGCTCCTACTTTCTCCAACTACATTTGTTGGAGTATTCTGCAGCGGTATGGAAATTTGCATTTTGGAGTGGAATTCTTAGGTTTGTAGCCAGCACCATCATAATGTTGACCACCAGCATTGGCTGCTGGACACTCTAAAAAAGTGCTCATACAACTTTCAATTTCTAGATCTACCAGGGGCCGCCAACTGCCACCTATTAGTTGAGAATGAGCCTCAGGAACTTATCAGCACAGAGCAGTTGATGGTCCAGTTTTTCTTACTTTTAGGGATCAATTGACGGCCCTTGAAACCTTGTTAATGGATTAGATTTTAGAAGAGTTTATTGACCTAGCAGACCTAACAGCAAAAATTAATTTTGCCCATGCAATGTGACCCATACAGAATACTTTGTAATCGATCAAAAAACTAATCCTAAAATAATCAGAAAGGTTGGGAGGTGGAAAATTCAAAAGTTTTCTTTGCAAACTGAACATGTTCTCAAACCCTCTTCAATTGGACAGCAATAATGTCGCTGTTCCATCATTCTTTGCTTGATCAGGAATGGATTTTGAATGCTCCAGATGTGGGTTTATATGTAGAGTGAACAGATGTATGAAACTTAGGAAATTGAGTTCAATTATTCTTTGAATTATTTAATAAACATTTAAAACTAAATGTGCTGTTTGTGTTCTCTGTGACATATATTTGCAATATTAATGGACAATTAAGGAGTAAAATAAACCAAAAAAACCCAAAGAAAGTATCCACAAACAATAATTCATAAATAAGTCTTGTAAAGTCTTCAGAAGTACAAATAATAAAGATGCAAATTAATGATGGTCAATCATATTGTAACGTGCCGGGACTATAGTTTACAAATGAGAACCTTGTCAGAGGTATATACCGCCGCGATTTATACCATATATGTGGTCATCAACGTACCTAGCTGCCACCACCCCTAAAGAAAGGGGAGAAATGTGTGAAGAAAGAGATAAGATGAACAAAAGAAGAAGTAAAAGACCGAGTAGAATAGATGAGACTATTTAGTATTTCTTTCAGGATCGCAGCTACTGCTACAGTTCTGGAACAGTCACATAACACCGTCAGAGAGAGAGAGAGAGAGAGAGAGAGAGAGAGAGAGAGAGAGAGAGAGAGAGAGAGAGAGAGAGAGAGAACTATAGGTGTGTAATATGGCAAATCTTAGAGTGATAGATAGATCGAATCAAAAATAAATACAGTTATGACGTAGAGAGAGTTCTAGAGTTAAACACCTACTGGAACTACTGCTTTCTATGTACTCATTCTCGAAAAAGAGCTCTCCACACAATCACTAGATGATAGTGAGAATCGAAAAGCATGGTGGAGAGACTAAAGATGAATGACATAGAGACTAGAGAAGAAGATTATAAACGGTAAGGATGAACTCTGCTCTGCTTCCACTATTCTGCAACTCTGCCTGGTGTTCAATCCTTATCTGTGGAAAAAGAGACGATAGAAAGGTCGAGCAAAGAAGTAATGACAAATAGGATAGAGAGAAGAAAGTATAAACAAAGAAACGACTAAGTCGCTGATATCGCCTACCACACAAGGGTCTGTCCACAATTGGACTTTGTTAACCTGAATGGATTTTTTAAATAACACACATACAAAGATAAGGTTGCTAGAATGTGTATCGAGAACTGCATCATTGTATGATGAACAAGACAAACATGTTAATAAATTCATCAATATTACAATAAAAGAATTCATACTTTATATTAATACAGTGTAATTTAGCTATGCTCCTTAATGTAGTATAGTACTTTTTAACAATCCACAGAGTGAATAGTAGTTAAATTGTTAATAAAATCTATGATTGGAAATTTCTAAGTATACAATAATTTATACTACAGTTGCAAATAAAAGAAAATGATCACAACTCACTACAATCTTTAGATTTGCTTATACCTCAATTATTAACTATCTTAATGTTAAAGCAAACGGGGTGAGGGGTGACTGGACATCTGCTCAAAACGAACACACAAACAAAAATAAATCCATAAATAAATAAATAAATTTTGATAGATTTTGTGTTATGAACCTACACTTTTAAACAGAAGAAAAAGTATTTTGTGTATCCATGTTTTAGAGAGAGTACATAGAGATATACAATACTTCTAATGCCTGTAGTCTGCTACTTCTGGATCACTGACGTTTCCATTTGCATGAAATTCACTTCAGTAGAAAGAGGAATATGAAAGTTTCTCTAAATCTTAAAAACAGTATTAATCGATTAAAACAAATATTCTTTAAACAAATCTTTTGTGTTATTACCTCTTCTAAATGTACCCCACCCAATAATATCCCAAAAATAAATTTTGCGTAAAGCTAGTAACGACTCTGACTGCAGGGATGCGACTCTAACGCTATCCGCCAGTCGAGGTTTATATACTCTGGGCCCAAACCTTAACCTCTGTGACCCCTAACGTCATGAATGAAACACGGATTCTGGATACCGAAAGGCATTATGGGAGATTCCGCTGTAAGGAAAAACGAGATTCCTCGTGACTGGATTGCTACGAAAATTGAACTTCTACTGATATTGTTAGCGCTAATACATGGTAACTGCCAATATGTATCATCCTTAACTCCAGTGAGATTAAAACCATCAACAACTATTGTATATCCATTACGACTTTGAGCTCGCGAATGTAGCAATCGACGAGCACATTTTGAGTAGACTGTACATGGTATGGCGCCAAAAGGGAAATACAAAGAATAAAGTTGGACACCTCTACAATCGAGGGCTGTTACAACATCATCTTAAATTTGATGCACCATTCATTAGCAAACAGTTATCACTTACCTAGAAATTGAGCTGTCTGTCTTGTCCCTCAAAGAAAGAGAAAATACATGTATTCGCTATCTTGTTATAATTTGTATGTTATATTTGATATTGTTCTCATTATTTCATTATTGTATTCATTATCTTCTGTCATCTCATTACATTAATTTCACACCAAATTCGAAAATTCCTGAATACTAAAGCTTCATTTTCTGCAACCTTGTCAACTTTTTTCTCCAAATCTCTCCAAACCCATTACAAATGTGTCAATAAGACATTGATGCCCCTATCAATAAGATGCAATTAAAGGGGAAAGTTTTAAGCAAAACAAAAACAGTGGCCACAACTCTGTACAGTTTTGTTGAAAAATAGTGACCAAGCAGACTTCACTGACATCTTGTCAATGTACATCTTTAAATCAAATTTGCTCTGAATCCATTAAATCCTTTAAAGGTTATTGAGCCTAAATTAATCTGCAATTGAAGGGAAAAAAGTTCAACATAAAACGGGCCATAAATCTGCTAAACTTTGTTGGAAAACTGCTAACAAGAGTCCCTTTAAGGGATTGACACTCTAATGAAGAAAGAGAACTTCCAGGAATCCAAAAATGTTTCCTTTTAACTGCTGAGTGCTGAAAACATCATAATAAATCTTTTGGTGAAAACCCCATGTCGACATGACCATCTATTTAGGGGAAATAGCAAAAACAAGATTTTCAATATGGCAGCCATACTGAATGCAAGATCACTACCATTACCGTTGGAAACCAACTAGATTTCATAAACAGTCTTTTGATGAAAACCCCATGTCGATATGACCATCCATACAGGAGAAGTGGTCATATTGGTTTGCTTTAGTTTGGTGTTTTCACGGTTGATATGCTTTAAACAAAACTGTGATGCAGCTGGATAAATAGTGAACAATTTGCTAACATAAATATACCCTGTCTGTCCCGCATCCCCCTAACCCCCATCATCATGATAAGTCTAATAATCAAACCAGAATGTAATCAACAATTACATAGCTCGCCTCTACAAAACTTGTAGTAGTCTCCAGTAGCCACTGTAAACATTAAATATGCAGAAAATAAATTCAGATTAAAGTGATTTTGGTTTATGAAATGTTGAACCACATGGGGCATAAAAGACATCAACAAATACAAAAGATGATCACAATTATTCCTACTTTCAGCTGTACTGGTTCAAAAGGGCCTTCTGTCATGGCTAGGATTCATATAGCATGGAAAAATGTATGTGGTTGCGAACTAAACACAAATACTTAACCTAAGTTTGTTAAGCATAAAATGAAGGTCTTAAATACCTTATTTGGTTGCAAAGGTGTACTACTAACAGAGATGCATCCAATTATCAAGTTTCATGATTCAAGCATAAACAGCGACCAATAAACAAACTTTAAGCACCAATTTCCAACACAGTCACTAAAGGTAAATGCAAAAACTTGACCAAGAATGTGCAAAAACTTAACCATGAATGTACACATAATGTACAGGAGGTAGATGTTATTGAACCCACTTCAAACTTCTGCCAAAGACCAAGGAAGAAAGAATGGTTGAAATGCAGTGACGTTGTACATATATATATATATATGCTTTTACATGTGCAGAGGCCAATGATGGGGGTAGTACAATAGCTCTCCTCTTTTTCATAGAAGAACTGCAACAGTAACTGCTGTCATATACTGCATCTAGCTGGAAGTGAAAAAGTGAAATAAATCACACGACCACAAGTTTTATAGCATTTCAAGAACTGCAAGACAAGTTGTGTTCACAAGATTTTTTTCCTCCATTGCATTCAGATGCATGACAAACAGGACAATAACTATACTGGCCAAAAAGAATCCAAGATAAACGGTTTCTTTCTTTTTAACTTCTGTGTGTTGAAACCATCTGGCAATTATAATGGCTGTATTCTTGAGTGATAAACAGATTTGCATGATGGCTATTGTGGTGGCCATACTGGACGTAAGACTGGCACCATTTTAATTTAGGACCAACTCGACATCATATAAAGTCTTTTGGTGAAAACTCATGTCGATATGACCATCCATCTAGGTAGTGATAAAAAAAGATTCATGATGACCATTGTGGTGCCATATTGGATGCAAGATCAAGACCATTTTCATTTAGGACTAACCCGACATCACAGGAGGTCTTTTGGTGACAACCCCATGTCAACAGGACCATCCATTCTTGAGATGTACTAACAAGATTTTCAAGCTGGCTACAATGGTGGCTATATTGGATGTTAGATTGGCATCATTTTCATTTAGGACCAACTATACATCATAAGAAATCTTCTGGTAAAAACCCAATGTTGATTATAACTTTCCATTCAGCTGGCACAGCGCTAAGATTTTTTAAGATGACTGCTGTCGCAGCCATAGTAGATATCAAATCAGCACCATTTAGACATCATAAGAAGTCTTTCAGTGAAAACCCATTTTGAAATGACCAAATGTTCAGGAAGAGTACTTACAACAAGGTTCTCAAGATTGCTACTATGGGGGCTATATAAGCTGTCCAAGCGTCACCATTTTCAAATTGGATCAACCAGACCTTGGGATGAATGTGTGTGTGTGTGTGTAAAGTTTAATGGCAATCCTCCATGCAGTTATGGAGGAGCAGTGATTACAAACTTGTGCTTAAATAATTAACATAACAGGTACAAAGTTTCTTGGCAATCAGTTGAAATCTGTCAGATTAGCACAATATTCTGTCATAGATTAATACATCATGCTAGAAAAAGCAAGGACAGTGTGATTGGTTGAAACGCAGATCTTCAGATAAAGACCATAATATTTCCCAAGATTCCTGGCAATCCACTGAAATCTGTGATACTGGTTGCTTTCACAATGTTGTTATACACTACATCCAAGTCAAAAAGTGCAATAACTCTTTGGAGTACAAGGATTTGTCATTATGTGCATCTTCAGATGATGACCATAATATATATTAAGTTTCATAGTAATTCACCAAAACTCTGAGATTAGTTGGGTTCACAAGATTCTTCAGGTCAAGAAAAAAAAGTGTAATAACTCTAACAACATGAGACACCTGAAGGGACTGACAAACTACTGCCAAAAAGAATTTCCTCGAATTCATTATAAGACCATTTTTTCTTTCGAACTGCTGAGTACTGAAACCAACTCCAGGACATATATTCTTCAGTGACAACAAGATGTTAAAGATGGCCAACATAGGGTCCATATTTGATGTAAGATTGGCACCATTTTAATTTAGGACCAACCAGACCCCATAAGTCTGTGGGTGAATATCCCATATCGATATGACTACCCATTTAGGAGGAATAGCAAAAACAGGATTTTCAAGATGGCCATCATAGTAGCCATATTGGATGTAAGATGGCACAATTCTTGTTTAGAACCAACTAGATATCATAATAAGTCTTTTGGTGCAAACCCCACATCAATATGACCATCCATTTAGGAGGCAAAAGCAACAACAATATTTTCATGATAGCCACCATTGTGACCATATTAAATATCAGGTTAGCATCATTTTCATTTAGGACCAGATGGACACCATATAAATCATATGGTGAAAACCCCATGTTGATGTGACTTTCTGCTTAGTAGGAGTAGCAATAAGAAGATTTTCAAGGTGACTGTCATAAAAGACACATTGGATGTCAGATTGGCACCATTTGCACTGATGACCAAGAATAAGAATTCTTTTGTTGAAAACCCCATGTTGATATGACCATCCATTCTGGAGAAGTAACAATAGCAAGATGTTCAAGATGGACACCACGGTGGCCCACTGGAGGTCATATTGGCACCATTTTCATTTAGGACCAACTAGATATGCTATGATGCCTTCTGGTGAAAAACCCTTGTCAATATGACTTTACATTCAGGAAGAATAGCGAAAAGATGATTTTCAAAATGGCTGCCATGGTGGCCATACTGGATGTCTGAGAAGCAAACTACACATCCCAAGAAGCCTTTCGCTGAAAGATCCTTTTTGATATGGCTACCCATTCCGGAGTAGTAGTAAAAACAAGATTTTCAACTGCAGCAGCCATATTGTATGTCCAAGCAGCACGATTTTCATTTAGGACCAACCAGACATTGTAATAAATCTTCAGGTAAAAACCCAATGTCGATTGACCATCCATTCAGAAGGAATAACAATAATTTCAAGAAAGCCACTATGGCAGACCTACCAACCCAAACAAGACCTTCACAGTAAAGCAGTGTATATTTTTTTTTTAAGTTAGACCAATTTTCAGTAAGGTGTAACAAAATATCATGTTCCGCTGTTGTCAACTTGGAAAACGTGCATTTGAAAAGTTCAGTAGTGTGATCTGATGCAGCGAAGGCAGCATTATGTTCAACTAAAAAGTTCATAAAGTATTCTTAGACCTTAATAGCCTCCAGTTCAGTTTCAGAAACTGAAGTTCTGAACCCCATGGAGATCAACGACTTTTTACTAGATTTCTCCATCCTTTTTTTAAATTTCACATGGCGGTGGCAATCCTAAATTCCTGCCATGAGCAATAATGATGTCTGATAAATGTAATTACTGCCTTCCCTGCTGTTCTCCTAAGAATCTGAAAATCTTACTTTTTATATTTCTGTGCAGTTTCAACTTGTTAAGAGGATGATTGCCCCTTTCGCTGTCAACATGCTTTTGTTTGTTGGACAATATTTCTAGATAATGCTATAAGCAAAAGCTTAATCATGCAGGTGTTCTGCATGAAAACGATCAGCAGATTAAAGCATCTAAGATACACCTGTAAACTCAGTCTGGTTCTCTGACCATCTCCACTGAATCTAATCTAAAATCCTGGATCCAGACCAAACCCAAACAAGCCAATATCCAGATTTGACTGCAACAATCACATTTTTGGATTTTTTTTATGTTATTCCATAAATTCGTAATTTAAGGCTCATTTCAATAAGGCCTATGAACAACTTGTAAGTTTTTTCAGGTCTCCTTTGGCATCCATATTGGATGTCCATGTGACATCCTTTTCATTTAGGATCAACTAGGGATGAGTGTGTGCATAAAGCTTCATGGCAATCCTCCAGGTAGTTTAGGAGGAATAGTGATAACAAACTTGCGCTAACTGATGACAGACAACAACCCATCCCACAAGTTTTTCTGCTCTATGATCAGTAGAACTAAAAAGTGCAGGAGCAAAGTAATTTGTTGATATGCACATCTGGAGTTGGTGACCATAATATTTACCAAGTTTCATGGTAATCCACTGAAAACTGAGACATTCAAAAGATTGCCATACATTGTATTCAGTTGCAAGTCAAAATGGGCATAACTCTTACAAAAATTTTGGGAGCAAAGTGATTTGTTGATGTGTGCATCTTCAGACGACTATAATATTTACCAAGTTTCATGGCAATTCATAGTTTTGATGCAATGAGGGGCAAAGTTCTATGTCAAACTGGGGCTAGAAATTTGATTTGAATCCTCAAAGTCCTTCAAAAGTTAATGAGCAGAAACATGAGTGTGATGTTACCTCTGATATTCAAAATAAATTAATTGGATGAGAAAATGATTTTTTTCCCACCCCTGTGATATTAAATTGTATACACCTACTTCCATATTGCTTTAGTAATATCCATGTATGTATGTCAACTTTTAAATATTTATTTTGCCAAAGAGAAAGAGAGACTGAGAGAGAGATATAGGGAGGAAAATAATGGATTGACAATGCAATGATTTTTAAAATGTATTTGCACAAGTTTTCTTAACTTGTAACTATTGTCAATAGCAGAGGGCTCAAGGGAAATAACTTGTACTCAAACTCTATAAATAATGACATTATTACTACTACAGGTATATGCAGGTCTGATGGGGTTTGTGCACAAATGTAAATATTGTTGTCAATAAGACATGGGCTGACCCAGCTGTCACAGAATTGTGTATGATTTATATCAATATGTATATGTGATCGAAAATGTATTCGGGTTTCGTTGCCGCGTACAGCGTTACAAGAGGGTGGTTTATTTTTTTGGCTCTAGTTATTTTGAAATACTGAGCGCGATTCACCCCATGCTGCATGTGCAAATTGCCTGCAGTGAAAACCCAAGTACCTAGCTGCGCATATCTGTCACAGCTAGGGTACATATAGAGCAAATTCTCTATAAGCAAATTACACTACGACGAGTCTTGTCAGAAAGCTTACCTCTTTACGGGAGCAAATCTTCAGCTGTAGAGGTATGTGAAATTTAAGATTGTATTCTTTATCACTATTTGTTTTATATGACAGAATTGTTTCATATATTAGATGTTTTAGAATTTATTCTAAATTCTACAGAGAGGCAATACCTAGGTCATACAGCGCCATGATATTAGAAATACTATAGTCTGGTTCAAGTTAGCTATTTGTTGTAACTGAACAGACAGATTTGATTTAATTATATGCAGCATGTATTGAATGGTTAATGTAATGTGTAACGAGATGTAATTCATGTGCGCACATGCGCAACATATATCAATGCAAAAGTACTAACCGTGTCATATGTACTACACGGTTTAGTTGTTATACGTTTAGCTTCTTTGTGTATGGTTTGGTGATGTGGAGTCACAGAACTCTGTGTGGTTTCTTGTGACGTGTACGCTGTGTCTGGTGACGTTGGATCGGAAGAGTGTACTGGTGTTCTCGATGTGAGGGACCAAGGCTTCGCGTCCAGCGGGTCTGTGTTGAATGTGAAGGCTCTCGAGGGATCCTTCAACAGACAGGGAGGGGTGGACCATGCGTGGTGGCTCCTTGACCATTGACTAGAGCGGGTGCAACCGGAGATACATCTTGGTCGTCAAATGGGCGCCACGATAGTTATATATATTACGTGTTCCATGTTATTGTTATTTTCACTATTGCTATCTGAGCAAAATTACATGCATTCACATTTCAATATCGCTATATGTGTGATAGATTCATAATTTCATGCATTCCCATTTCAATATCGTTATATGAACGATAGATTCATAAATTCATACATATTTCAATATTGCTATATGTGTGATAGATTCATAAATTCATACATATTCCAATATCGCTTGATGAAGTGGTAAATTGATGAATTGATAAATTGATGAGTTGATAGATTGATGAATAAATGAGTGCTATATTGATAAGTGCATAAATCACATGCTTTGGTCACACTTGGTGCTTAATAAGACCATGTTTATATTAGGGTGTAGATCATATACTCCTATTTGTTGATTGGTGATAGGACGTTATTCACATTTGTTTAAAATTCCATTCGTTAAATTCATCTTTGATATATCTCGTTGAGTTACTTGTTGTTGATAGTTCCATGTTAGGAACTTTATAATTTTCCTTATCTTTTTGCTAATATGGTATCAGATTTGTTCATCTTTAAATTGCGTTTATAAATAAACATCTCATTAACGCAATTGCTTTCGGTGTCTTCACTAATCCAGTCCCAACCCGGCTTCATCCTGTGACACCAGCAAAAGATAGTCAGATTGATATACATACTAACACTACACAACATAGGATATAAAAGTTACATGTGTATATAAACTGATTTAACTTCTATAGAGTGCACAAAATAGCATATAAAAGTTACATGTGTATATAGACTGATTTAACTTCTATAAAGTGCACAAAATAGCATATACAAGTTACATGTGTATATAGACTGATTTAACTTCTAGAGGGCACAAAATAGCATATAAAAGTTACATGTATATATAGACTGATTTAACTTCTATAAAGTGCACAAAATAGCATATACAAGTTACATATGTATATAGACTGATTTAACTTCTATAGAGTGCACAAAATAGCATATAAAAGTTACATGTGTATATAGACTGATTTAAATTCCATAGAGCGCACCAAATAGCATATAAAAGTTACCCGTGTATATAGATTGATTAAGCTTCTATAGAGTGCATAAGGTGGCGCTCTCCAGTTTCGTACTTTGCATAGGGTTAGAAATTTAAAGAAAAAGAATTACCCAGGGTTTCCTCACTGGCTGTTCTGGCTATTTAAAAAAGACCTTACATATCTTAGGCAATGTTAAAAGAACTTTGAATTCCCTTTATTTTGGTGTATGATTGATGGGTGAAATTTGGGTTATAGAGTATACAGCTTGGTCTTAAGATGTGCACCTCTCAAAAAACTGCTAGCTCCGCTTAGTCATTTTCACTTCCTGGACTTCAAAGGTAAATAAAAAAAAAGAGCCGATAACTTTTTTGACTTTTTAGATATTTTGTAATTTATTCATAGTTTTTTCAGAGGCTGGTATTGTCTGCTCTGGCAAAATTTGTTTCCTTATTTTAATAACTCCTGAAAATAGTGCACTTTTGACTAATTCAGGCTGATTTTTCAAGTACTTTAGAGCGGCCATTTTGTCTGCCGTGTGTTTAGATCATGTCCAGTGTCCACAAATACAATATGTAAAGAAATTTCAGCCACAGTACATGAAAGTAACATAGAGGTATGCCAACATTCCTCCATTGTGCATGTTGCAAATGCAAAATACTTCATCTTACACCTGTCACTCTCTCGAAAGCATGTATTATCTGTAGAGCGCCCCCATTAAGACAACATATGAATTATTATTATATGATTTAATTTTGGTTGTATAGCTGAAACATTTAAGCCGCAAGCATATAAACAGTCCTTTTGAATAATTCTCATGTATTTTCCCACAGAACAGTATTCATTTGTAGCAAAGTCCCACAAAAGCCCAGCCCCCCCCCTCCCATGATGAAATGTGGGCTATTTTAAAACTACACCTTGCATTTTCTCAACAATAGCAACCAATGGTTTGGTAAAAGACAGGAACATGAGACTTGCCACAATTATTCATGAGATATCACTAATAAAATTTACAGACTGAACAGGGATGGAAGAGTTCAGGTTCACAGAGGTCAAAGGTCAAAGGGTACAAAGTTTGCTCATTCTTTTAACACTAGTATATGGAAGAAAGCGAATCTGCTTTATTATCATTTTTTTCCAGAATTTAATTACAACCGAATGAAAAGAAACATTTTTGCTATATTTTTCTTATACTTAATACAACAGTTTTAAATTTAAGTTGAATATACTCCTATCTTCTAAGACTTCTAATTTTCCCATAATTGAGGTCATTGCACACAAAACACTGCCACAAGGCATATTGTGTAAGCAAGAGCAAAATAGGCATAATTAGCTTATTTTTATGCATAACATCAATGTTAATATACCATTTTGTTGAGAAATGCATGCATAATTATACGAGAAAGAGAAAAGCAATTGCACAAATTTTCATATTTATTTTAAGGTGGCGCTCTCCAGTTTCGTACTTTGCATAGGGTTAGAAATTTAAAGAAAAAGAATTACCCAGGGTTTCCTCACTGGCTGTTCTGGCTATTTGAAAAAGACCTTGTATATCTTAGGCATTGACAAAAGAACTTTGAATTCCCTTTATTTTGGTGTATGATTGATGGGTGAAATTTGGGTTATAGAGTATACAGCTTGGTCTTAAGATGTGCACCTCTCAAAAAACTGCTAGCTCCGTTGAGTCATTTTCACTTCCTGGACTTCAAAGGTATATAAAAAAACAGAGCCGATAACTTTTTTGACTTTTTAGATATTTTGAAATTTATTCATAGTACTTTCAGAGGCTGGTATTGTCTGCTCTGGCAAAATTTGTTTCCTTATTTTAATAACTCCTGAAAATAGTGCACTTTTGACTAATTCAGGCTGATTTTTCGAGTACTTTAGAGCGGCCATTTTGTCTGCCATGTGTTTAGATCATGTCCAGTGTCCACAAATACAATATGTAAAGAAATTTCAGCCACAGTACATGAAAGTAACATAGAGGTATGCCAACATTCCTCCATTGTGCATGTTGCAAATGCAAAATACTTCATCTTACACCTGTCACTCTCTCGGAAGCATGTGTTATCTGTAGAGCGCCCCCATTAAGAAAACATATGAATTATTATTATATGATTTAATTTTGGTTGTATAGCTGAAACATTTAAGCCGCAAGCATATAAACAGTCCTTTTGAATAATTCTCATGTATTTTCCCACAGAACAGTATTCATTTGTAGCAAAGTCCCACACAAGCCCAGCCCCCCCCCCCCTCCCATGATGAAATGTGGGCTTTTTTAAAACTACACCTTGCATTTTCTCAACAATAGCAACCAATGTTTTGGTAAAAGACAGGAACATGAAACTTGCCACAATTATTCATGAGATATCACTAATAAAATTTACAGACTGAACAGGGATGGAAGAGTTCAGGTTCACAGAGGTCAAAGGTCAAAGGGTACAAAGTTTGCTCATTCTTTTAACACTAGTATATGGAAGAAAGCGAATCTGCTGTATTATCATTATTTTCCAGAATGTAATTACAACCGAATGAAAAGAAACATTTTTGCTATATTTTTCTTATACTTAATACAACAGTTTTAAATTTAAGTTGAATTTACTCCTATGTTCTAAGACTTCTAATTTTCCCATAATTGAGGTCATTGCACACAAAACACTGCCACAAGGCATATTGTGTAAGCAAGAGCAAAATAGGCATAATTAGCTTATTTTAATGCAAAACATAAATGTTAAAATACCATTTTGTTGAGAAATGCATAAAAAATTATACGAGAAAGAGAAAAGCAATTGCACAAATTTTCATATTTATTTTAAGGTGGCGCTCTCCAATTTCGTACTTTGCATAGGGTTATAAATTTAAAGAAAAAGAATTACCCAGGGTTTCCTCACTGGCTGTTCTGGCTATTAAAAAAAGACCTTGTGTATGTTAGGCATTGTTAAAAGAACTTTGAATTCCCTTTATTTTGGTGTATGATTGATGGGTGAAATTTGGGTTATAGAGTATACAGCTTGGTCTTAAGATGTGCACCTCTCAAAAAACTGCTAGCTCCGCTTAGTCATTTTCACTTTCTGGACTTCAAAGGTAAATAAAAAAAAGAGCCGATAACTTTTTTGACTTTTTAGATATTTTGTAATTTATTCATAGTACTTTCAGAGGCTGGTATTGTCTACTCTGGCAAAATTTGTTTCCTTATTTTAATAACTCCTGAAAATAGTGCACTTTTGACTAATTCAGGCTGATTTTTCGAGTACTTTAGAGCGGCCATTTTGTCTGCCGTGTGTTTAGATCATGTCCAGTGTCCACAAATACAATATGTAAAGAAATTTCAGCCACAGTACATGAAAGTAACATAGAGGTATGCCAACATTCCTCCATTGTGCATGTTGCAAATGCAAAATACTTCATCTTACATCTGTCACTCTATCGGAAGCATGTATTATCTGTAGAGCGCCCCCATTAAGACAACATATGAATTATTATTATATGATTTAATTTTGGTTGTATAGCTGAAACATTTAAGCCGCAAGCATATAAACAGTCCTTTTGAATAATTCTCATGTATTTTCCCACAGAACAGTATTCATTTGTAGCAAAGTCCCACACAAGCCCAGCCCCCCCCCTCCCCACATGATGAAATGTGGGCTATTTTAAAACTACACCTTGCATTTTCTCAACAATAGCAACCAATGTTTTGGTAAAAGACAGGAACATGAAACTTGCCACAATTATTCATGAGATGTCACTAATAAAATTTACAGACTGAACAGGGACGGAAGAGTTCAGGTTCACAGAGACAAAAGGTCAAAGGGTACAAAGTTTGCTCATTCTTTTAACACTAGTATATGGAAGAAAGCGAATCTGCTTTATTATCATTATTTTCCAGAATTTTATTACAACCGAATGAAAAGGAACATTTTTGCTATATTTTTCTTATACTTAATACAACAGTTTTAAATTTAAGTTGAATTTACTCCTATGTTCTAAGACTTCTAATTTTCCCATAATTGAGGTCATTGCACACAAAACACTGCCACAAGGCATATTGTGTAAGCAAGAGCAAAATAGGCATAATTAGCTTATTTTTATGCATAACATCAATGTTAATATACCATTTTGTTGAGAAATGCATACATAATTATACGAGAAAGAGAAAAGCAATTGCACAAATTTTCATATTTATTTTAAGGTGGCGCTCTCCAGTTTCGTACTTTGCATAGGGTTATAAATTTAAAGAAAAAGAATTACCCAGGGTTTCCTCACTGGCTGTTCTGGCTATTAAAAAAAGACCTTGTATATCTTAGGCATTGTTAAAAGAACTTTGAATTCCCTTTATTTTGGTGTATGATTGATGGGTGAAATTTGGGTTATAGAGTATACAGCTTGGTCTTAAGATGTGCACCTCTCAAAAAACTGCTAGCTCCGCTTAGTCATTTTCACTTTCTGGACTTCAAAGGTAAATAAAAAAAAAGAGCCGATAACTTTTTTGACTTTTTAGATATTTTGTAATTTATTCATAGTACTTTCAGAGGCTGGTATTGTCTACTCTGGCAAAATTTGTTTCCTTATTTTAATAACTCCTGAAAATAGTGCACTTTTGACTAATTCAGGCTGATTTTTCGAGTACTTTAGAGCGGCCATTTTGTATGCCGTGTGTTTAGATCATGTCCAGTGTCCACAAATACAATATGTAAAGAAATTTCAGCCACAGTACATGAAAGTAACATGGAGGTATGCCAACATTCCTCCATTGTGCATGTTGCAAATGCAAAATACTTCATCTTACACCTGTCACTCTCTCGGAAGCATGTATTATCTGTAGAGCGCCCCCATTAAGACAACATATGAATTATTATTATATGATTTAATTTTGGTTGTATAGCTGAAACATTTAAGCCGCAAGCATATAAACAGTCCTTTTGAATAATTCTCATGTATTTTCCCACAGAACAGTATTCATTTGTAGCAAAGTCCCACACAAGCCTAGCCCCCCCGCCCCCATGATGAAATGTGGGCTATTTTAAAACTACACCTTGCATTTTCTCAACAATAGCAACCAATGTTTTGGTAAAAGACAGGAACATGAAACTTGCCACAATTATTCATGAGATGTCACTAATAAAATTTACAGACTGAACTGGGATGGAAGAGTTCAGGTTCACAGAGGTCAAAGGTCAAAGGGTACAAAGTTTGCTCATTCTTTTAACACTAGTATATGGAAGAAAGCGAATCTGCTTTATTATCATTATTTTCCAGAATTTTATTACAACCGAATGAAAAGAAACATTTTTGCTATATTTTTCTTATACTTAATACAACAGTTTTAAATTTAAGTTGAATTTACTCCTATGTTCTAAGACTTCTAATTTTCCCATAATTGAGGTCATTGCACACAAAACACTGCCACAAGGCATATTGTGTAAGCAAGAGCAAAATAGGCATAATTAGCTTATTTTTATGCATAACATCAATGTTAATATACCATTTTGTTGAGAAATGCATAAAAAATTATACGAGAAAGAGAAAAGCAATTGCACAAATTTTCATATTTATTTTAAGGTGGCGCTCTCCAATTTCGTACTTTGCATAGGGTTATAAATTTAAAGAAAAAGAATTACCCAGGGTTTCCTCACTGGCTGTTCTGGCTATTAAAAAAAGACCTTGTATATCTTAGGCATTGTTAAAAGAACTTTGAATTCCCTTTATTTTGGTGTATGATTGATGGGTGAAATTTGGGTTATAGAGTATACAGCTTGGTCTTAAGATGTGCACCTCTCAAAAAACTGCTAGCTCCGCTTAGTCATTTTCACTTTCTGGACTTCAAAGGTAAATAAAAAAAAGAGCCGATAACTTTTTTGACTTTTTAGATATTTTGTAATTTATTCATAGTACTTTCAGAGGCTGGTATTGTCTACTCTGGCAAAATTTGTTTCCTTATTTTAATAACTCCTGAAAATAGTGCACTTTTGACTAATTCAGGCTGATTTTTCGAGTACTTTAGAGCGGCCATTTTGTATGCCGTGTGTTTAGATCATGTCCAGTGTCCACAAATACAATATGTAAAGAAATTTCAGCCACAGTACATGAAAGTAACATAGAGGTATGCCAACATTCCTCCATTGTGCATGTTGCAAATGCAAAATACTTCATCTTACATCTGTCACTCTATCGGAAGCATGTATTATCTGTAGAGCGCCCCCATTAAGACAACATATGAATTATTATTATATGATTTAATTTTGGTTGTATAGCTGAAACATTTAAGCCGCAAGCATATAAACAGTCCTTTTGAATAATTCTCATGTATTTTCCCACAGAACAGTATTCATTTGTAGCAAAGTCCCACACAAGCCCAGCCCCCCCGCCCCCATGATGAAATGTGGGCTATTTTAAAACTACACCTTGCATTTTCTCAACAATAGCAACCAATGTTTTGGTAAAAGACAGGAACATGAAACTTGCCACAATTATTCATGAGATGTCACTAATAAAATTTACAGACTGAACTGGGATGGAAGAGTTCAGGTTCACAGAGGTCAAATGTCAAAGGGTACAAAGTTTGCTCATTCTTTTAACACTAGTATATGGAAGAAAGCGAATCTGCTTTATTATCATTATTTTCCAGAATTTTATTACAACCGAATGAAAAGAAACATTTTTGCTATATTTTTCTTATACTTAATACAACAGTTTTAAATTTAAGTTGAATTTACTCCTATGTTCTAAGACTTCTAATTTTCCCATAATTGAGGTCATTGCACACAAAACACTGCCACAAGGCATATTGTGTAAGCAAGAGCAAAATAGGCATAATTAGCTTATTTTTATGCATAACATCAATGTTAATATACCATTTTGTTGAGAAATGCATAAAAAATTATACGAGAAAGAGAAAAGCAATTGCACAAATTTTCATATTTATGTTAAGGTGGCGCTCTCCAATTTCGTACTTTGCATAGGGTTATAAATTTAAAGAAAAAGAATTACCCAGGGTTTCCTCACTGGCTGTTCTGGCTATTAAAAAAAGACCTTGTATATCTTAGGCATTGTTAAAAGAACTTTGAATTCCCTTTATTTTGGTGTATGATTGATGGGTGAAATTTGGGTTATAGAGTATACAGCTTGGTCTTAAGATGTGCACCTCTCAAAAAACTGCTAGCTCCGCTTAGTCATTTTCACTTTCTGGACTTCAAAGGTAAATAAAAAAAAGAGCCGATAACTTTTTTGACTTTTTAGATATTTTGTAATTTATTCATAGTACTTTCAGAGGCTGGTATTGTCTACTCTGGCAAAATTTGTTTCCTTATTTTAATAACTCCTGAAAATAGTGCACTTTTGACTAATTCAGGCTGATTTTTCGAGTACTTTAGAGCGGCCATTTTGTATGCCGTGTGTTTAGATCATGTCCAGTGTCCACAAATACAATATGTAAAGAAATTTCAGCCACAGTACATGAAAGTAACATAGAGGTATGCCAACATTCCTCCATTGTGCATGTTGCAAATGCAAAATACTTCATCTTACATCTGTCACTCTATCGGAAGCATGTATTATCTGTAGAGCGCCCCCATTAAGACAACATATGAATTATTATTATATGATTTAATTTTGGTTGTATAGCTGAAACATTTAAGCCGCAAGCATATAAACAGTCCTTTTGAATAATTCTCATGTATTTTCCCACAGAACAGTATTCATTTGTAGCAAAGTCCCACACAAGCCCAGCCCCCCCGCCCCCATGATGAAATGTGGGCTATTTTAAAACTACACCTTGCATTTTCTCAACAATAGCAACCAATGTTTTGGTAAAAGACAGGAACATGAAACTTGCCACAATTATTCATGAGATGTCACTAATAAAATTTACAGACTGAACTGGGATGGAAGAGTTCAGGTTCACAGAGGTCAAAGGTCAAAGGGTACAAAGTTTGCTCATTCTTTTAACACTAGTATATGGAAGAAAGCGAATCTGCTTTATTATCATTATTTTCCAGAATTTTATTACAATGGAATGAAAAGAAACATTTTTGCTATATTTTTCTTATACTTAATACAACAGTTTTAAATTTAAGTTGAATTTACTCCTATGTTCTAAGACTTCTAATTTTCCCATAGTTGAGGTCATTGCACACAAAACACTGCCACAAGGCATATTGTGTAAGCAAGAGCAAAATAGGCATAATTAGCTTATTTTTATGCATAACATCAATGTTAATATACCATTTTGTTGAGAAATGCATACATAATTATACGAGAAAGAGAAAAGCAATTGCACAAATTTTCATATTTATTTTAAGGTGGCGCTCTCCAGTTTCGTACTTTGCATAGGGTTAGAAATTTAAAGAAAAAGAATTACCCAGGGTTTCCTCACTGGCTCTTCTGGCTATTTAAAAAAGACCTTGTATATCTTAGGCATTGTTAAAAGAACTTTGAATTCCCTTTATTTTGGTGTATGATTGATGGGTGAAATTTGGGTTATAGAGTATACAGCTTGGTCTTAAGATGTGCACCTCTCAAAAAACTGCTAGCTCCGCTTAGTCATTTTCACTTTCTGGACTTCAAAGGTAAATAAAAAAAAAGAGCCGATAACTTTTTTGACTTTTTAGATATTTTGTAATTTATTCATAGTACTTTCAGAGGCTGGTATTGTCTACTCTGGCAAAATTTGTTTCCTTATTTTAATAACTCCTGAAAATAGTGCACTTTTGACTAACTCAGGCTGATTTTTCGAGTACTTTAGAGTGGCCATTTTGTCTGCCGTGTGTTTAGATCATGTCCAGTGTCCACAAATACAATATGTAAAGAAATTTCAGCCACAGTACATGAAAGTAACATAGAGGTATGCCAACATTCCTCCATTGTGCATGTTGCAAATGCAAAATACTTCATCTTACATCTGTCACTCTATCGGAAGCATGTATTATCTGTAGAGCGCCCCCATTAAGACAACATATGAATTATTATTATATGATTTAATTTTGGTTGTATAGCTGAAACATTTAAGCCGCAAGCATATAAACAGTCCTTTTGAATAATTCTCATGTATTTTCCCACAGAACAGTATTCATTTGTAGCAAAGTCCCAGACAAGCCCAGCCCCCACCCTCCCCACATGATGAAATGTGGGCTATTTTAAAACTACACCTTGCATTTTCTCAACAATAGCAACCAATGTTTTGGTAAAAGACAGGAACATGAAACATGCCACAATTATTCATGAGATGTCACTAATAAAATTTACAGACTGAACAGGGATGGAAGAGTTCAGGTTCACAGAGGTCAAAGGTCAAAGGGTACAAAGTTTACTCATTCTTTTAACACTAGTATATGGAAGAAAGCGAATCTGCTTTATTATCATTATTTTCCAGAATTTTATTACAACCGAATGAAAAGAAACATTTTTGCTATATTTTTCTTATACTTAATACAACAGTTTTAAATTTAAGTTGAATTTACTCCTATGTTCTAAGACTTCTAATTTTCCCATAATTGAGGTCATTGCACACAAAACACTGCCACAAGGCATATTGTGTAAGCAAGAGCAAAATAGGCATAATTAGCTTATTTTTATGCATAACATCAATGTTAATATACCATTTTGTTGAGAAATGCATACATAATTATACGAGAAAGAGAAAAGCAATTGCACAAATTTTCATATTTATTTTAAGGTGGCGCTCTCCAGTTTCGTACTTTGCATAGGGTTAGAAATTTAAAGAAAAAGAATTACCCAGGGTTTCCTCACTGGCTGTTCTGGCTATTTAAAAAAGACCTTGTATATCTTAGGCATTGTTAAAAGAACTTTGAATTCCCTTTATTTTGGTGTATGATTGATGGGTGAAATTTGGGTTATAGAGTATACAGCTTGGTCTTAAGATGTGCACCTCTCAAAAAACTGCTAGCTCCGCTTAGTCATTTTCACTTCCTGGACTTCAAAGGTAAATAAAAAAAAAAGAGCCGATAACTTTTTTGACTTTTTAGATATTTTGTAATTTATTCATAGTACTTTCAGAGGCTGGTATTGTCTACTCTGGCAAAATTTGTTTCCTTATTTTAATAACTCCTGAAAATAGTGCACTTTTGACTAACTCAGGCTGATTTTTCGAGTACTTTAGAGTGGCCATTTTGTCTGCCGTGTGTTTAGATCATGTCCAGTGTCCACAAATACAATATGTAAAGAAATTTCAGCCACAGTACATGAAAGTAACATAGAGGTATGCCAACATTCCTCCATTGTGCATGTTGCAAATGCAAAATACTTCATTTTACATCTGTCACTCTATCGGAAGCATGTATTATCTGTAGAGCGCCCCCATTAAGACAACATATGAATTATTATTATATGATTTAATTTTGGTTGTATAGCTGAAACATTTAAGCCGCAAGCATATAAACAGTCCTTTTGAATAATTCTCATGTATTTTCCCACAGAACAGTATTCATTTGTAGCAAAGTCCCACACAAGCCCAGCCCCCACGCCCCCATGATGAAATGTGGGCTATTTTAAAACTACACCTTGCATTTTCTCAACAATAGCAACCAATGTTTTGGTAAAAGACAGGAACATGAAACATGCCACAATTATTCATGAGATGTCACTAATAAAATTTACAGACTGAAAAGGGATGGAAGAGTTCAGGTTCACAGAGGTCAAAGGTCAAAGGGTACAAAGTTTACTCATTCTTTTAACACTAGTATATGTAAGAAAGCGAATCTGCTTTATTATCATTATTTTCCAGAATTTTATTACAATGGAATGAAAAGACACATTTTTGCTATATTTTTCTTATACTTAATACAACAGTTTTAAATTTAAGTTGAATTTACTCCTATGTTCTAAGACTTCTAATTTTCCCATAATTGAGGTCATTGCACACAAAACACTGCCACAAGGCATATTGTGTAAGCAAGAGCAAAATAGGCATAATTAGCTTATTTTTATGCATAACATCAATGTTAATATACCATTTTGTTGAGAAATGCATACATAATTATACGAGAAAGAGAAAAGCAATTGCACAAATTTTCATATTTATTTTAAGGTGGCGCTCTCCAGTTTCGTACTTTGCATAGGGTTAGAAATTTAAAGAAAAAGAATTACCCAGGGTTTCCTCACTGGCTGTTCTGGCTATTAAAAAAAGACCTTGTATATCTTAGGCATTGTTAAAAGAACTTTGAATTCCCTTTATTTTGGTGTATGATTGATGGGTGAAATTTGGGTTATAGAGTATACAGCTTGGTCTTAAGATGTGCACCTCTCAAAAAACTGCTAGCTCCGCTTAGTCATTTTCACTTTCTGGACTTCAAAGGTAAATAAAAAGAAAGAGCCGATAACTTTTTTGACTTTTTAGATATTTTGTAATTTATTCATAGTACTTTCAGAGGCTGGTATTGTCTACTCTGGCAAAATTTGTTTCCTTATTTTAATAACTCCTGAAAATAGTGCACGTTTGACTAACTCAGGCTGATTTTTCGAGTACTTTAGAGCGGCCATTTTGTCTGCCGTGTGTTTAGATCATGTCCAGTGTCCACAAATACAATATGTAAAGAAATTTCAGCCACAGTACATGAAAGTAACATAGAGGTATGCCAACATTCCTCCATTGTGCATGTTGCAAATGCAAAATACTTCATCTTACACCTGTCACTCTCTCGGAAGCATGTATTATCTGTAGAGCGCCCCCATTAAGACAACATATGAATTATTATTATATGATTTAATTTTGGTTGTATAGCTGAAACATTTAAGCCGCAAGCATATAAACAGTCCTTTTGAATAATTCTCATGTATTGTCCCACAGAACAGTATTCATTTGTAGCAAAGTCCCACACAAGCCCAGCCCCCCCCCCCCCCATGATGAAACGTGGGCTATTTTAAAACTACACCTTGCATTTTCTCAACAATAGCAACCAATTATTTGGTAAAAGACAGGAACATGAAACATGCCACAATTATTCATGAGATGTCACTAATAAAATTTACAGACTGAACAGGGATGGAAGAGTTCAGGTTCACAGAGGTCAAAGGTCAAAGGGTACAAAGTTTACTCATTCTTTTAACACTAGTATATGGAAGAAAGCGAATCTGCTTTATTATCATTATTTTCCAGAATTTTATTACAATGGAATGAAAAGAAACATTTTTGCTATATTTTTCTTATACTTAATACAACAGTTTTAAATTTAAGTTGAATTTACTCCTATGTTCTAAGACTTCTAATTTTCCCATAATTGAGGTCATTGCACACAAAACACTGCCACAAGGCATATTGTGTAAGCAAGAGCAAAATAGGCATAATTAGCTTATTTGTATGCATAACATCAATGTTAATATACCATTTTGTTGAGAAATGCATACATAATTATACGAGAAAGAGAAAAGCAATTGCACAAATTTTCATATTTATTTTAAGGTGGCGCTCTCCAGTTTCGTACTTTGCATAGGGTTAGAAATTTAAAGAAAAATAATTACCCAGGGTTTCCTCACTGGCTGTTCTGGCTATTAAAAAAAGACCTTGTATATCTTAGGCATTGTTAAAAGAACTTTGAATTCCCTTTATTTTGGTGTATGATTGATGGGTGAAATTTGGGTTATAGAGTAAACAGCTTGGTCTTAAGATGTGCACCTCTGAAAAAACTGCTAGCTCCGCTTAGTCATTTTCACTTTCTGGACTTCAAAGGTAAATAAAAAAAAAGAGCCGATAACTTTTTTGACTTTTTAGATATTTTGTAATTTATTCATAGTACTTTCAGAGGCTGGTATTGTCTACTCTGGCAAAATTTGTTTCCTTATTTTAATAACTCCTGAAAATAGTGCACTTTTGACTAATTCAGGCTGATTTTTCGAGTACTTTAGAGCGGCCATTTTGTCTGCCGTGTGTTTAGATCATGTCCAGTGTCCACAAATACAATATGTAAAGAAATTTCAGCCACAGTACATGAAAGTAACATAGAGGTATGCCAACATTCCTCCATTGTGCATGTTGCAAATGCAAAATACTTCATCTTACACCTGTCACTCTCTCGGAAGCATGTATTATCTGTAGAGCGCCCCCATTAAGACAACATATGAATTATTATTATATGATTTAATTTTGGTTGTATAGCTGAAACATTTAAGCCGCAAGCATATAAACAGTCCTTTTGAATAATTCTCATGTATTTTCCCACAGAACAGTATTCATTTGTAGCAAAGTCCCACACAAGCCCAGCCCCCCCCCCCCCCATGATGAAATGTGGGCTATTTTAAAACTACACCTTGCATTTTCTCAACAATAGCAACCAATGTTTTGGTAAAAGACAGGAACATGAAACTTGCCACAATTATTCATGAGATGTCACTAATAAAATTTACAGACTGAACAGGGATGGAAGAGCTCAGGTTCACAGAGGTCAAAGGTCAAAGGGTACAAAGTTTGCTCATTCTTTTAACACTAGTATATGGAAGAAAGCGAATCTGCTTTATTATCATTATTTTCCAGAATTTTATTACAACCGAATGAAAAGAAACATTTTTGCTATATTTTTCTTATACTTAATACAACAGTTTTAAATTTAAGTTGAATTTACTCCTATGTTCTAAGACTTCTAATTTTCCCATAATTGAGGTCATTGCACACAAAACACTGCCACAAGGCATATTGTGTAAGCAAGAGCAAAATAGGCATAATTAGCTTATTTGTATGCATAACATCAATGTTAATATACCATTTTGTTGAGAAATGAATACATAATTATACGAGAAAGAGAAAAGCAATTGCACATATTTTCATATTTATTTTAAGGTGGCTCTCTCCAGTTTCGTACTTTGCATAGGGTTAGAAATTTAAAGACAAAGAATTACCCAGGGTTTCCTCACTGGCTGTTCTGGCTATTTAAAAAAGGCCTTGTATATCTTAGGCATTGTTAAAAGAACTTTGAATTGCCTTTACTTTGGTGTATGATTGATGGGTGAAATTTGGGTTAGGTTATAGAGTATACAGCTTGGTCTTAAGATGTGCACCTCTCAAAAAACTGCTAGCTCCGCTTAGTCATTTTCACTTTCTGGACTTCAAAGGTAAATAAAAAAAAGAGCCGATAATTTTGTTGAGTTTTTAGGTATTTTGTAATTTATTCATAGTACTTTCAGAGGCTGGTATTGTCTGCTCTGGCAAAATTTGTTTCCTTATTTGAATAACTCCTGAAAATAGTGCACTTTTGACTAATTCAGGCTGATTTTTCGAGTACTTTAGAGCGGCCATTTTGTCTGCCGTGTGTTTAGATCATGTCCAGTGTCCACAAATACAATATGTAAAGAAATTTCAGCCACAGTACATGAAAGTAACATAGAGGTATGCCAACATTCTCTCCATTGTGCATGTTGCAAATGCAAAATACTTCATCTTACACCTGTCACTCTCTCAGAAGCATGTATTATCTGTAGAGCGCCCCCATTAAGACAACATATGAATTATTATTATATGATTTAATTTTGGTTGTATAGCTGAAACATTTAAGCCGCAAGCATATAAACAGTCCTTTTGAATAATTCTCATGTATTTTCCCACAGAACAGTATTCATTTGTAGCAAAGTCCCACACAAGCCCAGCCCCCCCTCCCCCATGATGAAATGAGGGCTATTTTACAACTACACCTTGCATTTTCTCAACAATAGCAACCAATGTTTTGGTAAAAGACAGGAACATGAAACTTGCCACAATTATTCATGAGATGTCACTAATAAAATTTACAGACTGAACAGGGATGGAAGAGCTCAGGTTCACAGAGGTCAAAGGTCAAAGGGTACAAAGTTTGCTCATTCTATTAACACTAGTATATGGAAGAAAGCGAATCTGCTTTATTATCATTATTTTCCAGAATTTTATTACAACCGAATGAAAAGAAACATTTTTGCTATATTTTTCTTATACTTAATACAACAGTTTTAAATTTAAGTTGAATTTACTCCTATGTTCTAAGACTTCTAATTTTCCCATAATTGAGGTCATTGCACACAAAACACTGCCACAAGGCATATTGTGTAAGTAAGAGCAAAATAGGCATAATTAGCTTATTTTTATGCATAACATCAATGTTAATATACCATTTTGTTGAGAAATGCATACATAATTATACGAGAAAGAGAAAAGCAATTGCACAAATTTTCATATTTATTTTAAGGTGGCGCTCTCCAGTTTCGTACTTTGCATAGGGTTAGAAATTTAAAGAAAAAGAATTACCCAGGGTTTCCTCACTGGCTGTTCTGGCTATTTAAAAAAGGCCTTGTATATCTTAGGCTTTGTTAAAAGAACTTTGAATTCCCTTTATTTTGGTGTATGATTGATGGGTGAAATTTGGGTTATAGAGTATACAGCTTGGTCTTAAGATGTGCACCTCTCAAAAAACTGCTAGCTCCGCATAGTCATTTTCACTTCCTGGACTTCAAAGGTAAATAAAAAGAAAAGAGCCGAAAACTTTTTTGACTTTTTAGATATTTTGTAATTTATTCATAGTACTTTCAGAGGCTGGTATTGTCTGCTCTGGCAAAATTTGTTTCCTTATTTTAATAACTCCTGAAAATAGTGCACTTTTGACTAATTCAGGCTGATTTTTCGAGTACTTTACAGCCGCCATTTTTGTCTGCCGTGTGTTTAGATCATGTCCAGTGTCCACAAATACAATATGTAAAGAAATTTCAGCCACAGTACATGAAAGTAACATAGAGGTATGCCAACATTCTCTCCATTGTGCATGTTGCAAATGCAAAATACTTCATCTTACACCTGTCACTCTCTCAGAAGCATGTATTATCTGTAGAGCGCCCCCATTAAGACAACATATGAATTATTATTATATGATTTAATTTTGGTTGTATAGCTGAAACATTTAAGCCGGAAGCATATAAACAGTCCTTTTGAATAATTCTCATGTATTTTGCCACAGAACAGTATTCATTTGTAGCAAAGTCCCACACAAGCCCAGCCCCCCCGCACCCCCCCCCCCCCACGATGAAATGTGGGCTATTTTAAAACTACACCTTGCATTTTCTCAACAATAGCAACCAATGTTTTGGTAAAAGACAGGAACATGAAACTTGCCACAATTATTCATGAGATGTCACTAATAAAATTTACAGACTGAACAGGGATGGAAGAGCTCAGGTTCACAGAGGTCAAAGGTCAAAGGGTACAAAGTTTGCTCATTCTTTTAACACTAGTATATGGAAGAAAGCGAATCTGCTTTATTATCATTATTTTCCAGAATTTTATTACAACCGAATGAAAAGAAACATTTTTGCTATATTTTTCTTATACTTAATACAACAGTTTTAAATTTAAGTTGAATTTACTCCTATGTTCTAAGACTTCTAATTTTCCTATAATTGAGGTCATTGCACACAAAACACAGCCACAAGGCATATTGTGTAAGCAAGAGCAAAATAGGCATAATTAGCTTATTTTTATGCATAACATCAATGTTAATATACCATTTTGTTGAGAAATGCATACATAATTATACGAGAAAGAGAAAAGCAATTGCACAAATTTTCATATTTATTTTAAGGTGGCTCTCTCCAGTTTCGTACTTTGCATAGGGTTAGAAATTTAAAGAAAAAGAATTACCCAGGGTTTCCTCACTGGCTGTTCTGGCTATTTAAAAAAGGCCGGGTATATCTTAGGCATTGTTAAAAGAACTTTGAATTGCCTTTACTTTGGTGTATGATTGATGGGTGAAATTTGGGTTAGGTTATAGAGTATACAGCTTGGTCTTAAGATGTGCACCTCTCAAAAAACTGCTAGCTCCGCTTAGTCATTTTCACTTTCTGGACTTCAAAGGTAAATAAAAAAAAAGAGCCGATAATTTTGTTGAGTTTTTAGGTATTTTGTAATTTATTCATAGTATTTTCAGAGGCTGGTATTGTCTGCTCTGGCAAAATTTGTTTCCTTATTTGAATAACTCCTGAAAATAGTGCACTTTTGACTAATTCAGGCTGATTTTTCGAGTACTTTAGAGCGGCCATTTTGTCTGCCGTGTGTTTAGATCATGTCCAGTGTCCACAAATACAATATGTAAAGAAATTTCAGCCACAGTACATGAAAGTAACATAGAGGTATGCCAACATTCTCTCCATTGTGCATGTTGCAAATGCAAAATACTTCATCTTACACCTGTCACTCTCTCAGAAGCATGTATTATCTGTAGAGCGCCCCCATTAAGACAACATATGAATTATTATTATATGATTTAATTTTGGTTGTATAGCTGAAATATTTAAGCCGCAAGCATATAAACAGTCCTTTTGAATAATTCTCATGTATTTTCCCACAGAACAGTATTCATTTGTAGCAAAGTCCCACACAAGCCAGCCCCCCCTCCCCCATGATGAAATGTGGGCTTTTTTAAAACTACACCTTGCATTTTCTCAACAATAGCAACCAATGTTTTGGTAAAAGACAGGAACATGAAACTTGCCACAATTATTCATGAGATGTCACTAATAAAATTTACAGACTGAACAGGGATGGAAGAGCTCAGGTTCACAGAGGTCAAAGGTCAAAGGGTACAAAGTTTGCTCATTCTATTAACACTAGTATATGGAAGAAAGCGAATCTGCTTTATTATCATTATTTTCCAGAATTTTATTACAACCGAATGAAAAGGAACATTTTTGCTATATTTTTCTTATACTTAATACAACAGTTTTAAATTTAAGTTGAATTTACTCCTATGTTCTAAGACTTCTAATTTTCCTATAATTGAGGTCATTGCACACAAAACACAGCCACAAGGCATATTGTGTAAGCAAGAGCAAAATAGGCATAATTAGCTTATTTTTATGCATAACATCAATGTTAATATACCATTTTGTTGAGAAATGCATACATAATTATACGAGAAAGAGAAAAGCAATTGCACAAATTGTCATATTTATTTTAAGGTGGCGCTCTCCAGTTTCGTACTTTGCATAGGGTTAGAAATTTAAAGAAAAAGAATTACCCAGGGTTTCCTCACTGGCTGTTCTGGCTATTTAAAAAAGGCCTGGTATATATTAGGCTTTGTTAAAATAACTTTGAATTCCCTTTATTTTGGTGTATGATTGATGGGTGAAATTTGGGTTAGGTTATAGGGTATACAGCTTGGTCTTAAGATGTGCACCTCTCAAAAAACTGCTAGCTCCGCTTAGTCATTTTCACTTTCTGGACTTCAAAGGTAAATAAAAAAAAAGAGCCGATAACTTTTTTGACTTTTTAGATATTTTGTAATTTATTCATAGTACTTTCAGAGGCTGGTATTGTCTGCTCTGGCAAAATTTGTTTCCTTATTTTAATAACTCCTGAAAATAGTGCACTTTTGACTAATTCAGGCTGATTTTTCGAGTACTTTAGAGCGGCCATTTTGTCTGCCGTGTGTTTAGATCATGTCCAGTGTCCACAAATACAATATGTAAAGAAATTTCAGCCACAGTACATGAAAGTAACATAGAGGTATGCCAACATTCTCTCCATTGTGCATGTTGCAAATGCAAAATACTTCATCTTACACCTGTCACTCTCTCAGAAGCATGTATTATCTGTAGAGCGCCCCCATTAAGACAACATATGAATTATTATTATATGATTTAATTTTGGTTGTATAGCTGAAACATTTAAGCCGCAAGCATATAAACAGTCCTTTTGAATAATTCTCATGTATTTTCCCACAGAACAGTATTCATTTGTAGCAAAGTCCCACACAAGCCCAGCCCCCCCCCCTCCCCCATGATGAAATGTGGGCTATTTTAAAACTACACCTTGCATTTTCTCAACAATAGCAACCAATGTTTTGGTAAAAGACAGGAACATGAAACTTGCCACAATTATTCATGAGATGTCACTAATAAAATTTACAGACTGAACAGGGATGGAAGAGCTCAGGTTCACAGAGGTCAAAGGTCAAAGGGTACAAAGTTTGCTCATTCTTTTAACACTAGTATATGGAAGAAAGCGAATCTGCTTTATTATCATTATTTTCCAGAATTTGATTACAACCGAATGAAAAGAAACATTTTTGCTATATTTTTCTTATACTTAATACAACAGTTTTAAATTTAAGTTGAATTTACTCCTATGTTCTAAGACTTCTAATTTTCCTATAATTGAGGTCATTGCACACAAAACACAGCCACAAGGCATATTGTGTAAGCAAGAGCAAAATAGGCATAATTAGCTTATTTTTATGCATAACATCAATGTTAATATACCATTTTGTTGAGAAATGCATACATAATTATACGAGAAAGAGAAAAGCAATTGCACAAATTTTCATATTTATTTTAAGGTGGCGCTCTCCAGTTTCGTACTTTGCATAGGGTTAGAAATTTAAAGAAAAAGAATTACCCAGGGTTTCCTCACTGGCTGTTCTGGCTATTTAAAAAAGGCCTGGTATATATTAGGCTTTGTTAAAATAACTTTGAATTCCCTTTATTTTGGTGTATGATTAATGGGTGAAATTTGGGTTAGGTTATAGAGTATACAGCTTGGTCTTAAGATGTGCACCTCTCAAAAAACTGCTAGCTCCGCTTAGTCATTTTCACTTTCTGGACTTCAAAGGTAAATAAAAAAAAAAAGAGCCGATAACTTTTTTGACTTTTTAGATATTTTGTAATTTATTCATAGTACTTTCAGAGGCTGGTATTGTCTGCTCTGGCAAAATTTGTTTCCTTATTTTAATAACTCCTGAAAATAGTGCACTTTTGACTAATTCAGGCTGATTTTTCGAGTACTTTAGAGTGGCCATTTTGTCTGCCGTGTGTTTAGATCATGTCCAGTGTCCACAAATACAATTTGTAAAGAAATTACAGCTACAGTACATGAAAGTAACATAGAGGTATGCCAACATTCTCTCCATTGTGCATGTTGCAAATGCAAAATACTTCATCTTACACCTGTCACTCTCTCAGAAGCATGTATTATCTGTAGAGCGCCCCCATTAAGACAACATGTGAATTATTATTATATGATTTAATTTTGGTTGTATAGCTGAAATATTTAAGCCGCAAGCATATAAACAGTCCTTTTGAATAATTCTCATGTATTTTCCCACAGAACAGTATTCATTTGTAGCAAAGTCCCACACAAGCCCAGCCCCCCCCTCCCCCATGATGAAATGTGGGCTATTTTAAAACTACACCTTGCATTTTCTCAACAATAGCAACCAATGTTTTGGTAAAAGACAGGAACATGAAACTTGCCACAATTATTCATGAGATGTCACTAATAAAATTTACAGACTGAACAGGGATGGAAGAGCTCAGGTTCACAGAGGTCAAAGGTCAAAGGGTACAAAGTTTGCTCATTCTTTTAACACTAGTATATGGAAGAAAGCGAATCTGCTTTATTATCATTATTTTCCAGAATTTGATTACAACCGAATGAAAAGAAACATTTTTGCTATATTTTTCTTATACTTAATACAACAGTTTTAAATTTAAGTTGAATTTACTCCTATGTTCTAAGACTTCTAATTTTCCTATAATTGAGGTCATTGCACACAAAACACTGCCACAAGGCATATTGTGTAAGCAAGAGCAAAATAGGCATAATTAGCTTATTTTTATGCATAACATCAATGTTAATATACCATTTTGTTGAGAAATGCATACATAATTATACGAGAAAGAGAAAAGCAATTGCACAAATTTTCATATTTATTTTAAGGTGGCGCTCTCCAGTTTCGTACTTTGCATAGGGTTAGAAATTTAAAGAAAAAGAATTACCCAGGGTTTCCTCACTGGCTGTTCTGGCTATTTAAAAAAGGCCTGGTATATCTTAGGCTTTGTTAAAAGAACTTTGAATTCCCTTTATTTTGGTGTATGATTGATGGGTGAAATTTGGGTTAGGTTATAGAGTATACAGCTTGGTCTTAAGATGTGCACCTCTCAAAAAACTGCTAGCTCCGCTTAGTCATTTTCACTTTCTGGACTTCAAAGGTAAATAAAAAAAAAAGAGCCGATAACTTTTTTGACTTTTTAGATATTTTGTAATTTATTCATAGTACTTTCAGAGGCTGGTATTGTCTGCTCTGGCAAAATTTGTTTCCTTATTTTAATAACTCCTGAAAATAGTGCACTTTTGACTAATTCAGGCTGATTTTTCGAGTACTTTAGAGCGGCCATTTTGTCTGCCGTGTGTTTAGATCATGTCCAGTGTCCACAAATACAATATGTAAAGAAATTTCAGCCACAGTACATGAAAGTAACATAGAGGTATGCCAACATTCTCTCCATTGTGCATGTTGCAAATGCAAAATACTTCATCTTACACCTGTCACTCTCTCAGAAGCATGTATTATCTGTAGAGCGCCCCCATTAAGACAACATATGAATTATTATTATATGATTTAATTTTGGTTGTATAGCTGAAACATTTAAGCCGCAAGCATATAAACAGTCCTTTTGAATAATTCTCATGTATTTTCCCACAGAACAGTATTCATTTGTAGCAAAGTCCCACACAAGCCCAGCCCCGCTCCCCTTCCCCATGATGAAATGTGGGCTATTTTAAAACTACACCTTGCATTTTCTCAACAATAGCAACCAATGTTTTGGTAAAAGACAGGAACATGAAACTTGCCACAATTATTCATGAGATGTCACTAATAAAATTTACAGACTGAACAGGGATGGAAGAGCTCAGGTTCACAGAGGTCAAAGGTCAAAGGGTACAAAGTTTGCTCATTCTTTTAACACTAGTATATGGAAGAAAGCGAATCTGCTTTATTACCATTATTTTCCAGAATTTGATTACAACCGAATGAAAAGAAACATTTTTGCTATATTTTTCTTATACTTAATACAACAGTTTTAAATTTAAGTTGAATTTACTCCTATGTTCTAAGACTTCTAATTTTCCTATAATTGAGGTCATTGCACACAAAACACTGCCACAAGGCATATTGTGTAAGCAAGAGCAAAATAGGCATAATTAGCTTATTTTTATGCATAACATCAATGTTAATATACCATTTTGTTGAGAAATGCATACATAATTATACGAGAAAGAGAAAAGCAATTGCACAAATTTTCATATTTATTTTAAGGTGGTACTCTCCAGTTTCGTACTTTGCATAGGGTTAGAAATTTAAAGAAAAAGAATTACCCAGGGTTTCCTCACTGGCTGTTCTGGCTATTTAAAAAAGGCCTGGTATATCTTAGGCTTTGTTAAAAGAACTTTGAATTCCCTTTATTTTGGTGTATGATTGATGGGTGAAATTTGGGTTAGGTTATAGAGTATACAGCTTGGTCTTAAGATGTGCACCTCTCAAAAAACTGCTAGCTCCGCTTAGTCATTTTCACTTTCTGGACTTCAAAGGTAAATAAAAAAAAAAGAGCCGATAACTTTTTTGACTTTTTAGATATTTTGTAATTTATTCATAGTACTTTCAGAGGCTGGTATTGTCTGCTCTGGCAAAATTTGTTTCCTTATTTGAATAACTCCTGAAAATAGTGCACTTTTGACTAATTCAGGCTGATTTTTCGAGTACTTTAGAGCGGCCATTTTGTCTGCCGTGTGTTTAGATCATGTCCAGTGTCCACAAATACAATATGTAAAGAAATTTCAGCCACAGTACATGAAAGTAACATAGAGGTATGCCAACATTCTCTCCATTGTGCATGTTGCAAATGCAAAATACTTCATCTTACACCTGTCACTCTCTCAGAAGCATGTATTATCTGTAGAGCGCCCCCATTAAGACAACATATGAATTATTATTATATGATTTAATTTTGGTTGTATAGCTGAAATATTTAAGCCGCAAGCATATAAACAGTCCTTTTGAATAATTCTCATGTATTTTCCCACAGAACAGTATTCATTTGTAGCAAAGTCAAACACAAGCTCAGCCCCCCCCCCCCCATGATGAAATGTGGGCTATTTTAAAACTACACCTTGCATTTTCTCAACAATAGCAACCAATGTTTTGGTAAAAGACAGGAACATGAAACTTGCCACAATTATTCATGAGATGTCACTAATAAAATTTACAGACTGAACAGGGATGGAAGAGCTCAGGTTCACAGAGGTCAAAGGTCAAAGGGTACAAAGTTTGCTCATTCTTTTAACACTAGTATATGGAAGAAAGCGAATCTGCTTTATTATCATTATTTTCCAGAATTTTATTACAACCGAATGAAAAGAAACATTTTTGCTATATTTTTCTTATACTTAATACAACAGTTTTAAATTTAAGTTGAATTTACTCCTATGTTCTAAGACTTCTTATTTTCCCATAATTGAGGTCATTGCACACAAAACACTGCCACAAGGCATATTGTGTAAGCAAGAGCAAAATAGGCATAATTAGCTTATTTTTATGCATAACATCAATGTTAATATACCATTTTGTTGAGAAATGCATACATAATTATATGAGAAAGAGAAAAGCAATTACACAAATTTTCATATTTATTTTAAGGTGGCGCTCTCCAGTTTCGTACTTTGCATAGGGTTAGAAATTTAAAGAAAAAGAATTACCCAGGGTTTCCTCACTGGCTGTTCTGGCTATTTAAAAAAGGCCGGGTATATCTTAGGCATTGTTAAAAGAACTTTGAATTGCCTTTACTTTGGTGTATGATTGATGGGTGAAATTTGGGTTAGGTTATAGAGTATACAGCTTGGTCTTAAGATGTGCACCTCTCAAAAAACTGCTAGCTCCGCTTAGTCATTTTCACTTTCTGGACTTCAAAGGTAAATAAAAAAAAAGAGCCGATAATTTTGTTGAGTTTTTAGGTATTTTGTAATTTATTCATAGTACTTTCAGAGGCTGGTATTGTCTGCTCTGGCAAAATTTGTTTCCTTATTTGAATAACTCCTGAAAATAGTGCACTTTTGACTAATTCAGGCTGATTTTTCGAGTACTTTAGAGCGGCCATTTTGTCTGCCGTGTGTTTAGATCATGTCCAGTGTCCACAAATACAATATGTAAAGAAATTTCAGCCACAGTACATGAAAGTAACATAGAGGTATGCCAACTATCTCTCCATTGTGCATGTTGCAAATGCAAAATACTTCATCTTACACCTGTCACTCTCTCAGAAGCATGTATTATCTGTAGAGCGCCCCCATTAAGACAACATATGAATTATTATTATATGATTTAATTTTGGTTGTATAGCTGAAACATTTAAGCCGCAAGCATATAAACAGTCCTTTTGAATAATTCTCATGTATTTTCCCACAGAACAGTATTCATTTGTAGCAAAGTCCCACACAAGCCCAGCCCCCCCTCCCCCATGATGAAATGTGGGCTATTTTAAAACTACACCTTGCATTTTCTCAACAATAGCAACCAATGTTTTGGTAAAAGACAGGAACATGAAACTTGCCACAATTATTCATGAGATGTCACTAATAAAATTTACAGACTGAACAGGGATGGAAGAGCTCAGGTTCACAGAGGTCAAAGGTCAAAGGGTACAAAGTTTGCTCATTCTTTTAACACTAGTATATGGAAAAAGCGAATCTGCTTTATTATCATTATTTTCCAGAATTTGATTACAACCGAATGAAAAGAAACATTTTTGCTATATTTTTCTTATACTTAATACAACAGTTTTAAATTTAAGTTGAATTTACTCCTATGTTCTAAGACTTCTAATTTTCCTATAATTGAGGTCATTGCACACAAAACACTGCCACAAGGCATATTGTGTAAGCAAGAGCAAAATAGGCATAATTAGCTTATTTTTATGCATAACATCAATGTTAATATACCATTTTGTTGAGAAATGCATACATAATTATACGAGAAAGAGAAAAGCAATTGCACAAATTTTCATATTTATTTTAAGGTGGCGCTCTCCAGTTTCGTACTTTGCATAGGGTTAGAAATTTAAAGAAAAAGAATTACCCAGGGTTTCCTCACTGGCTGTTCTGGCTATTTAAAAAAGGCCTGGTATATCTTAGGCTTTGTTAAAAGAACTTTGAATTCCCTTTATTTTGGTGTATGATTGATGGGTGAAATTTGGGTTAGGTTATAGAGTATACAGCTTGGTCTTAAGATGTGCACCTCTCAAAAAACTGCTAGCTCCGCTTAGTCATTTTCACTTTCTGGACTTCAAAGGTAAATAAAAAAAAAAGAGCCTATAACTTTTTTGACTTTTTAGATATTTTGTAATTTATTCATAGTACTTTCAGAGGCTGGTATTGTCTGCTCTGGCAAAATTTGTTTCCTTATTTGAATAACTCCTGAAAATAGTGCACTTTTGACTAATTCAGGCTGATTTTTCGAGTACTTTAGAGCGGCCATTTTGTCTGCCGTGTGTTTAGATCATGTCCAGTGTCCACAAATACAATATGTAAAGAAATTTCAGCCACAGTACATGAAAGTAACATAGAGGTATGCCAACATTCTCTCCATTGTGCATGTTGCAAATGCAAAATACTTCATCTTACACCTGTCACTCTCTCAGAAGCATGTATTATCTGTAGAGCGCCCCCATTAAGACAACATATGAATTATTATTATATGATTTAATTTTGGTTGTATAGCTGAAATATTTAAGCCGCAAGCATATAAACAGTCCTTTTGAATAATTCTCATGTATTTTCCCACAGAACAGTATTCATTTGTAGCAAAGTCAAACACAAGCTCAGCCCCCCCCCCCCATGATGAAATGTGGGCTATTTTAAAACTACACCTTGCATTTTCTCAACAATAGCAACCAATGTTTTGGTAAAAGACAGGAACATGAAACTTGCCACAATTATTCATGAGATGTCACTAATAAAATTTACAGACTGAACAGGGATGGAAGAGCTCAGGTTCACAGAGGTCAAAGGTCAAAGGGTACAAAGTTTGCTCATTCTTTTAACACTAGTATATGGAAGAAAGCGAATCTGCTTTATTATCATTATTTTCCAGAATTTTATTACAACCGAATGAAAAGAAACATTTTTGCTATATTTTTCTTATACTTAATACAACAGTTTTAAATTTAAGTTGAATTTACTCCTATGTTCTAAGACTTCTTATTTTCCCATAATTGAGGTCATTGCACACAAAACACTGCCACAAGGCATATTGTGTAAGCAAGAGCAAAATAGGCATAATTAGCTTATTTTTATGCATAACATCAATGTTAATATACCATTTTGTTGAGAAATGCATACATAATTATATGAGAAAGAGAAAAGCAATTACACAAATTTTCATATTTATTTTAAGGTGGCGCTCTCCAGTTTCGTACTTTGCATAGGGTTAGAAATTTAAAGAAAAAGAATTACCCAGGGTTTCCTCACTGGCTGTTCTGGCTATTTAAAAAAGGCCGGGTATATCTTAGGCATTGTTAAAAGAACTTTGAATTGCCTTTACTTTGGTGTATGATTGATGGGTGAAATTTGGGTTAGGTTATAGAGTATACAGCTTGGTCTTAAGATGTGCACCTCTCAAAAAACTGCTAGCTCCGCTTAGTCATTTTCACTTTCTGGACTTCAAAGGTAAATAAAAAAAAGAGCCGATAATTTTGTTGAGTTTTTAGGTATTTTGTAATTTATTCATAGTACTTTCAGAGGCTGGTATTGTCTGCTCTGGCAAAATTTGTTTCCTTATTTGAATAACTCCTGAAAATAGTGCACTTTTGACTAATTCAGGCTGATTTTTCAGTACTTTAGAGCGGCCATTTTGTCTGCCGTGTGTTTAGATCATGTCCAGTGTCCACAAATACAATATGTAAAGAAATTTCAGCCACAGTACATGAAAGTAACATAGAGGTATGCCAACTATCTCTCCATTGTGCATGTTGCAAATGCAAAATACTTCATCTTACACCTGTCACTCTCTCAGAAGCATGTATTATCTGTAGAGCGCCCCCATTAAGACAACATATGAATTATTATTATATGATTTAATTTTGGTTGTATAGCTGAAACATTTAAGCCGCAAGCATATAAACAGTCCTTTTGAATAATTCTCATGTATTTTCCCACAGAACAGTATTCATTTGTAGCAAAGTCCCACACAAGCCCAGCCCCCCCTCCCCCATGATGAAATGTGGGCTTTTTTAAAACTACACCTTGCATTTTCTCAACAATAGCAACCAATGTTTTGGTAAAAGACAGGAACATGAAACTTGCCACAATTATTCATGAGATGTCACTAATAAAATTTACAGACTGAACAGGGATGGAAGAGCTCAGGTTCACAGAGGTCAAAGGTCAAAGGGTACAAAGTTTGCTCATTCTTTTAACACTAGTATATGGAAGAAAGCGAATCTGCTTTATTACCATTATTTTCCAGAATTTTATTACAACCGAATGAAAAGAAACATTTTTGCTATATTTTTCTTATACTTAATACAACAGTTTTAAATTTAAGTTGAATTTACTCCTATGTTCTAAGACTTCTAATTTTCCTATAATTGAGGTCATTGCACACAAAACACTGCCACAAGGCATATTGTGTAAGCAAGAGCAAAATAGGCATAATTAGCTTATTTTTATGCATAACATCAATGTTAATATACCATTTTGTTGAGAAATGCATACATAATTATATGAGAAAGAGAAAAGCAATTACACAAATTTTCATATTTATTTTAAGGTGGCGCTCTCCAGTTTCGTACTTTGCATAGGGTTAGAAATTTAAAGAAAAAGAATTACCCAGGGTTTCCTCACTGGCTGTTCTGGCTATTTAAAAAAAGCCGGGTATATCTTAGGCATTGTTAAAAGAACTTTGAATTCCCTTTATTTTGGTGTATGATTGATGGGTGAAATTTGGGTTAGGTTATAGAGTATACAGCTTGGTCTTAAGATGTGCACCTCTCAAAAAACTGCTAGCTCCGCTTAGTCATTTTCACTTTCTGGACTTCAAAGGTAAATAAAAAAAAAGAGCCGATAATTTTGTTGAGTTTTTAGGTATTTTGTAATTTATTCATAGTACTTTCAGAGGCTGGTATTGTCTGCTCTGGCAAAATTTGTTTCCTTATTTGAATAACTCCTGAAAATAGTGCACTTTTGACTAATTCAGGCTGATTTTTCGAGTACTTTAGAGCGGCCATTTTGTCTGCCGTGTGTTTAGATCATGTCCAGTGTCCACAAATACAATATGTAAAGAAATTTCAGCCACAGTACATGAAAGTAACATAGAGGTATGCCAACATTCTCTCCATTGTGCATGTTGCAAATGCAAAATACTTCATCTTACACCTGTCACTCTCTCAGAAGCATGTATTATCTGTAGAGCGCCCCCATTAAGACAACATATGAATTATTATTATATGATTTAATTTTGGTTGTATAGCTGAAATATTTAAGCCGCAAGCATATAAACAGTCCTTTTGAATAATTCTCATGTATTTTCCCACAGAACAGTATTCATTTGTAGCAAAGTCAAACACAAGCCCAGCCCCCCCCCCCCCCATGATGAAATGTGGGCTATTTTAAAACTACACCTTGCATTTTCTCAACAATAGCAACCAATGTTTTGGTAAAAGACAGGAACATGAAACTTGCCACAATTATTCATGAGATGTCACTAATAAAATTTACAGACTGAACAGGGATGGAAGAGCTCAGGTTCACAGAGGTCAAAGGTCAAAGGGTACAAAGTTTGCTCATTCTTTTAACACTAGTATATGGAAGAAAGCGAATCTGCTTTATTATCATTATTTTCCAGAATTTTATTACAACCGAATGAAAAGAAACATTTTTGCTATATTTTTCTTATACTTAATACAACAGTTTTAAATTTAAGTTGAATTTACTCCTATGTTCTAAGACTTCTTATTTTCCCATAATTGAGGTCATTGCACACAAAACACTGCCACAAGGCATATTGTGTAAGCAAGAGCAAAATAGGCATAATTAGCTTATTTTTATGCATAACATCAATGTTAATATACCATTTTGTTGAGAAATGCATACATAATTATATGAGAAAGAGAAAAGCAATTACACAAATTTTCATATTTATTTTAAGGTGGCGCTCTCCAGTTTCGTACTTTGCATAGGGTTAGAAATTTAAAGAAAAAGAATTACCCAGGGTTTCCTCACTGGCTGTTCTGGCTATTTAAAAAAGGCCTTGTATATCTTAGGCTTTGTTAAAAGAACTTTGAATTCCCTTTATTTTGGTGTATGATTGATGGGTGAAATTTGGGTTAGGTTATAGAGTATACAGCTTGGTCTTAAGATGTGCACCTCTCAAAAAACTGCTAGCTCCGCTTAGTCATTTTCACTTTCTGGACTTCAAAGGTAAATAAAAAAAAGAGCCGATAACTTTTTGACTTTTTAGATATTTTGTAATATATTCATAGTACTTTCAGAGGCTGGTATTGTCTGCTCTGGCAAAATTTGTTTCCTTATTTTAATAACTCCTGAAAATAGTGCACTTTTGACTAATTCAGGCTGATTTTTCGAGTACTTTAGAGCTGCCATTTTGTCTGCGGTGTGTTTAGATCATGTCCAGTGTCCACAAATACAATATGTAAAGAAATTTCAGCCACAGTACATGAAAGTAACATAGAGGTATGCCAACATTCTCTCCATTGTGCATGTTGCAAATGCAAAATACTTCATCTTACACCTGTCACTCTCTCAGAAGCATGTATTATCTGTAGAGCGCCCCCATTAAGACAACATATGAATTATTATTATATGATTTAATTTTGGTTGTATAGCTGAAACATTTAAGCCGCAAGCATATAAACAGTCCTTTTGAATAATTCTCATGTATTTTCCCACAGAACAGTATTCATTTGTAGCAAAGTCCCACACAAGCCCAGCCCCCCCCCCCTCCACCATGATGAAATGTGGGCTATTTTAAAACTACACCTTGCATTTTCTCAACAATAGCAACCAATGTTTTGGTAAAAGACAGGAACATGAAACTTGCCACAATTATTCATGAGATGTCACTAATAAAATTTACAGACTGAACAGGGATGGAAGAGCTCAGGTTCACAGAGGTCAAAGGTCAAAGGGTACAAAGTTTGCTCATTCTTTTAACACTAGTATATGGAAGAAAGCGAATCTGCTTTATTACCATTATTTTCCAGAATTTTATTACAACCGAATGAAAAGAAACATTTTTGCTATATTTTTCTTATACTTAATACAACAGTTTTAAATTTAAGTTGAATTTACTCCTATGTTCTAAGACTTCTAATTTTCCTATAATTGAGGTCATTGCACACAAAACACTGCCACAAGGCATATTGTGTAAGCAAGAGCAAAATAGGCATAATTAGCTTATTTTTATGCATAACATCAATGTTAATATACCATTTTGTTGAGAAATGCATACATAATTATACGAGAAAGAGAAAAGCAATTGCACAAATTTTCATATTTATTTTAAGGTGGCGCTCTCCAGTTTCGTACTTTGCATAGGGTTAGAAATTTAAAGAAAAAGAATTACCCAGGGTTTCCTCACTGGCTGTTCTGGCTATTTAAAAAAGGCCTGGTATATCTTAGGCTTTGTTAAAAGAACTTTGAATTCCCTTTATTTTGGTGTATGATTGATGGGTGAAATTTGGGTTAGGTTATAGAGTATACAGCTTGGTCTTAAGATGTGCACCTCTCAAAAAACTGCTAGCTCCGCTTAGTCATTTTCACTTTCTGGACTTCAAAGGTAAATAAAAAAAAAAGAGCCGATAACTTTTTTGACTTTTTAGATATTTTGTAATTTATTCATAGTACTTTCAGAGGCTGGTATTGTCTGCTCTGGCAAAATTTGTTTCCTTATTTTAATAACTCCTGAAAATAGTGCACTTTTGACTAATTCAGGCTGATTTTTCGAGTACTTTAGAGCGGCCATTTTGTCTGCCGTGTGTTTAGATCATGTCCAGTGTCCACAAATACAATATGTAAAGAAATTTCAGCCACAGTACATGAAAGTAACATAGAGGTATGCCAACATTCTCTCCATTGTGCATGTTGCAAATGCAAAATACTTCATCTTACACCTGTCACTCTCTCAGAAGCATGTATTATCTGTAGAGCGCCCCCATTAAGACAACATATGAATTATTATTATATGATTTAATTTTGGTTGTATAGCTGAAATATTTAAGCCGCAAGCATATAAACAGTCCTTTTGAATAATTCTCATGTATTTTCCCACAGAACAGTATTCATTTGTAGCAAAGTCAAACACAAGCCCAGCCCCCCCCCCCCCCCATGATGAAATGTGGGCTATTTTAAAACTACACCTTGCATTTTCTCAACAATAGCAACCAATGTTTTGGTAAAAGACAGGAACATGAAACTTGCCACAATTATTCATGAGATGTCACTAATAAAATTTACAGACTGAACAGGGATGGAAGAGCTCAGGTTCACAGAGGTCAAAGGTCAAAGGGTACAAAGTTTGCTCATTCTTTTAACACTAGTATATGGAAGAAAGCGAATCTGCTTTATTATCATTATTTTCCAGAATTTTATTACAACCGAATGAAAAGAAACATTTTTGCTATATTTTTCTTATACTTAATACAACAGTTTTAAATTTAAGTTGAATTTACTCCTATGTTCTAAGACTTCTTATTTTCCCATAATTGAGGTCATTGCACACAAAACACTGCCACAAGGCATATTGTGTAAGCAAGAGCAAAATAGGCATAATTAGCTTATTTTTATGCATAACATCAATGTTAATATACCATTTTGTTGAGAAATGCATACATAATTATATGAGAAAGAGAAAAGCAATTACACAAATTTTCATATTTATTTTAAGGTGGCGCTCTCCAGTTTCGTACTTTGCATAGGGTTAGAAATTTAAAGAAAAAGAATTACCCAGGGTTTCCTCACTGGCTGTTCTGGCTATTTAAAAAAGGCCTTGTATATCTTAGGCTTTGTTAAAAGAACTTTGAATTCCCTTTATTTTGGTGTATGATTGATGGGTGAAATTTGGGTTAGGTTATAGAGTATACAGCTTGGTCTTAAGATGTGCACCTCTCAAAAAACTGCTAGCTCCGCTTAGTCATTTTCACTTTCTGGACTTCAAAGGTAAATAAAAAAAAGAGCCGATAACTTTTTGACTTTTTAGATATTTTGTAATATATTCATAGTACTTTCAGAGGCTGGTATTGTCTGCTCTGGCAAAATTTGTTTCCTTATTTTAATAACTCCTGAAAATAGTGCACTTTTGACTAATTCAGGCTGATTTTTCGAGTACTTTAGAGCTGCCATTTTGTCTGCGGTGTGTTTAGATCATGTCCAGTGTCCACAAATACAATATGTAAAGAAATTTCAGCCACAGTACATGAAAGTAACATAGAGGTATGCCAACATTCTCTCCATTGTGCATGTTGCAAATGCAAAATACTTCATCTTACACCTGTCACTCTCTCAGAAGCATGTATTATCTGTAGAGCGCCCCCATTAAGAAAACATATGAATTATTATTATATCATTTTATTGTGGTTGTATAGCTGAAATATTTAAGCCGCAAGCATATAAACAGTCCTTTTGAATAATTCTCATGTATTTTCCCACAGAACAGTATTCATTTGTAGCAAAGTCCCACACAAGCCCAGCCCCCCCCCTCCCCATGATGAAATGTGGGCTATTTTAAAACTACACCTTGCATTTTCTCAACAATAGCAACCAATGTTTTGCCAAAAGACAGGAACATGAAACTTGCCACAATTATTCATGAGATGTCACTAATAAAATTTACAGACTGAACAGGGATGGAAGAGCTCAGGTTCACAGAGGTCAAAGGTCAAAGGGTACAAAGTTTGCTCATTCTTTTAACACTAGTATATGGAAGAAAGCGAATCTGCTTTATTATCATTATTTTCCAGAATTTTATTACAACCGAATGAAAAGAAACATTTTTGCTATATTTTTCTTATACTTAATACAACAGATTTAAATTGAAGTTGAATTTACTCCTATGTTCTAAGACTTCTAATTTTCCTATAATTGAGGTCATTGCACACAAAACACTGCCACAAGGCATATTGTGTAAGCAAGAACAAAATAGGCATAATTAGCTTATTTTTATGCATAACATCAATGTTAATATACCATTTTGTTGAGAAATGCACACATAATTATATGAGAAAGAGAAAAGCAATTGCACACATTTTCATATTTATTTTAAGGTGTCGCTCTCCAGTTTCGTACTTTGCATAGGGTTAGAAATTTAAAGAAAAAGAATTACCCAGGGTTTCCTCACTGGCTGTTCTGGCTATTTAAAAAAGACCTTGAATATCTTAGGCATTGTTAAAAGAACTTTGAATTCCCTTTATTTTGGTGTATGATTGATGGGTGAAATTTGGGTTATAGAGTATACAGCTTGATCTTACTTAAGATGTGCACCTCTCAAAAAAACTGCTAGCTCCGCTTAGTCATTTTCACTTCCTGGACTTCAAAGGTAAATAAAAAAAAGAAGAGCCGATAACTTTTTTGACTTTTTAGGTATTTTGTAATTTATTCATAGTACTTTCAGAGGCTGGTATTGTCTGCTCTGGCAAAATTCGTTTCCTTATTTTAATAACTCCTGAAAATAGTGCACTTTTGACTAATTCAGGCTGATTTTTCGAGTACTTTAGAGTGGCCATTTTGTCTGCCGTGTGCTTAGATCGTGTCCAGTGTCCACAAATACAATATGTAAAGAAATTTCAGCCACAGTACATGAAAGTAACATAGAGGTATGCCAACATTCTCTCCATTGTGCATGTTGCAAATGCAAAATACTTCATCTTACACATGTCACTCTCTCAGAAGCATGTATTATCTGTAGAGCTCCCCCTAAACAAATTATAATACATCTGTTTTCATGACTGAGTGAGATTTTTATTAACTTTTGTTTGCAACCGAAGTCCTTGTTGATAAATACTTTGACTTGGCCATATTATCAAACAGAGTGACAACAGTTCTGTGTAGACCTATATTATTATTTTTAAGTACTAACAATGCATGAGTCTGTCATCAGCTGAGGCTGTAGACAGTCCTGAGATTAAATGAGCCTGGGCTAAAAATAGAAAAAGTACCCAGCATTATCTGTAATTTTTCACAGCATCTACTTTTCCTACACTATCAATCCATAAAAAAACTATAATTATTTTTGTACTTCAATTTTTTGTAAATAGATTTTTCTTCTATTAAAAATTTACAAAGTTTAAAAATTAAGAATACGCTTAAAATAATAGTTAATATGCCTACCTATACTTTTTCATACACTTAAATAGTTAATATGCCTACCTATACTTTTTCATACATTTAAAATAATAGTTAATATGCCTACCTATACTTTTTCATACACTTAAATAGTTAATATGCCTACCTATACTTTTTCATACACTTAAAATAATAGTTAATATGCCTACCTATACATTTTCATACACTTAAAATATTAGTTAATATGCCTACATATACTTTTTCATACACTTAGAAAAAAAAAAGTGTACACAATTTACATACGATACAGGTAGGGCTCATGTGACCATTTTGTTTAGTATAATTTTAAAATTTCATACATAGGAAATTAAAATTGAAGTCAAACTTAGTCTGGTAATCTCCTGAATATAGTGATCACACTCCCCATTTTCCCCACCTTAAATTTCCTTAAATTTCCTTACATAATTTGCCTGCATATAGGAGCCCACTGCCTAACTCAACCAGTAACCAGTGTCTTGGTCCCAAAGACCCATATTTACTGCATATATAGTTTATTTGATAATGTATGAAATAACACTCTAGTCTGTCACTTTAGTCTATCTTTTTGCCTACTCTCAGTTTGTCTCTTCATGTATTCTTTATTCTGTCAATTTAACTGCTTCAAGCCTACATGTACACAAGTTAGTGCCATTATAATCTGACACTGATGTTTTTTTTCTTTCTGGAGTATAAGTTTCAGCTAATGCTCTCGACTCAACACCTGTATCAGCAAGACCAGATGCCAATGGAGCTAAACCATTCTAAGCCTGCCATCTACCACCAATAGATTATTGTAGTGTACAATAAGGGCATCTTGGGAATATAAAAAAGAGGCCTAAGTGGGCCTGACATCACTGACCTGACATCTGCCTAACAGCCAATGCAAGAGTGGTTGGCCAAGAAATATGGGTTAGTAGGATGCTTTCTGTAGAGATTTCTTCCAATGACATTGACAGCATATACTATGAAAACAAATGTTTCAATGTTTCTCTACTTTTTCTGTATCGTCATTCATTTTTGATGGCACATCACCATCATTTGCATAAAATTGAAAGCTCTTCATGTCAGGATGCTTTCTGTCAAATTCTTCTGAGTATTTTTTGACAGGGGGTAATTTAACGGTTTTCATAATTTTAGTAATGGCAGCCATATTTGATGGCAGATCATAATGATTTGTATAAACCTGAAATATGTTCAAGCCATGATGCATTCTGTAAAATTGGTCAAATTGTGCTGAGTGGTTTTTCACAAGTCATTTACAGGTTTTCTATTTTTAGTAATGGTGATCATATATGATAGCAGACTGGCATCATTTATTCAAACTTGAAACCTCTTTATGACACGATTTTGTAAAATTGTGGTCAAATTCTATTTAGTGGTTTCTAACATGAAGACATTTAAATGTTTTTCTATTGTTTTTAATAGTGGCCATAATTTGATGGTGGATTGGCATCATTTGTACAAATCTGAAAACACTTCATGTCAGGATGCTTTCTGTTAAATTTGGTTTTATGTCTTTTTAGCAGTTTTTGAGAAGTCATTCCAAGGTTTCCCTATTTTCTGTAATAATGGCCATATTTTATGGCAAAATTGGTATTTACTGTATAAACTTGATGCCCTTTATGTTAGGATTCTTTCAGTAAAATTTGGTTAAATTATGTGGAGAGGTTTTCCAGAATAAGTTGTTCACAAGTTTTTCTATTTTTAATAATAGTGACATTTGATGGCAGATTGGCATCCTTTGTACAAAATGTGAAAACTCTTTATGCCAAGATGCTTTCAGTAACATTTCTTCAAATTCTGTTTAGCAGTTTTTCACAAGTCGTTTACAGGTTTTTCTATATTTTAATAATGGCAGCCATATCTGGTGGTGGATCAGCAACATTTGTAAATACCTATTGTTTCTAGTAACTATGTTTCTTCGATAATAATACCTGATCATAATACCTTAGGAAAACTATTACTACTACCTCGTAAATCCAGCTCTCCCAAGCTTAAAACTTGTTAGCTAAAAAGCTAAAGTTATCTGACCACCTATGTGGCAGTTATATAGAGTGCTCTCTCCTTGATACAGGAATTGGCACCAAATCCCATGAACACTTCAGTTACTACTGGAGTGGAAGGCATGCTCTCCATATGGCTGTAACTTCGGGGAGGCTGGGAGGGTGTATTATGATCGGCTATGTATTATTGAAGAAACATATTTTACTATGAAAAATTGGTTTCTTCAAACACGTTACCTGATCATAATACCTTAGGAGAATAGGTAAGAGGTGGAGGGAGTTACATCCCCTTACCACAGAGAGGCCATCTAGGGTCCCCTAAGATATGTGAGACAGTTTCTAACAAAACAAAAAAAAACACGGTATTCAAATGTTTCTGCGCTGTCAATAGAATACATTGTGAAGTGTTATAAAACTTGGCTTGCAAATGTAGTAAAATGGATTGTAAAATAAATAAATGAATAAATACATAATCGAAGATAGAGCAGGTCTCGAGAACACATGGGACTTATATATTCATCTGAGATGCCAGGTAATTTTTTTAGCATTTGTATCCGCTTGTTTTTTATCGTTATATTTTTAATATTATTCTTCAAACTTAAATTCCAGACACCTTTTATTATGCCTGTCTCATTTAAAGGTGCTCTGATCTGACCCTCAGTAGCGTGGGTCACATGGATCAGTAAGATATCTGCAGTAAACTGGGTACAGCATGCTTTGTCAGGTAGCTCAATGATTCCCGGATAATCTACATGCTACATAAGTGTTACAGGGTATTGTCAATATTAATCTGTCCTAAATATTAGAAAGTGGCCCTTTCCTCCTGTATCTTACATTTTACTTGGTCGAATCTTAGAATTTCAATTGCTGTAGTATATATCGCATTTAAAAACTGCAAAATCAATTATAATCCATAGTTTTCCAAAGTAAGTGTGTGGTTTTTTTTAAGTCAACCCCATCTCACCTATCTCTGTCAACGACTGCCAGCGTGTTACTTATGTTCGGCTACTAACTGAAACTTCCTGAAACCATCATTTAATCTGTAAAAAAAAAAAAAAGAAAATGGGATGATCGAAATAGAGTAGGTATATGTCAAGCTTACACATGACAATTTTGGATGATAACAGGGTAGCTCACATATACATCTTCAATCACTTGTATTTCTACAATTTACAAAAGTTATAAACTTGTGAACATAAAATCATTTTGATTTAACATCGATAAATATCTTCAGAATCATGAAGGACGAAACGCTTCCAGAAAAAAACCCACCAGCGTCCTTTATGTATATGGCGCATTATGGGTTGAATGTTATCTTTTGGCAAACTTGATACCTCGCTGAGTTCTGTCACAATTCATTATTTAAAATTATTGACCCACCTTGTGCCATTAAATTCATGGGGAAAATTTGTTTGGATAATATCGTCTTATCCCCGTGTTTTATTTCAATAGGAAACAATAGTCTGCAAGTATATTATATTGCAAGGAAAGTTTAAAATTACTTATAATGTAGTTTTGGTATTTTTAAAAGGAGCTTTTACCATGAAAGTAAATTTAAATATTCATGTTCAGTAAGCGATTAATCAACATAAGTAGTAGGTAAAAGTACGGATCCCCGGCTCACTCGATATATCCTAGTATCGATTTTCACTTCTAGTGTACGATGATAACACAGGAAACACAACCGACATTATTTTTAACTCGTTTTATTCCACCATTAGCCGCTCTATCAACATAGGTTTTATTTGTCAGATTGTTACCAGTAGTTGGAACCGCACTTGATGTTACTTTATTACTGCCCATATCAAGAGCACCTGTCATCGTATTGCCATTTTTTTAACGACGGCTGATTGTAAATTAATTAAATTTTGATATGGCACCGCATCTAGTTGATCAGCAGGTGTTTGAAGATTTGTGATTATAAAATTATTCCTATTAATATTTCCTTGAATTATGTCGCCATATCTGTTAACAGCATAATCTTTTAATATTTTATAACTAACAGCGTAAGTGTCGTCTCATGGTGTGTCAAGACTTAGTCCTGTAATTACCCTGACGCCCATGTTTAACGATCCTGTCATAGTCGTACCAGTACACGGAACATATGATGATGACGCCGTAGTAAGCCGAACATAACTTACTGCGTCACTAAAATCGGTAGGAGGATAACTAGTTGGTAAACCTGTGATCATTCCGCCGTTCATAAAATTAATAATTCCGTGAACTTTATCTCCAGACTTATTTATCTTTGAGGTTACTAACCGTGTTCAGTTGATTTAAACTAGCTGCCTGCGATGGATTACTTCCAGATAATGGATAATCAATTTCCAAGTCTATTATTTTTTTACCTGCCATATTAATGTCTCCTGTCATCGTTCCACCAGAAATATTAATTTTTTTTAACGTCAATCGATTGTAGTTTACCAAAACTTGCCACTTGTGAATTATCAACATTAGGTGGTGGATAAGCTGTTTCCAAGTTCAAAACGAGATGACCTGCCATGTTGATGTCACCAACCATAACTCCGCCGCTAATACTTAATTTCGAAAATATACCGTTTGCAACTGAAAATTGTCATTATTTGATTGTTGGTCGTACTGGGTCTGGTAAAACCAATCTTTTGCTAAACATGTTACTTAATAATAACTTTAATTACGATCGTGTATATATTTACACAGTAAAGCCACAACAGGACAAGTACAATAAGTTAACAGATTATAATGACAAACTAAAAAATGAAATGCGTGCGAATGATGATACTTTCATTATTAAAGAACCAGAGGATGTTATTCCAGGAAAAGAACTTGATGCTAAAGAAAATAAGATTGTTGTTTTTAATGACATTCCACATGAGCACGCTGAAATTGACAAAATAAAAATCATACTTTTCATTGTCAAGAAACAAACGATGCAATGCAATATTTCTTGCATAAGGCTATTATAATACTGATCATTTTATCAGACGAAATATTGGTTGCTTTATTCTATTTGCTGGTCTTGATAACACGGACATCAAAAACATTGCACGAGAACAATGTAGTCAAGTTACAAAAGAAAAATTTGCTGAACGTTATCACGAAGCAACTAGAGGAAAACATGATTTTTTATTGTTTGATCGTTTTGCATCTGATCGTAATAAAATGTTCAGATGTGGACTAGATAAGTATTTATGCTAATACTGCAAACAATGATGCGCGGACTTAACAAGTATTTAATTTAGTCCAATCAAAATTAATAATATGCACGCAAAACGAGAGGTGCTGAAAAAACTCATCGATGTAAATAAGCGAAACAAAGAAATTTATGATCAAGCACGGTTTCGTGAACAAGAGTCTTTTCTGGAAATAGCTAGACAACTAGTTCCGTTAACACAAGCAATAGTTGGTAAACAAGATCCAACAGCTGAACCAAAAAGTTATGAAGATATTATCGATGCAAATCATGACAGAGCTATTGCAACGTTAAAAGAAACACAAAAAGAAATTGTTGACAAACAAACAGCACAAAATGTAATGTTGAACAATATGCAACAAAATTGACAGATCAATTGTTTCTCCAACAAAGATTTGCTAAACCAAGAATTAGATTTATTGAATCAATACCAGCACCAACACCAAATGTTAGTCACATGCCATCACCAGCATCAACTCCACCACCAAGTAGACAACCAAGTTCACCACCAGAAGATGATGCTAGTGCCTTGAGTTTATTCTGGCAACAATTCTTGTAAGGTCTAGATTATAAAATACTCGTTTGTTTTGTGTTCTATCGGCATCAGCACGAGCTGTTGTTCGAAACACTACATAAACATAACGATATGGCTCTCCAAGGTCTAGGTAGTTTCTGGTTGTTGCTATGTTTATTAATAAATCTAAGACAAAATTCAGCAATTAAAAAGAAGGAGGTTTACGTAGTTTTGTGTCTTTGCTTTTAATTTAGTAATTATTTGTTCAGCTTTTGGTGACAGTAATATTTTTGTTGTTTTTATCATCGCCTTTGTGGTCTCTTGTGTTGGTGATATTTTACTGATTGCTTGCTTTATTTCTTGTTGCGTTGGCTGTGGTCCTTTAATCTTGTCAGCAATTGTTTAACCAACTGCGGTACCAGCAGCAGATATATCACCTGTTGCAAATGATTTTGCTGCATCAACAACTACTGGTGTTAGTTTAGTTGCAAGACCAGGTCCATGTTCAACAATTTTTGAAAAAAATACTACCAAAAATATTTCCTCCAATATTCTTCTTTCGATAAATTTTTCTTTTGTTAAACATTATTATTTATCATTAGACAGAATTATTCAATCATCTAGAGGACGATCGACCTCGTTGTTATTGCCCGGATCGAGTAAATAATAATATAAATTATGAAACTTATCGATGGAATAGATTGAGATCTGAGCAGATATATGGAACAGAATAACACGAGCCCCCGTACTTGAAATATAACAATTTAATCAATTACATAAAACAAACTGAGATAATACATTACATTAGGAAGATAAACTTCTTTTTGAAATAAATCATTTACTGAATTTCAAAACACAAATATACTTATATAAATAGCCGATCTGCTTTAACATGATATAATTAGTTCATCATAGAATTGAGTGAGCAATCGAAGTCATTGCCCCTGCATAAAAGCATAACCTGCTTAACTGGTCTCTCCAAATTCAACGTTGCTGTTCTCTTTGTACTTTCGCTATTCCCCTCCTCACTCTCTCTTGTCTCGCTTCTTTCGGTCTTTAACCTTTGTGTGGGTAGGTGGATACGTAGGTACGTGGATACGTAGGTGGAGCTATTTCCCCTTGTGCTTTCAAGAATTGTGTCCGTCAACTTTCCAGACATCCGGTCCCTTGGATAATTGTTTTTACGAGAGAACTTCTTCTAAATTCAATATCGGAGTCAAAAATATCTTCCTCTTGCAGGAATTTAAACTGACTAAATTTTGCGATGTGGCATCTTAAAACCATGAAATTTCGTGTGGGAAACACGCCCCTTTTTTAGCGTAGCCAATCAGAATTAAATATATCTACCGCCTTTTATAAATACGCGCCAAAAATGCGGTCAGCCTGACCCTCTAGATTTCCAAATAACTGATTCTGGACAATCTCAAAAAGATAATGCAACTTCAACTAGCTAACTAGGTAACAAATGGTTTCTGTACCCTCTCAACTCTCACATTTTCGATACCAAGATCGAAGTTAACCGTTTCCTTCCAGTCTGTCTGACTGTTAAATAAACGAATGCTCAATTAAAAATCGATTTCTCCCACAATACGGACATTAAAACCATCGCAGTCTAGCGATTTAATACGTATCTTTTCCTCATAAATCTAACTAATTGATGAACATTGCGGACTGACCATTTAATCTTCGGGGGGAGGGGACAGGGTGGGGGGTGGCTGGAATTTTCTTTGGAGCCGGGATATTTTAATTCATTTTTGCTACCTTAAGATCATTTATTTTTTTCAACTAATATATTGGAAATAAAGGGGCGGGGGTGGTTACTATCAAGCTAGTTGAGAGCGGATTTTTTTCTCTCGAAACAAAATCCCAACGCCCTCCCCTCCCCTCCAAATTAAACGGTCTGTCCCTGAATATTATGCATCAGTTCTCACTCTTAAATGCAAACGTTAACATTTCTAATCGCAATAAATAAGGAAATAACATTTCGAGGAAATATAGCACAATTCGGTAGTGGCGGCGCGAGGGTTCGAGGCACCCGGGGGCAATATTCTTTAGTGGCGCCCCTACTTTGACACAGAGGAGAGTTTTTATGTCAGTTGCTAACCTCCAACCCCAACCCCCGCATCTAAGCCCCGTTTACAGTTGCCCCCCCAAAAAAAAACACTCTTGGCGGCGCCCCCCCCCACGGCGCCCGGGGGCAACTGCCCACCACTCTCCTCGCTCCACCACTGAAGGAACCCATGCACATGGCGTCATCATGGAGCTACTCTGGGCACCTGACTGGTGTAAATCAAGTCAAGTTTGCATTTTTCTAGATGGAATGTCCTTTGTCTCAACTGCTCTCTCTCTCTCTCTCTCTCTCTCTCTCTCTCTCTCTGCTAGTGCAGCATCCCGAGACTCATCCTGACTGTTGCAGCTAATGGCACTATTTGGGATTGCGTAATTGGTAACATAAGCTGAGTGGGTTAAAGTCAAAGTCTGAGAACAAGTCCAACGTAGATATATCAGACTTTCCTTTGGACTTGGATTGTCGCTTGACTGGACGCTACTGAGTCCTCATGGATGTTTCTGTTCGGCTGATAAAGGAGTTTAAATGGTAGCAATTACATTTAAAGAATTGTTTTCTGTAATTGTTGTCATTTCTTTTAATAATTATTCATACTTGAAGACGCAAGCTCAGTTTCGTTACCTTAAATGCATCTTGACACGAACACAAATTTAGAATATGAATGCGTGTACAAGTTTAATGCTTCATGAGTCCTCATCCTGCCTCTTTATCTCAATAGTCAGCATCCTGCTTACACGTCGTCCTGCTCTATAGTTTCAGATTTACAATACCAGTTTCATAGCTGAATATAGTAACCTGGAAATATAGGTTGATCACGCAGTTAGCACGAGGGCCATATCTGACGCAGTTACACCAAACAAATGTCAAGGTTTTGCGCTCAGAGAAACAGTCGGTTAAATAATAAATATATTAAAACAGGAAATGAAAACTGAAACCCGCAGTATTTCGCTCAGTGTGATAAGCTGTAGATCCGAACATGTCATGTGGTAATAAGAGATATGTGTCTCCGCAGAATATGTCTTTCTGAAAGCACAAGTCAAGGAAGAAAACAAAAACTTATAACTTAAAATAAACGGGAACAGGGATGAAGGAATCTGAATTATTCCAAAGTCGCACGTTCGATGAGCTCAAATATGGTTAAGATAAAGAGAAAATATAGTACAACAGAGTTCGGTTACACTAGGATACAACGTCATAACCAAACAAAATACCTAAATAAATAAATCATACATTCGAAATACAAAGTATCAGGTTGAGTTGATATTTTACAATTCATTCAGAATTTGCGAGATTGCATGCAGTTTTTACTATCATTGAGATGAAATTGCCAGCAGCAGAAATGTATTTGTATCCCCATCTACAAGTAAACTTAGCAATCAATCTTTATTTCGTCAATGTATTTATATGATCCTTGCCTCCCTAGGTTAAAATTTTAACTGTTTGCATCACATCACGTGGGTGTGCTTCAACAATCACGGGCAATAACTCTGCAAAATATGTCAAAATCGTGCTTAATCTATTAATTTATCCAAGATCTTGTTAAATTGCAAATTCACAATAAATTTGGTTGGAATTGTTAAAAATATAATTGCTTAAATATTCATAATTAATTTACGTGTTTAGGTCGACGAGGACACTATTTTTAATAAACTGGTCAAAATTTGCGGATGGTCGTATTGATCGGATATTCTATAAATGAATCATCATAGTAAATTGTATTATTGTAAAAACTTACTGCTGGAGTATTTTAAAAGTAAGCTCGTTATACGTTGATCATGAGCTAGGTACTACTGAAAACAAGAAGCTAATCATCGAAGTTATTTTCACCCATTTTAAGAAACAGCATAACTAATAATTTATTGAAATTTAAAACATTGAAGGTTAATATCTACAGCGCTTGAACGTTTTTAGGGTGTAAAGAATTCGGGGATCAAAACTCTCGAAAAAAGATCAAAATGTACGACGGTGGTTGAATTTACTATCTTGTGAAGATGAAGCTTGAACGCATATTTGGCTGAAACAATATTAGAATGCCTCATTGCTAACATGTCTATTTTTAGACAAATATGGGCCATAACTCGCAAAACGTGGTAAAAATGCATTTGTTATCGATTTCATCTTAATCTATGAGTGGTTAAAGCTTTACACCGAATTGCGGGCAATCAAACAATAACAAAATGCGATGAATGTTCAAATATTTACAAGGCGGTTGGCTGTCGATTTGATGCTGATGAAGTGCCATAATTATAGGAAAGATAAGGTCAGTATGCTCTTTATTTCTTTCCTTGGGGTGAAGCAACATTGAGTGTTTGATAAATAGAAAAACAAAAGTTATAACGCTGGAGGGTTTCAGGTTTTTGTTTATGGACGGCCGCACGGCTGAATGGGCGTAAGAAAGACGGAACAATCTGTTAAAGATCGAACAGACGGTGGAAACAAATTAAAAAAAAAACGAAAAAAAACAAAAAAACACACAAAAAACACCAACGTACACTGACTATTTTAATGCTTTCTCGACTAAGCGGTGGACGACAAAATGCAACAAAAGAGAACCAGGCACATGTAATGCACAGATGAAATTTCATTAGATACGAAGATAAACTTGGTTTATTGAAGCTTGGAGTATATATGGTTTACTTGACAAAACTTGAATTTGAAAGGTTCAGTTCTAAAAGAAAAGATGGTTTCGATAATAATATGATCTCGTTGATTCTGTGTATATCAGACTGCTTGTCTGTATTTATATGTGTTTGTCTGTCTTATTGAACCCTGCTCTTTTCGTTTATACTTTATACCTATATGACTTTCCTAGATTTGTGTTAAACTTTTGTCCATTGGAAAGATTGTCTTGTCGAGAGGTGTGATTGTTTCCGAAATTGATCACTAAAAATGTAAAAAGATCTAATTACGAATTTTAAAAATACAAAAACGTGAATTTTGTACGAATACTTTTATCTAAGTTAAATGTAGGCATAATGAAGAATTATTATTGATACATGGATCAGAATCAGACGTGGTTGTACTCAAAAATGTCATGTCTATTTGCAGTTGAAGTTGAGTGCACTTTATTTTTTAATCGTGTCGCCAGCCCCGATCTTGTCGACCACTCTTATTAAGATTCAGTGTACTGTCTGCACGTTTGAGGTTGCGCATATCACGTGACCTTGTCTCATATGCTGCATCTTCTATCAATTTCCAACCACTAACATTACTGAAGTTTATCATGTTTATATTTTTGTTCCCTTTTATATGCCGGCAAGTATTGACTGCTGCTGTAAAAAAATAAATAGAAACTGAATAACTTACTGAAAACATATTGGTAAATTTAAGATGTACACAACTTTAGTGAAATCTGCGTTTCGCTGCTGAAAATAAATTGTATAGGAAGTAGCAAACAGTGTGTACACTGAATGTTTTAACTAATTCAAAGATGAAGTATAAATATCAGGGTCCACGCCTTACATTGTAGGACTAACACATGTGCCGGATATGTAGCCACTACCAAAATCTTCGTAAAGTCTTATATGCTGCATCTTGTATGAATTTTCAACCATTTAAATTATTGAAGCTTATAATTTTTATTTATTGACTGCTGCTGTAAAATAAATAGAGACTGAAAAACTTACTGAAAACATATTGGTAATTTAAGGTGTACACAACTTTAGTGAAGTCTGCGTTTTGCTGCTGAAAATTGTATAGGAAGTTAGCAAACAGTGTGCACAATGAATGTTTTAACTCACTTAAAGATGAAATATAAATATCAGGGTCCACGTCTTACATTATAGGACTAATATATGTGCCGGATATGTAGCTACTACCAAAATCATAAATGTAAAATATAAATGGGTAATTAAGGGGTAAAGAGTATTATATGCATGTATCTAGTACGTTTCTAATGGCAACATACATTCTAACGATAAAGACTGCACTCATATGGAGCACAAATCCCTTGACCCCATGCACAGTCTGCAAGCTTCAACCGGTTTTGACTTAGTTACGAATACGATAAATACAAAATGATCTTGATAGATACAATGAAAGCTTAATTACTGCACCACTCTGTAAATAAATCCACCTTCACTGTAATTTACAAGCTAGGGGGCGCTAAAATATATGTGCGACATTTGTATTCTTGAAAATTGTGTATTTTTCAAATATTGTATATTTCTGCACATATGTAACGTGCTAGATTAGACAAAGATATAAACCAATTTTCATCGAAACTAACACAAAAATATGGTCCTTCAACATAATGTACTTTTTTGCACTAGCCATATATAGCCCCATCAACTTTGAAAGCTAAATGTTAGAAAGTTTGGTGCTTAATCATTGGAAACAGAGTTGATTATTATTTTATCAGGGTCATGGAATTGTATTTCAGCAACCAATTTCCGACCGAAAAAGGAGAAAAGTAAAGAAATTGATCGTGAAACATTAGGTCGCAATCCTTTTCTCGACCCAATACACGCTTCGACACAATATCTTTTTCTTATACTCAAACTTCGACCAAATGTTAGAGAGTCGGTGTTATATATATATACATACATACATACATACACACACACACAAATACCGTTAAATATTAGGGACGGAGATGGGGAATATAAGGTAGCTGCTGGATGTTTTGGAAACCAACCAAATTAAATACAGTTTTTGACACTCCATTACAGGCATATATTGGTTTGGTTTGGTTTGGTGCTTTATGGCACAGCAACACAAGTAGGTTATTTAGTGAAGAGGCCATTGGAGTAAAGTGCTTTGCCCAAAGACACACCACGGTAGCTGACCCAGGCAGTTCCGATGGTAGGACTCGAATCAGCACACTTTTGGTCGTGAGTCCGGAGTGCTAACCACTGATCCACCGCGGTTCCCCGACATGTATTGGACACCATGTGACAGTAAGGTGTGGATTAAGGTGGCACAAAATCCTAGTAATATTAATAGGAAAACTGATGTTGTCAACACAAGCTGGGACTAAAATTATTAATAAGCAAATATCTCCTTTTATCTCATCTCATTCATTTCTGGCTTCAGTTTGCGATTAATTCTTACACTGTGCCAGACACAGAAAAAGAAACCCCTATACACATTTTTGTTGTGAAATGCAACCTCGTTTTAGACAGAGGAACATTCATATTATCACTCGTATAGTGAGTGCCCCACCCCAACCCGCACCCTCCATTTTGGAAGCCAAATACCCATAATGCACACATAGAGGGGAGGCAATGGATGAGATTGGGTTGGGGTGGAGGTGGTGATTGTAATCTCATTATCCACTTACACTTACATAGTTTGCAGACAAATCTTGAATAAATGAAACAATTCAACCACATGGAACCCACCTTACATATAAATATGCACAAACGAAGAGGAGATAGAGAAAGAAATTAATATGAAAGTATGCCCGTCGCTTAGACCACGGTTAACTGATGTAAATGCAAAATATTCGTGTATCTTAGCATGATGATGATGATGATGCTGATGATGATGACAACGACGACGACGACTACGATGATGATGATGATTATCACGATGATGTTAAATACGTGTATTGTTTAAACCAAGAAAAATGTGCTTTATTGAGACATTTGACCAATGACAGTCAAACGTACAATAATAAAACCAGAATAGGATTATTTTTAAAAAATCTCGAAGAGTACATATTTAAATGTACCAAAATTGCGACTTCTTGAACCGCTTCAAGCAATAGGCGGGACATTTCTTGTATTCTACTTTTAGCAACAAGAGTGGTTTAATACCGAGAAGTTCAAGTGCTTTAGGCCGAATTACAGTATTCCCCTACTGTTGTAGACAAGATGGCGGTCGTTTAATTAAATCTAAACTTTATATCAATGTCCATTTGATGTTCTTGCCTCTATTCAAATTAACACAGCACACAACTACATATATTAATAATACATACTTTCGACTTAACGGGTATTTCAAAGAAAATTAAGACCTTTTTCAATTTGTTCTTTTTAAAGACTTTGACACGTACCCTGCAAGTCGAGATCTATACACTGGACTTGGATCTGGTGTTTTATTTACGACTTGGACACATACCCTGCAGGTCGAGATCTATACACTGGAAAGTGAATCTGTTATCATTAGTTACTCCTCGACATAACTATCTCAATATTTGGAAGGCAACCTTGGCACAAAAAATCTCTTTGTACCAATCATGTCCATATATGGATATAAAATCAGAAATATATATATATGCTGAATCATTGTATTTTTGCCTGTGGAGTTACAACTTCCCGCTTGTCATGCGCCTGAAGCTACAATTACATTACTTGGAATTTGAGTGTATATCGACTGAAACAAAATGACTAAGCTTAACAAAGTTTGCTTCCTTTATCTTTCCTTCTGTATGTGAAAAAAAAATTAAAAAAAAAAAAAAAAAAGCAGAAACACGTGTGACAGTGAAAGCGCGGTAAGCCATTTTGATGTGTGCAAGTTTGCTGTGACACACCAACCAACCTGTGAACATTGACATTTTACATGTACACAACCTTAAGGAACAAGAATAGAAGATATTTCACTGACTGTTAAATTTTGTTGTCTGTATAGTCAATTAAACAAAAAAACAACATCTGTGATATATCAAGAATATTTTTTTTTTTTTTTTTGCGGCGGGCCTGAACTTTGTCATATAATAGTGGGAAAAAGTTTTCTTCTTTTCCTTTGGCTTTTAAAGAACATTATGGTTTTATAAAATTAATTGATTGTGTAGGACAGTAGCAAGAGAAGGTAGGCAAAAACGACTACACGTATTTACAGTTTAAATATGCAGTCTTTGTGTATTATATGAGCACTCGTGATTTTCGTACCAAGATTACATGGACGTCTTATCTGACATACGATAAGATAAAATCATTTAAGTTTGAAATACTATGCTCTAATTCTTCTTCCGTTTTCAAACAGAGGCTTACTATATATAAACATTTCAGGTGTGATTGAATCCCGACCGTCACACAGAGGCGGTCGGTCTTTTATGTAAGGTTATAAAAGAAGTATTCATTTGCATACCATATGAAGAGTAGGGAAACCCCCTTCTATTCCATTCAAAAACCTCCCTATACCGTATGTGTATGAATCATGAACTGCAGATACAGCATTCAGTTATTCCATTGACTTGTTATGCAAAAGAACGTTGCATTTATAGATGTTATGTCAGCCAGGTTTTTATATTTTGGAGACCGGGTAAACATCCTGGTCTGAATAACAATGCAATACTTTCCTGTTTACTTGCATTGTCTGAGAGAAAAAATAATGAATTTCTCCCCTTGAACGCAGTGCCTTGCTGTGAAATAAAATATTTACATATGTAACCTTTACAAAAGAGCCATTTCATGGCTTCATAAGAATTTATAAAGAATTGTATTAAATTGATTTGAATGTCTAAACTAGCACTCTGATGAGAGATGTGTGTATTATTTATGTGTCTATTATTTATTTGTATATTATTTGTGTCTTTTTTATTTGTGTATTATTTATTTTACAGGATTTTTAGTCGTTGACTGAGATAATGAAATATTAGAGAATAGATTGTAAATTGTATTTAATAAAACATTAGCCGCTGCTCAAGATAATAAGGGTATATATTTATATATGACTAAATTTATATATAGGTTCCTTTTCCTTATTGATTTTCAACAGGTTTTAATATGACAATATGATGTAAAGATCAATGAAATTTCCTATAGTATCATATCTTTCACTACAGATCGCCAACCAGTGTTAATATGTATGGTAGTACTTAAATACCATTACACAGCCACTGACTGGACTCATATGTATGGTAGTACTACAGTGCCATGACACAGTGATTGGCACGACGACGCAAATATACGGTAGTACTCCATAGCCATTGGTATTTCATAAGTTGGAATTACAAAACTCGCAGCGGTTTTGTTTCTTCTCAAGGTTACAATTTGTATTGCTTTCATTCATCCATCCCCTCTGTGTCGGAAAATAAACATTTCTGATCACCATGAGTCTGTTGCGTTATGTTATCTTCGATTACATTATTGTACAAACTGCACGGATAAACATAGTTTAAGTTAGTGCACGATTAGGATCAATGGACAAAGAGGATAGATAACTAAGTATTATCTTGTTCCTTGATGATATTAAAGGAGTTTCACATATGCAAGCATACTATCCTCAGACCCCTACCCCACCCCGTTCTCAGTTATGAGCGTCCTATACACCCACTCGTTGCTAGGGATATGATCTGTGACTACAACACAACAAAGCAGGGAAGTTTTTAATTGCTCATACTGCATTCTAATAGCATTTCTACCAACGTTTAGTCTTTGAACAATTACGAGAATTCTACACCTTTTCTTGTCCGACTGTGAAACTGACATTAGTCAGTACCATGTGTCACGTATAGCAGTTATAAGTATACATTATAAGGCGGTTCAATCCGGCTTCTACGTTATTTATAAGTCCAAACTTCATAACATATGCACATTAATTGAGTTTCATAATGCAGACTTAGTTGCAGTTATACATTATTGATTTTGCTGACTCAAACCCACTCCACCCAGATTTCGGTATCGACTTCCTTAGTTGATGAATAAGGCAGTAAAAATAAATAAATAAATAAATACATGACATTCAAACTGCACTTCAGGTCTGCAAAAATCCCCTTTAAAGGACTATATTGAATAAGGGCAGTTTTCTGCCCCCTTGTTTTGTGAAAAAATAAATATCATTCAATTTCATAACTCTTTGTCTAATTGTGCTATTTAACATAAACATGAAACTCATATACATTCATTATGTTTATAGATCTCCATTTCATAGCAAAAAATGACCCTTTAAAATGGGCTGGTGTTCAAAATTGCAAAATAAACGCTGCGTTTAGCAACTTCATACTCCAAATTAGATACAAGCGCAGTCTTATTCCAGGAAGACATTTCAGCAGACTGTGTATTTCTTATAAGTAAACTTGCCTTCAGAATATCATCGTAGAACAAGGTTGCTCTGATACTAAAAAAAACAAACATTCATGAGTTTTACTGTCTACGTAGCGTTAGCATTTTGTTCCTGTTGCACTGTTGGTACCTCGATCTCCACTACGCGTAAAAAAATAAAACTGCATTTTCTACCGCATTTTATTCTATTCTACCTGTATTGTATTCAAAATATTCAGAAGAAACAACAAAACGATATTTTAAACAATCTTATTCATTTCTTTCTTACATTATTTATCCTTTCTAAATTTTAACTTACTTTGAGCAAAATTAAACAGAAACTAAGAGGCGTCTATATTAAGTAACATTTTATTGTTTAACGTGCCTGAACATTGCGAATTTATCAAACAAAGGATGCCATAACAAAGATGAATATAAAGAGGTATATTGTTGCTTCCAAATAAAGTATAACAAAAAGAATTTATTGCTTTATATTCAATTATATTTTGAGACAACCCATCATGTGGCAGAAATTAAGCATACGATAGAGTCTAGTTGTGGTGCATTTCTTCACACATACACATACATACATATCATACAATACAGCTTGCTATATAGGTCAAGGGCAAAATACATTTAAGAAGAGTTTATTCAGTCAATATTTCTTCTTGTTTTAACAGCATTAGGGTTTTAAAAAAAGATAGTGGTGGTGGTGGTTGTGATAGGTCTATACTGTACTTTACTTCCATGGAGTACACAAGAAAAGGATGTTTTAACATGTACTGTATCATATGCACTAAATCTGCCTTATAGCAAATGTGTATACAGTACTTCATTGTCTCCGAAACTATGCACACAATTAAAAGGAACAAATATTACAATGGTCAGTTAAAACAGGGATTGTTGAACAGAAGTAGACGTCAAATTCTAGATTGACCATGTAATCAAATATAACTATTTAACTTATAGTACTTGCACAAACAGCAGAAAATAACCAGGTTCGATTCACGGAAGGGAATATGTTTGTTTCGTCTCTGTTTTTACTAACCTTTTGAATGCGGCAAATGCCTCCAAATGTACAGATTAGAACCTAAGTTTAAATAATTGCTGAATTTTCATGAAGCAAATATATATTTGGAGAAAGAAGAAAAACACGTAGAGATTCACCATCTAAAATAATGCGAATTAATGTATGCGAGTGCAAATTTAAAATTTGCTTGAAAATAATTATATTTTCACGGATGATGAGGGGGTAGTCTTCTAACGGATTGGGGTGGTGGACGGGTGGGTGATTCAGGTCCTATTCTGCATTCGAAATTGCTGCCTGCACAGCAACTTGACACCGTCTACTTTCACATAGTTGCAAAATGTTGTTTTTTCTTCGTTTTTTGTTGTTGTCGTTTTTAAAGGATTTTATACTTTGTTTCAATGGTTATTTGACCCAAGTTCAGCAGGTTATGAAAGTGAATTTTCTGTTTCATTTTAGTTTTGCTATTTATTTTATTTTTTGGGGTGAGGGTGCAATAAGTTTGAAATTGCTCCTCTCCTTCCCCGGAAACATTCATGCATGCAAGATATATAATTTTTCTGCGAACTTCCTTTTGACTATATTTGTATTTAATGCTCTGTGTATGCATACACGAGAGGGAAAGTAATGATTTTTGGGAATTTGTGTTTCCTGTTTATATTATATTACACATGGCAGATACATGCACAAAACTGTCAAATTTTAATAATACTGACACATCTTTTACATACTTCACAATTTTGTTAAACGTAAAAGAAATTTTCTTTCCAATAACATTTCCACTAAATATCTGCGAGGAAAAAATCAGATGCTAATTCAGTCAATGTTAACCAGGGTTGAATTTTTATTTAAAAAAAAGTTTCTCAGAGGAAATCTATCTAACTATCTATCTATCTATCTATCTATTTATCTATCTATCTACGTGCCTACCTATATATCTATCTATCTATCTATCTATCTATCTATCTATCTATCTATCTATCTATCTATCTAGAGAGAGAGAGAAAGAGAGAGACAGAGACAGAGACAGAGAGAGAGTTGTGTATGCGCCTGTGTAAATCTGAGTACATAACGTAGATTTTGAATGTGTTATTGACTGTTTCACTGTGCTATTTTATATATCACTAATGAGAGAAAGAGAGAGAGAGAGAGAGAGAGAGAGACAGAGAGTGTATGCCTTAGAAATTAATATGAATCTCACCTACATAATGAATAAAGTGATGAGTATACATGCACATTTTCAGTACCACGCGAATATTTGTCAGATGTGGTTTTGAAGTTGTTACTGGTAACAGCATGGAGAATGTGCATCTGTGTGTATTTTGTATGTGCATGTGCAATCTTGAGAGAGAGATACATAATACATATCATTTATAATGTATGTATATATATATATATATATATATATATATATATATATATATATATATATATTCTGTATGTCACATCCCGTGGACGTTTATTTCCTTATTATTATTTTTGTTTATGCAGGCATGGCCAAAGTTCAATTCAGTATCAGTTACTGTCATGCATACCACTTATAACAATTGAGTAAATGTGGTAAGATCACACTTGACAAATATTTACAACAAAGAAAAACAATGGAACAAAAGTGAAACTGAACACGGAAGAAAAAAAATCAAAATGAGTAAATGCAGTGAGATCACACCTGACAAAGCGATATTTACAACAAGAAAAACAATAGAATAAAAGTGAAACTGAACACGGAAGAAAAACAATCAAAACAATAACTTGTGATGTATGGGCTAAGTGGATGAATTGTGAAAGCAATTGTTATAATCAAATGTCTATATTTTGAAGGCGAGTATAGCAGTGACAGGCTATAATAAGACAAACAATGCAAGTTATGGAATGGATAATTTAAATCTTTAAACTTTACATTTTCCTTATATGTTTCTTTAACACTAATTTAAGCAACAAATACTAATGTGTAGTAACAACAAATACATCTGGTTTGTATCAGATTCGTGTTCCAACAAAAATACGTTTTTGAAAGAGTTTTTGAAAAACTTTTTAATACTGGAGAGACCAGCCAAGCGATTTCTTTGAAAGAAGCTACTAAATATTGGCATTCATTTTCAAGATCGATGAGATGGAGCAACGATGAAACTTTTTTGTGAAAATATGTGTGTACGTCCATGTGTGTGTGTGAGTACATTGCCACGAAATTAAGGAAAATATTATAAACAGAACATCTTTAGTTTCCAGGAACATGGAGTCAAACACCCATATTTTCGGTGAACAAGAGAACTCAAAAGATTCTAGAAGGACTCATTATCAATCATATCAGGCAACAATATTAAACAATATTTTAAACAGGCACAGTGTTTGATTTAATTAGAGACTGTCCTATTTTTGTAATGGAGCTTAGATAGTTTTATGTTGACTTGTAAGTTACATTTATTCTCTATGGGTTACTAGCGTTTATTTCGGTTATTTTTGACAAATTATAACTTTAATTTATGCCACTTTATACCAGAATAATAATAAAAATACATAATACTATTTTCAATTTAGTGAATGGTTTATGGATAGACACTATCATTGAGAAATACATGGAAAAGATGAAAACTTTGCCTATCTTCTTTAATATTTTTTTAACACGGTTTCCATGAGAACACAAAACTTATGTCATAAATTAAGACAAACTACCTCATACTTGTAATATATATCAAATGAAGAAAATTGGAGAGGGGGCACAAAACGGCCCTTATTCAATATAGTCCTTTACTGTATTTTAGTTTCCGCTGATAAATTCATCACATATTTATAAGATATGAAAAAGATTGAACACCAACGACATGCGACTCAAGACATGCTAAGTTGACATTACAATTTCAACTACAACTATTGATATTTCTGCAGAAGAAACACCAGCTTCTGCCGTTACTCCTCCTCTTATTATATACTACTACTACGACAACGAAAACAATGACGACGACGACGAGGATGACGACTATTACTACTATTATAGGTGACGCTCATGTTGTTGCCCATTTTCGTTGTTTATTGCGCATGTATTGATACATGCACTTATATAAGGGACCGACAATTTAATTTTCGAGGATGAGGGATTCATGGAATTTAAATAAAAAGGTAAATAAATAAATACATAATTCGGCTATCAAATAGCTTAACAAATATTCTTGATCTGATTTATAGAAAAAAAGAACCCTGGTATATCCATGATAATAGTTGAAAAGCAAACAAACTAAGAAACAAAATTCTCGAGGTCAAATATAAAATAATATCGTGTGTGTGTATGTTTGTGTGTGTGTGAGAGAGAGAGATAGAGAGAGAAAAAGAGAGAGAGAGAGAGTGGAAGCATGTGCTTATTCGCCTTACAAAAAGTCAAACGTACAATCTGTTGACCTAAAATTATTATTGTTTATTATGACATGAGAACGACGCGCACGTTTGTTTGTAGTTACGCGGTTTCAAATAATTTGATACATGCTATTTTGATCCTGCCACAAAATACAATCAATACAACTTGGACTGATCGATACGACACAGGCAGCTACATTCCAAAAGCGGCCAATATAATCCAAAAAAATCCAAGGTCATTACTTCGAATAAACAAAGTTTATTGTGTAACATGCATGCTTAGACCTAGGTACAGCGAGAATAGCGTAGATAGATTGGGAGGTGTCACACAACTATAATTGGATAACGATGACAGCTGGACATTTGGACATAAAATGGCACATGTCTACTCCGAGAGACAGATGCTCTGGTCGTGGATTTATTAATTTCTGCAATAAATACTCATTTTTCTATCATTATGTACTAAGCAATACAAATTGCCGTTATGAATGTTACTATATTTAAGTACGTAGGATAGATTCCCTGTTAGATTTTGTCTGGAGAATGAGATTAACACTAAATTGTTTAAAATTCCAACTCATACGACCTCAATACAGATATTCGAACTCCAAAGATGGGGTTGAGGGGTTGGGTGGTTAGATGCAAACCGTAATATCATCGCGGTCATTTATAATCAAAGTACTGTTGAACTTAAAATTTGCTATTAATATTCCTGACGAAGATTAGAAGTGTTAGTATCGAGTTTCTCCCATGATGCTGGAACAGTTTACCTGGCGACGGCGATCAAAACATCTGTACCTTGTATAAATATGTTACCAGGGCGTGGCTATAAACACATATTGGGATTACTCGGTCTGAATCAATACATTATCGACATTGCTCCTGTATAACATGCATCCAATACAGGACAACATAGATTCATATATGCCGTTACATAATGATCTTATATAACACGCTTCCAACAGAGGACAACATAGATACATCTATGCCGTGACATAATGCTCCTTTATAACACGCGTCCAACAGAGGACAACATAGATACATCTATGCCGTTACATAATGCTCTTATATAACACGCGTCCAACAGAGGACAACATAGATACATCTATGCCGTTACATAATGCTCTTATATAACACGCGTCCAACAGAGGACAACATAGAAACATCTATGCCGTTCATAATGCTCCTTTATAACACGGGTCCAACAGAGGACAACATATATACATCTATGCCGTTACATAATGCTCCTTTATAACACGCGTCCAACAGAGGACAACATAGATACATCTATGCCGTTACATAATGCTCTTATATAACACGCGTCCAACAGAGGACAACATAGAAACATCTATGCCGTTCAGAATGCTCCTTTATAACACGCTTCCAACAGAGGACAACATAGATACATCTATGCCGTTACATGATGCTCCTGTATTACACGCGTCCAATAGAGGATTAAATCGATACGTTACCGGTGTTGCTCCTTTATAACACGCGTCCAACAGAGAACAACATAGATACATCTGTGTCGTTACATAATGGTCTGGAAGATAAGGATTTGTGCTGTTTATTTTTCTCATGGCTGCAAGTAAAGAACTTAGACTCTGATCTGCTGGCACTTTATGCCACAGGTCTCTTGTGTCTATGCTGCTAGTAGTTGGTGCGAGTTATCCACGGATAAAGATATTGCATTCAGTCATTATTTATATAAATTACAGTCGTTTGTTCCTCTTTTACCATCAAGTTTTCAAAATGTTTTATTTTTAAATTTTTTTAATATATATTTTACTTTGTTTTCGTCGGTAATTAATAGAAAAAAATAAGAGTAATAAAGTTGATCTTTAATGTAATTAAGGTTGGGTGGATTATAGAAACAATTCTGATCATCGTATTGGTATCATTTTCTAATGTAACACCTTACGTTCAGTGTCGTCAATGATCACCCATCGCTGTTATACATCAAGGAGTCTTATAAGTAGGGCCTCAACTTTAGACACAAGCCGTAATTTAAGTCTCATTAGTAGGGCCTTATCTTTAGATACAAGCCGTAATTTAAATCTCATTAGTAGGGCCCCAACTTAAGATACAAGCCGTAATTTAAATCTCATTGGTAGGGCCTTAACTTTAGACACAAGCCGTAATTTAAGTTTCATAAGTAGGGCCTCAACTTTAGACACAAGCCGTAATTTAACTCTAAATAGATATATCCTTAACTGCATCGTGTAACTTCCTTTTATAACTTGAATGACCCACAATATTTATTTCTTGCAAAGAGTGAAAAGCAAAAGTCGCTGTGGGTCTCTCTCTCTCTCTCTCTCTCTCTCTCTCTCTCTCTCTCTCTCTCTCTCTCTCTCTCTCTCTCTCTCTCTCTCTCAAGAAACAAATCTATAGGGATGGATAAGCTAACATCTGCCGAATGTCCGCGTCTACCTGGAAATATGTACATGTTACGCCATCATATCTGTATATACTGTATTTAGAATTACAGTTCTGGTGATCGATATTGTGGAATGATGTTTTGTTATATTCATTTGTTAAGAAATACATCCAACATATGGCGTGGCTGCAGATGCATAACATTATGAAGTCTAGATCGATAACACTGACTCAGCATCCTTGACCGCAAAACAGCAGGAAAACCTCCATTTATAGAACACGTCAATTTATCCATTATTTATCACATTGAGTATTCACCAGACTTTACGATAAGGATAAACTTGTTGGCATTTGTTTACAATGTCTTATATTTATGTCATGTAATAATAACAAATGATCTTAAAATGCTAAATATTACCTTGATTATTTATCTGTATAAACTTAGTCGATGCAACATGAACATACATGTTTGTATCTAGGTTTTTCCTTACAAAGCCTTGTGTTTAATATGCCTGTATGTATGTTCATTACTAAGGATAGTGTCTAATATATCTCTAAGTATGTTCCTTGCTAAACGCAGTGTTCAATATTTCATTATGTCTATTTCTTACTAAGCCTATTGTTCAATATATCTTTAGATATGTTCCTTACTAAACACAGCGCCCGATATGTCTCTAAGTCTGTTCCTTACTAAAACTAGTGTTCATATCTTTAGGTATGTTCCTTACCAAGCATATTGTCCAGCATGTTTCTTAGTCTGTTCCTTGCTAAGCGAAGTGTCCAATATGTATTTAGGTCTCTTCCTTACTACGCCTATTGTTCAATATGTCTTTAGGCTTGGTCCTTACAAAGGGTAGTGTTCAGGGTGTCGTTAGGACTATTTCTTACTAAGCCTATTGTTCACTATATCGTTAGAGATGTTTCTTACTAAGCATAGTGTCCAATATGCCTTTAGTTATGTTATTTACTAATCATAGTGTCCAATATGCACATTATTATGTTTTTTACTAAGCACAGTGTCCAATATGCCTTTAGGAATGTTCGAATGTTCCATACTAAGCTGCGTGTTCATTATGTCTTTAGGTCTGTTCCTTACTTAGTCTATTGTCCAATATGTATCTAGATCTGTTTCGTGCTAAGCGTTGTGTTTAGTTTGTCTTTATATATGTTCATTACTAAGCCTGGTGTTCAATATGTCTTCTTTTTTCAGCCTAATATTCAACTCGTTCGTATGTATGTTCCTTAATAAGCAGAATTATTCCGATATGTGAAGGTGAACATGATCGCCTGTATTTTTTAAATTGCAATTATACTTGGGTACGTAAACAAAAATAAGAATAACCATACCATAAACAGAGACACGACGGCTTTAGCTCGAGTATGTTTGTCTGTTTTTTTTTACATATACACACATACGCTCACTTGCCCTTTTCTGGTACTACTCTATTCTTATTTATTCGTTTATTTGTTTCCAAAGAATTGTGTCTAGTTTAATCAACTAAATCTTCACTTGCGCAAGGGTCAACAATCCTTTTCGTTATTGGTCTCTGTAGAACAAAGTGGACTGATGACCTTTGGCTATCGAGGATGAAACAGCTGGAGCCCACATAATACAGTAAAAAAGATAAGGATTATTTACAACTTTACCGACGTCGACTTAAGAGTATTTAATTCTCCATTTTGAACAGTCCTGTTGAAGACACTTTTTTTCTGATCACGATGCGCAGGGCTGGGCTTAGCCGACCACATTTGTGGTGATAGTTTATCTTCAATGCAACGAGATAATTTGTATGAAAGTCGTGGACACTTGCATGCGTATTGAACAATTTAAAGTAACTACGTACTTCGACTTTACTATCCTATGACAAAGGTAGTTTTGGTCGACTCAAACTGAGCAAACTTATTCAGACTCTGTTATCATCACCTTGTCAAATAGATTACACAGTACTACTAATCTATACATTTTTCTCCACCAGTTTCTGTAACAAGATGCCTCCACACATGAGGCCTTGTAACAAGATACCTCCACACATGAGGCCTAGTAACAAGACACCTCAACACATGAGGCCTTGTAGCATGATACCTCCACATATGAGGCCTTGTAACAAGATACATCGACACATGTAACAAGATACCTTAACACATGTAATATGATAACCTCCACACATGAGGCCTAGTACGACAAAACGTATAAATGCAGGCATTCTAGCACAAGAGAGAGAGAGAGATGGAGAGTTTATAATGATGAAGGTAATTTTGTACTGACAATAATTATCGCAAAATATATTATCTGTGAATAATATATTTAATTGCATAACACTCTTTGGTCAAGTGAGAATCCTACAACCATTACTAATTAGTCTAGGCTCATCTAGTCTGCCTCCATGTATGGAGAAAACTCACAGAGATAAGAAAAAGAGGCCCCCTTTTTGTTGAGTCCACTTTTCATTTAACTAGAAAGTAAACAACTTCAGCATTGAGCTCAATCCAAACAACTTTAGCATTAACTGTAATCAAGGGTGTGAATGAATGGAGGGACACTGGACACGCACACGGACACCAAAGTGATCAAAAAGTCAAGTTTTTGCCAAGGCTGGCGTTACAAAAAGAAGCACAATGGACATCATTCATGTAGCGTAATATGCAAGTCTCTACGTAATGAAGCACAATGGACATCGTTCATGTAGCGTAATATGCAAGTCTCTACGTAATGAAGCACAACGGGCATCGTTCATGTAGCGTAATATACATGTCTCTACGTAATGAAGCACAACGGGCATCGTTCATGTAGCGTAATATACATGTCTCTACGTAATGAAGCACAACGGACTTCATTCACGTAGCGTAATATGCAAGTTTCTACGTAATGAAGCACAACGGACATCGTTCATATAGCGTAATATGCAAGTCTCTACGTAATGAAGCACAACGGACATCATTCATTTATAGCACTATGCAAGTCTCTACGTAATGAAGCACAATGGACATCATTCATGTATAGCACTATGCAAGTCTCTACGTAATGAAGCACAATGGACATCATTCATGTATAGCACTATGCAAGTCTCTACGTAAAGAAGCACAATGGACATTATTCATGTAGAAAATTATCTTTTTTCGCAAGTAATCCGTTTAGTATTATCATATCAGTAGCATAGGAAGAAATTCTGCTCCCCCCCCCCGTAAACTGGTCACATGACTAGTGCAGAGCGTGCTACATGACCTCAAAGTAGAGCAGATCATAACTATTGCTACAGCGTAATATGCAAGTCTCTATTTAATGAAGCACAATTCATGTGGCGTAATATTCAAGTCTCTACATAAAGAAGCACAATGGACATCATTCATGTAGCGTAATATGCAAGTCTCTACGTAATGAAGCACAATGGACATCTTTCATGTAAGAAATTATCTTCTTTCGCAAGAAATCCGTTTAGTATTATCATATCAGTAGCACAGGAAGAAATTCTGCCCCCCCCCGACAAACTTAATTTAAGGGCCCCCTACCGAGAAAAAAAAAACATTGCCTGATGGGAACTTTGGGCTACAACTGGGTATGAGCCCCCCACCCCGCCCTATTCTCTTCCCCTGCTCCCAAGTCGAGGGAGCTGCTTCGGCAGTTGCTACGCCACAGGATTATTATTTATAATCATTTGCGCAGTTATGCATCAAATAATAAACTATCCCATTATACTCACAGAATACACTGCTATGACGTTGTTTTTTGAACATGCACATATTTATCATCAGTTTGGAAAATTTCCACAATAGAAAAATATATTCCTCTTTATGCACATCAACATTTGTTGCAAGAGACGGGATTAAAAAATGATAAGCTCCAAAAACACAACTTAAGCACGATAATTACTTTAATTACACGTATATTCTGGAATAGACTTAACTTTTGCTGAAAATTAAACATCTTAAAGCCAGACGTCGGAACTTAAACTTAGATGTTCTACAAGTTTTGCCTCGAAGCATGATCCTGGCTTTTTTAAATCTTTTTTTTCGGGGGTGGGTGGGTAAAGCTATATCAAACACTCATCTTTTAAATTATGTTACCCTTGTAGCAATGGCCTAATGTATTACCACTGCCCTGTAGCAATGTCCTAAGGTGTTACTCGCGACCTGTAGCAATGGCCTAAGGTGTTACTCGTGCCATGTAGCAATGTCCTAAGGCTTTACTCCTGCCTGCCCTGTAGCAATGTCTTAACATATTACTTCTGCTCTTGTAGCCATGGCATAACTTATTACTCGTGTCCTTGTAGCAATGACCTAATTTATTACTCGTACCCTTGTAGCAATGACCTAACGTATTGCTCGTGCCCTTGTAGCAATGGCCTAATTTATTGCTCATGGTTTTGTAGCAATGACCTTACGTATTACTCTGCCCTTGTAGCCATAAGCCTAACTTATTATTCGTGTCTTTGTAGCGATAGCCTAACTTATTACTCGTACCCTTGTAGCCACGGACTAACATAATACTCGTGTCCTTGTAGCAACGATCTGACATATTACTCGTGCCTTTGTAGCAATGACATAACGTATTACTCCTGCCCTTGTAGCCACGGACTAACTTTGCAGAATACATCATCGGGGTCTAAGGCATTTGCTTTAAATCATAGTAAGAATATCATATACACTGATTTGCCGGCGTTTATGCTACGGAAAATCGGATTCAACCCCGTTCGCAGCTGGGCCTGCGTTTGACTAAAGAATATAGGATAATAAAAAATAAATCCCAGTTTAGCCTTTTGCGTTTGGCTTCGTTTCTTATTATCTCAACTTTAAATTTAAAGACGTGTGTCGACCAGTGACGGATTTATGATTCAGCCGCCCCCTAGGCACTAACAGAGTTGACGCCCCCCACCCTCCAATAATAAAAAAAAACAAAACAAAGAAAACAAAGCCTTAAATCCTGAGCCTTTAATGACCTATATTCTTTAAATAATGGCAAACATTAACTAAAGAACTAAAGCTTTCCATTTCTTACAAACTGAATAAAAAAGTTTTTAACAAAGCCATATTTTCATACTTTAAAATCTGCCGCCCCCTGAATTTTACCGCCCTATGAAGCTGCCTTGTCTGCCTAATAGGAAATTCCCCACTGGTGTCGACAAGTAAGGACGAGTTATGCAATAATTCAAAATAGTACCCAACAACAAGATTATTGTTATAAACTTGGTGTTTTGCTTAGATTGTGAAATACTTTAACATATGGTACAATAAAAACAAAAAAGTACACATGTACATCTTTACATCTTTTAGTTACATATCAGCACTGATCAGCGTTCTGTGTCTTTATTCTAAAGGTAATGAAGCAATTTCTGTCCTTAATCATTGATGTATCTGTTAGAAAGCAAGCACAACTTTGGGTTCCATGGGGAACTTTCTCCAATAAGTATGGTCTGGGTGTGGCGTTTTAGTCGAGCAACACCATGGCGAGCATATTTTATGAGAGAGAAAAGTTTCATCACTGAAAATTTTGATTTGTTTTACTACTTAACGAAAGTATTTTCTTTTTTATTTATATAAAGAATATCTTCAAGATCAGTGACGTATGCTTCTTTTGTTTCTGATTTGACCATATGTTTCATTTGAACCATATGTCTCATTTGAATGTGATGACTTACGTCAGATACCTTATTAGATTCCTAGTATTTCTGGTACATATGGTCTCTTTTTATGATAAACCTTTTGATTTATTGTGTGTTACATGATAGACATTTTGGTGCCTACCTTTTTAGTAGGTAAAGTTTTTAAAATACGTCTGTCAATTTCACTTTTAAGGGAGTTCCGTAATAATGCAACTGATTTTGCTCAATGTTATTTCCAGCTTTTAACATATACTATTTGAAATGATATCAGTCTTATTTCCTATACACGAGTGTAGTTCTTGCTACCTGCTTTTTTTTGACTGGTTTGCTGTCAATTGCACAAAAGACAATATTATGATTAGGCATGCCTGAGTAGACTGCCCCCGTCTTAACATGATTTCTTGTAAGAAAGAAAGAGGCCAAGAGTATTGTAGCTTCTTGTGGGTACGTAAACCCTATGAACCAGATCGAAATCATCTTGGAGACTGATACAATTCTCATATATTTGAAGTAGTTGGTGGCGTTTTCAGCAATTGTGTTTAAGGTAGTAGTGGCAGTAGTAGTGTTGGTGGCAGTTTCAGCAGGTTCAGCAATTGTGCTTAAGGCACCTGTCGTAGTAGTGAGGTTGGTGTTAGTGGTCGTGGCAATGTCATCATTTTTATCATTGGTAAAACTGTCTGTCTCTTTTTGAAAAAGATTCGTACAATTGTATGAACGCGTATGGCACACAACTTTTCTACCAGAATTTACTTCAGAAGACTAATGCTTTTTTCTAGGCTGGCTTGTGTTTGATATTACGTTACCTGCACTCTAAAAATGCTGTTTAGAAGGAATCAACCTAACTTGCTCTCGTGCTAAGCAAAGGAATATACACAAAATGGTGATGAATTACATTATTTTCTACAGCTTCACTTTTCTCTCCACTTTATCACGACATTCATCTCAACTCTCTTCGCCCTTTTGCGGCCAAGGATTCTTTCTACTAACCCGCAAGAACTCGTTTATTTCCGTATGTTGCCCTTCATTAGGCTTTGTTTTGTTTCGGCATCATACATTCAAGAAAGGTGTAGCTAACCCTAATAGATTTTGCACTTATTTAAAGATCAAATCCTCTATGATGTTTATGTTACGTTTGAAGTGGATTTTGTTAATGTTGCTGTTTCTAGAAGACAGATATTGAAGACAGCAAATGGTTTTAGGGTCAGTTGCAATCTGCTGCATTATATCCAGGCTAAGTCTTTATTATTTTAACATTCGGGGATTGGATACTTTCCGGGGATTTGCCTTTCCAAGTTGGTGCACTGCCAACTTTGTCTCCTTACCTGAAGGAGTTCATACGCTTTTACATAGTCATGCAGTTGGTATTTTGTGGAAAAATAACAGCTTTCTTACCTTGCTTTTAGTGCTGATTAATGTCAGACACTCGAAAGAAAAAAAAGTTGAAGACGATCTAAATAAAATTACAAAATACCCTCGCAGTGTGTGCTTTATTTTTATTGAGAAAGTAAGTGACTTTTATTGCAAGCTTCATAATCACGGGAGAGCTCAGTCGTGAAAATAATGATCGTCTTGCGTTGAGAAGATAGGAAATATATAAGCCACAGAAAGAAAAAAAAAAGGTAATTAAAGTGACATATTCGACTCAGAAAGAGTTATCATAAGTTGAGTATTAGCTGAACCTTATACCAAAACAACATGTTTTATTCTTCCTGTATAATATAAAACTGTTGTTGTTTGTTATATATATATATATATATATATATATATATATATATATATATATATATATATATATATATATATATATATATAACTTATTCCCCTGTCGAAGAGCTTGTTTAGCTCCAAACGTTGGGAAACTGTTTTGTATTTGCGCCGTTATCAATTTTTGTGTCATTATATGTATATATATATATATATATATATATATATATATATATATATATATATATGCATACATATTATGGATGTACATGCATACATACATACATACCTTCATGCATACATATATACATACATACATACATACATACATACATACATACATACATACATACATACATACATACATACATACATACATACATACATACATACATACATACATACATACATAGATACATACATTGTAACGTCAAGACATGAAAATGGTCTCAACATGCAATCGACTTTCTCAAAAACCTCAATGGAAGGGATGGGACCATATTTCAGAAAGGTTAGAATCTACATAGATAATTATTAAGTAAATTATTGTTTTACACAAGCAGGTATAATATTCTGATGGGATTAAAATAGGAATGCTGTCAAGTTGAAAATTATCGATTTTCTGGTAAACACATGGCAGTGGGATTTCACGACCTACGAAGCAAGTATATAGTGTATACATTGGTACTGATGTGGAAAACACTTCTAAATATACTGCTGAATTTTCTAAGTAAATGTCTCTTGGAGAAAGAAAGAATTAAAAAAAAACTGTTGGAAAATATAAGAGCTTTTAATCGAGATTTTCTAATGACCTTACTCTATTGTATCTCTGGATATTAGGTATTATTATTGTGTACTCTCTATGTCATTTTACACTCTGGTGATGTTTCTAAGACTTTGCAAGGTTATTATTTCGTTAATGACGTCACTGCTTGTTTTGACGATGATAGCTACTGGAGAAGTTAGGATAAAAAGCAAAAGATTTTTTAAAATAAAAAGAAATGTTTGATTTTTAAAAAAATAAAAGAATAATGAAAGTTCAACTCTTTCCTTTTCCCAATTAATTTAATATCAAATATCATCACTTCGTACTATTTTTGTGTATCTCTAATTTTAAAGCTCATCAGCGCATTAATATGGGATGTAAATCGTATCGTTAGATTCAATAGTTCTTTGTTTCTTTTTTATCACAGGGATTGATAAGTAGGGAGGATTTTTAGATAATGGTATCGTCTCGCATTATTTCCCATGAATCTGAATGCATTAAAATGTATGCTATAGATTTTAAATGGAACTCATCCACGAATGATGTCGTATGCATAATATCAAGCCTTTTGTTTCCTGTTTTGGAAATTTTGCTCATGAGTAAAACTGTTTACAACCAGTCTTGAAATTGAAAAATACACTCAGCGCCATCTAGTGATAGGCAAGAATGACAGGAAGGTTATGTTCATAATGCTTAATTCGTTTGCAGACAAAGTATAGTAGACACAGCTCTTTGCATCAAAATTTGTTGCATAAATGTCTACAATTTGAATATATTTGCAGATAAAGGGCATGCCAAGTGTTCTGCAACATGAATTCTTTCGTATAAACAAAATATTGCTTGATATTTCTTGTCAACAACACATCACAATTATTTACTAGAAAACATGTAAATAAAAAGTCGTTTCCAACCATTTTCATCTCACCCATTCAATATAATAGGTAAAATTTACTGCACCACCAGTAAATACTTCAAGTGGTTAAAATATGTTTCAAGTGTCATTCAGGAAGAATAACTTAGAAATTGGCATCATCCTAGCTAATGTCATCTATAATGGAACTCACACATTAATCTTGTCTGTCGATTGAGTGCGTTAGTATCAGGTGTTATCCAAGCACCTGTCGGGCGGATATATGATTGATATATAATACGTCTCGGCAAAGAATCGATCCATTTAGTGACAAAATATATATACCCATTTAGTGCTAATATATATATATATATATATATATATATATATATATATATATATATATATATATATATATATATATATATATATTATACCCTGTTGCCCTGTAAAAATAAACTATGGAAATAAGTCATATTGGAGGGGGGAGGAGGGTTTGATAATGAAGGTCGTTTTCTTTGGACTGAGATGTTAACTCCACGTAACTTGTATTTTGAGTTACTAGATATTTGTTCCGTATGTTTTCAGTACCAAATATGGTACCTTACTACTTACTAAACTTGATGTTGCTTGAGTTTGCAGTGGAGTCATCCGGGGTCCATTGGATATAAGTACATACAGAACCACCAGAATAAATTACTAACCCATAAAGAGAGAGAGAGAGAGAGAGAGAGAGAGAGAGATCATTATTTATCGGGGATTTTAAACTGAGAATTGACAAAGTTGGCATCTTTACTTTATAATAAAAATACTTATTACTTTAAATGATCTCTGCGTTGCAATAATGCGTCAAGCAGGATGCCGTTTAGTTGATACAAACAGTAGACGCAGTCTATGAAAAATACTATATGTAGTGACACAAATAGTAGGGGGAGGGGTGTAAATAGGCCCGCGATTTTGCATTTGGGCACTACAGGCCCAAACGGGAATATAATATGGGGGCCTCTACATGCACAAACGGTAATTGAATATGGTGGGGCCTCTACAGGTCCAAACGGGAATAGAATAAGGGGGCATCTACAGACCCTAACGGGATAGGAACGGGAAAAGGAAAAACAGAGAGAGAGGGAGGGATAGAAGTATGGCAATAATGAAAATTAATCTTTTTTTGTGAAATGGTTGGCCCTGAAAAGGGCCGTTGGAGTTGGGTTAATGTTTCCTCCAACATTGTGTTCGGAGGCCTAGGAGGATGTTGATCTTTTTCTTTTGGAGTGGTGGTGAAGAATCAGGCAGCCAGTCGGGATGTCCCATTCGCCTGAACTTGTCTTGGATTTTCATCCAGTTCAAATTCAGGCGTTGGAATTCCTTTTCTTTCTTGGATTGCTGCTTACCCATTCTTTCTTGAGCCCACAAGGTCTTAATGTGGGCCACTTCCTTCTCCAAAACTTTCTTTAACAATAACTTGGCGATGTGGAGGTTCACCTCTTCGAGCCTGACGCTACTGGGGGTGGATACAACCATTCACTTTGTTGAACTTGGTGAAGAAAATGCTCCACCCCTTCCAGTAAGTCTAGGCTAGTTTTAATGAACCCCACACGACAAGGGGTCAAGGAAGTCTTTTGGGATTCCTCCACCAAGACATCGTTCAGCAACTTCCTTGCTGAGGTGAGAGCTGCCAGTTGGCTGGTGACGTATGGTTTGATGGCAGGGTATCTCCACCAACGCTCCATCCTTTCCACAAAAGACGCTACAACCACCATCACATCCCAGGCTTCCTGCAATAGTTCTACAGTATTCATGCTTCTTGTTGAGTGAATTGTGAATGGTGCGACTGCGGAAGGCGACGCTTTATATGCTGGAAGAACGGACGTGAAAGAAAAGATCCCTTTTCGAAAGATAAAAAATGTATCAAACACAAACAAATGCACACCACACAATCCCTTTTTTTTTTTTTTTATTCTACACACGCCACAAACACACTCTACAAACACATATCAGGGAATGGGAATTTTGTTTTTGGAGTGGGAGGACAATGACAAACACAAACATACACAAAAACTATTTAGGCAATCTGAGATTAATCTTTTCTTGGTAAATGGGTGACCCTGAAAAGGGCCTTTGGGTTTTTTTTTTGGTGCATCTAGAGGTGCGGGCACCTCCCTGGTCTAACCCGACAAGCGGGACAGCTCCCACTCCATGTTGCTGCACTCATGCAGCGTTTGTTGGAGCTGTTAAAAGCAAACGGGGGTTGTGTCATTTCAGACTCCCAGTTCTCTGTCATCATCAGGTGGGGTCTAATCGATTCTTTCTTCTCTTTTTCCTCCTCCTCCCTCTTTTCCACTTTTTGGAGGAGGTGCCACGCTACATCTAGATGCACTCGGATCTGTCTTATAATTTCTGTTTTGTTCATCTTCATAAATAAAACGTGGGTAGCTCAACCCTTTTTCGTTCGTTTCTTGAATTAGAGTCGCGTGTCCCCCCTTCGGGCATGTACGACTATGTACCCCCACAGCGTGCGAAGCACGCATAGGGGGATTAAATGTGTGATTAAACACACTAATATTATGGTCACGTGTGTTGACAGTTCGCCACACACCTGACACTTTACTGATTGAGAGCACCAAATCAGTGCAGCATGGTTCCCCACAATTAATGGGGTTAAATTGAATGCGCGCTATTGGAGGGTGTGTACATTTAACACACTCCAACATCAATGCATGGTTTCCCCACAAACGGGGGTTCATTGAAGGCATGATATTGTGAGGTGTGTTTATACCTGTACATAGGACTAGAACCACAATGTTTACAGGTGTACATGTGCTCGATAGCGCACTTGTTGTTCAGAATTGCTTCAAGGTCTCAGTCTGGAGTGGCAGGCAGCACGGACTAGGCAAGCGAAAGCGCGAAGCGTGACGGAAGCTGAAACGCCAGGAACGTACATGATCAAATTCTGCCCAGTTAGCTAAGTCGGGCTGTCCCTAATACTAATAAAGTGTTAGCCACTTGTTCAGTTATGACAATACTTCAAGTTTTAAAGAATTTTCCATTTAACGCGATTATTTCATTTTGTAAAAAAAATTTGTGTACAAAGTGTACATATTATTTTCAAAAACAATACCAATCTTTGAGTAAGAATTACTCGTATCTTTTTCGTATCACGCACACTACAATTTTGAGTTGTAATGTTTAGACGGTGGTTCGAAATTGATCAAATTTGTGTTTTAAAATAGTATAATCAAAAGGGGTTTATTAAAAAAGCCAAATTGAAAACCCCATTGATTCAGGCAATGTATTTGCCCTTAAAAGGACTATTTAGCTCTTAAAAGGACTATTGTTAACAACAGGTGGTCCCCAGTAGAGAAGCTCTGTCGTACTGCTGTGTCAGCTCTTTCTTTATCGCAGTGCCCTCTTGGTAGCTCGCCTGCTTTGCATGCTGCTCCATGTAGTTGGCCCCATACTTCCATACTTCCAAATTGTAGTTGTAGTTGGGTGCTCCATAGCTGCCGACCAACACTGCCTCCTCCCCTCCTCGTCCACTGCGACTCCCTCTACCATCACATGTCTGCCACACGTCTGCTTTGCTCCACCGCTGCTGCCTGAATCTAATAGCTCAACCTTGGGGAAGTCGTCACTTTATATGTTGGAAGCGCGGACGTGAAGGAAAACATCCCTTACACCTTAAAAACATTACCCATACTACCCTGCGTCTGACGTCATCCCTATGACGTCATTTTATGCTTCGCGGATTCTGCACCCCATTACCCCTGCCAAAAAAAGCAGACCCAGTACGCGGACCTAAAAGAAAATACTTTAAAAAATTTTTTTATTCAACACAAACACTTACACCAAACACACACCACACAACCCTTTTTAATTTTGTTTATTTTTTATAAAACACACACCACATAATCCTTTTTTTCAGCAAACACAAACACACACTCTATACAAACATTTTTTTGGGGAAAGGGAATTTTTTTGGAAGTGGGCAAAGACAAAACGCACACACACGCAAACATACAAACACAAAATTTTTTAGGCAATGTAAGAGTGGTTATCTTTTCTAGAGATCTGTGTGGCCCTGAAAAGGGCCGTTTGGGTTAAGAAGTTGTTTGTTTTAACTTCTTGTAGCAGTAGCGGCAGCCGCAGCAGGGCGGTCACGTTTCGCAACGGGTCTTACGGCTGCACGACAAGGTCTCTTTCTGGTGAAAGAGAAGGCAAACTCATCACAGTCCATCTTACAGGTGACTTCTCCGTCTGGTAGTTTCAGCTGCTGCAAGAGTTGTTGTTGTAGCTGTTGTTGTTGTTGTTGTCTTTGCTGCTGCTGCAGTCTTTGTGTCTCTTCCCATTCTGTTCTGTCCCTGATGATTTCTTCTCTCAGGACTTCTTCCACCAGATCTTGAGCCATTTGCAGGAAGATCATCGTCTTTCTCTCCGGGTTGTTCTGAAGCAAATGATGCCTCACCCTTTGCATGTTCACCATCGCTTTGTTCAGTTTACTAATTTTAGCGGTCATGTTGTTGAGATCTTGACGAGTCAAAGAGAGTGACTGAACAGGCCAACGCACCACTTTATATGTTGGAAGCGCGGACGCGATGGAAAACATGGTTCAGATCGATAGTGACGGGAAAAGAGTTGGTGACCTCAGATCAATACAAAGAGATAGAGTCTATACATTTTTCATTTTTTCAAATCCAATAAACCACACAACACCATTTATTTCAAAAATCAACATTTTTTAATACATAATAAGAAGCTTCTTTCACATAAAAATGCAAACTAACAAACAAACAACAATATTAAACATTAACGTATTTACAGGGTTGACAACTTTGGGAAGGCAAACTCAACTTCCACTGTTCTACATCATTCTGATGCACACTACGTTTCTAAGCTAAAGACAAGAGATAACCATAATGTTCACAAAACCATCTTTCTACTTTAGCATCGTTTCGAGCATACTCCCTGTCAAAACAAGTCACTGAATGTTTTAAGGAATATCCGAGACTGCGTTGATGACGAAAATGTACACAATAGTGTCCACACACCATAGAATCGGATCCTTGTAATCTGACATTATTGAATCAAGTGGAGACTGCATTTCTTCTCATAAAGTCAATGATGTCGTCTTCCAAAGGAGGTAATCCATAAGAATCCAAATATTCCACACGGTGATCGTTGGGAAAGTACACGGCCACCCTATGGGTTCCTGGTCGATGACTGTCGTCGATATTGATGACATAGGCATGAACGTCTTTGGGTTTGCGATGGGGAAGTTCATCTTTGGCACACACCACATGATTCCAAGAAGAAGTGTACGAACTGCGAGTCAACAGGTAATGAAGTTCCCAGGTATCCATTTTTTCATGGTTTTTCACAGGTAATAATAAGTCATCATTTCACACTTGACTTTATGCTTGAATTGGTCTGTCAAGTAATTCCACGAATAATCACGGCGAATAGTCTCTGTACTCTGTTGCAAGAGAGCTTCGATGCATCTGATCTCCAGAGGAGTGAGTGGAGGTGAAGAAGAATTCTGCAAGTCTTTATACCATTTTCTCAACAGCTTTTCTTCCGAGATCTGAGACCAGGCGTCCTTCAAATATTCGTCCATTTTTTCTTCTGCCGTCATCATCATACATTTGTCGTGTTGTTTCTGGCTGGGATGATCGATCTGACATCCATGACAATGTTCTCGGGTCAGGGTGGTAATTCTTTCAGCCAATTCCTTAACATAACAGCATACTAAATGTTGTTCTTGTTCTGGCCATCGACAAGCCATAAATCCAGTAAACTTGGGAACACTATTTTTCTCTTCTTCTTTTTTTTGGGGTTCTGAATGAATCATCGCGTCATCATCAGTGGTATAGGGTAGTGACTGCTGCTGTGCTTCACAACATCCTCATCTTCCTCGTCTATCTCCGTAGGTTCTTCGTGTTGCATCTTTTTTTCTTCTTCTTCTAATAGTCTAGAATCACTTCTCTCAAACTGTTGATCTCTAGAGTATTATCAAATTCTGCATACAAGACAACGTTCACCGTGTGGGGTAGAGGTTCTGCAAACTGAAGTTCCACACGAAGTTGGCCTGATTTTATAGGGTGGAAATGTCCTTCGTCGCTGCCTTGGTCAGGAGTGAAATCAAATCCCCACAACGCATATCCTCCTACATAATCCTCGTACGAAATGCCGTGGCTGCTGTTGGTGCCTAACTGTCCCGTGGCTTCAAACAGGGTCAAGTAAGATCGCAAGGAATTTTTCGGGTTGCCAAAGTTAGGTTCAAAAGGTCTGGTAGACAACGTCCTGCCATCTCGACTGACTTCTATCTTGGAGACGTTGAAGTGATGAAAGTTGTTCGGATTTTCGATGTGGACTCGGTTGAGAGCTGAATTTCTGACGATGCCAATCAGCAAACGTTTGGGAAGCTGTCCTTGGAAGACGTGATCTTCGACTTTGGATCGGAGTCCAGCGGCAATGGTAAATGTTTTCACTTCCACTCGTCGCACAGGATACTTGGCGGTGGTTCTGCTCAAAGTTTGACTGATGACTTTGGCTACTTTAGGTAAGACTTCCACACGGCGCACGTAAAGTCTGGCTTCTTTGATGATGGTTTTGTTCTCGTTGGAATTGGCCATCAAATGGAAGACGACACTACTACGATTCAGTCTCAGGCGTGCATCCACTCCGTTCAACAAATACTTGTCTTGTAACCACATGTCCAAATGCAAACGATCCATCAGTTCTAAACTGCGCCCTTGTCTGATTTTCTTTCGACGGTCGTTAAATCCCACATTATGTGGGTCTGCTGGATTATCACCAGCCGCCGCTACAGCCAACGCTGTGTCGTCAAACTTTTCCAAGGTGTCAGGTTTCCATACCACTGAAGCATCCAGATGAGTCTTCTTGGCTTCTTTTCCGTACGACAAGAGATTTTCCAAGTAAGCACGGTAAGGGTAAGTATCCATGCTGCTGCTGACCAGTTTGTTATTCAAGTACAAATCCACTTCGCTGAACAAGGAATGCATGAAATTATTGACGGGTGCCACTCTGGCATCAGGATTGCTGTTGTCCGTTTTGATCACTTTGAGAGTCAGGTATAAGTGACTGTTATTCAGATCGATGTAATCTTCGGTTTGTCCTTTGATTTCAAATTCGATAGGAGCTGAATCCGTCAAAGACGATACAAGATGAAATTCCACCCATTGGGATCATTGCATCGTCATCATGGTGGGAGGCATGGTAAACAGATCCAGTTCTGACTTGGTACATTCGCAAGAATCTCGGTGCATAATTTTTCAACCGTTAGTAATCAAACACGTCTAATTCTCTGACCGTTCTTCTTTTCTTATTCTTTTTTGGAACACCGTGTGTTTTATGAGCTCTGAAGGGATGTCGACGTCATCTCTTTCTGCCTTGTCCTTGTTGTGGAGCGAAGGAAGAAGTAATGCCAGGACCAGAAGCGTGAAGCGAATTTATAGGAGTCTCTCGGAGACCCAAAAGATCTTTTCCAGTGTGCATCAACACATTTTTTCCTGCTCTCATAAAGGTTTCTTTTGGATTTTGTTTGTCGATGAGGACGTGTTGCAGAAATTCTTTTCCTTGCATCAAAGCGGCATCTTTTAAGGCATGCAATCCTTGAGTTACCATAGGTTTCAAAATGGGGGCTACCTTCCGAAAAGCAGATATTAACATATCTCCTAAACCGTGTCCTCGTTGTCGAGCCACTCCGTGGTACACAGGATACATTTTTTTTGATGTTACAATTCGCTGGAGAACCTTTTTAGAAAATGTAAGTTCACCGTGACTTTTCCTTTGTCAATGAATGGAACACTTTGTCCCAAATCTCCTTTTATACTAATGTTAACACTGTCAAAATACGATTTGTTGACTGGAAGATAATGAGGGTGTACAAATTCACGGTGAACGTGATACGTGTTTCCACCTTCTTTGTACGAGGCAACAGCAGAATCCACTTTGAAAATAATGACTCTCTGTAACGGAGCGGCTGTGTTTCCCACCACGTTGTACTCCACCACATCGGAGTACACAGCATTAAATTCAGTCCAACGTTCAATTCGATAGGATGGCGAAAACCCTTGGCGAATCCTAAGTTGCTTTGAACTTTTCTATTAGGATACATTGTATTCCCACCCAAAATAGCATACAACCCAGGAGAAAAAGTGATGTCCAATGTTTTGTCGTCCGAAAATAGTATCAAGAGACGGTGTGCCACAGAATGGTAAGTGATCTGTACCGATTTCTTGGCTTTCTCTAAGGCTTTGGCAAATTGGGCCTTGAAGACGATCGCAATCGTGTCCACCAAATGTCGAGTACTAAAATAATGCCCCTCATGAATTCTCATGGTATAGCTGGTCACGGTAGGAGTGGCAGAGAATATCTTTTTGGATTCGTAAACGCCAGGTTCATGGGCGTCCAAGTGCTGTTGCACTTGTTCGTTGAGGATATCCACGATGAAAGTGTTTTGACCTGCGTCGATGTTCTTGGCTTGCGTAGGATGAATGATTTCTACCAAACCTACTTCCCAATGAGCTTCGTGATCCAATTGGATGGCCTGAGGTAATTTGGCCGTGAAACAACATAAGGTGTTGTTGGGAAACACATCCATCGAACTGTCACTAGGTAAAGTTAAATAAAATTGGTCATTCATAGTAGTTCCAAAGTTTTGCTCTCCGAGGAGTCACTCGAGTGTACAGGAGAATCATGTTCAAACGGTTCCAAAAGAGGACTGGTATGGTGACTGGAAGAAGGTGGACTGGCGTTGGCCGTACCGTTGTGATGGCTGCTGTTGTTGTTGTGACTCGTCGTAAATTTCAAAGAGGGACTGGGTAGAAGATAACCGATGCAACTGCTGAGTAAAATGATCCACAATTGTTTGTCCCCTTGTTGCAAACTCAAATTGGCAATGGTTGCTCCGATGACACAATACACCACAAAGATTTGGCAGAAAAAAACGATTTGATTTTTAGGCACACGTTCTCCGCACCATATCCACAAAGGTTGTTTTTGTAATTCTTGAAGAGAAGAACTCTGCGAAGGAGTCGATGTCGTGGCTGTGTTGAACGCCATGTTGGTTACTTCTTTTTATAGTCGACGACTTGGGAAGCGGCAATCCAAGAATGAAAACTAGGGGGATATCCTTTCCAACGTACTTTGACTTCTTCCACTCGACATTTGCCCACTTTGCGTGTTCTTCGTTTGAGAATGCTTTCGATGTCGTACAAGTCGTCTTCTCTTTTGGTCACTCGTTGTAACTCAGGGAAGCAAAATGTTCCTTTTAACACTTCTCCGTGCATGTCTTTCAATTTATAGACGGGAGGATCACGTCCACGCACGGGTCCAGTGACACGAAACAATTCGGTGGTCCAGTTGGGTAAATAACCTTTGTCAAAAGTGCGTTTGGTTTTTCCGATGCGAACCCAATCTCCCGTCTTCAGCAGCGGGGATTTCTTCTGGTGTCTCCTCTGAGGTGTACCAAACAATGGATCAAACACCTTCACTTCGTTTTCAGGGGTCACCTCTTCGGGGTACATCCGATGCTTCGATGGTACGATTGATTGTACGCTTTGACCAAACGTGGTAACACGTCGATGTACTTGAGAGTGTGTTGATGTGTAAAATATTTCCACATGCGTTCTTTCAAAGTTCTTTGAAAACGTTCCACGACACTAGCTTTGGTTTCAGGATTTTCGGTGGTAAAAAACTGAGTGTGTCTTTGTTTCAACTCTTTTTAAAAAGCTTGGTTTATAAATTCGGTGCCTTTGTCGGTTTGCCATCGTAAAGGGTGACGACCACTTTGTTTCAAGACCAGTTTTAAGGCACGTACCAATTCGGTACTGCTTTTAGAAGTCAAAGGCACGACCCAAGCGAATTTGGAAAACACGTCGATGACACAAAACAAATATTTGTGACAACAATTGTAGGCTGCCAAATGAGAGACGTCGGCTAAATCTGCTTGCCATTGATGATCGATGCCCTCCATTTTGGTTTGACTTCTAGAAAATTTTCGTCGAATGGGTTTGTGTAACGTGTACGTCGATTGTTCTTGTAACCATCGTCCTACTTCGGCAGCCTGATACAATTTTTGAACTCCTCCGTAACCAGCAGCATGGCCAGGATTGTAGTATAGACTTGCTAAAAGTTTCTCCATGGTTTGACTTCTCAATAAGTCACCCACTGTTCGATGCTACTACTTTGGGTGTCGTTAGGTTTGGACGAAGTGGCTTGACGCGTTTGACGAGCCACGGGAGTGGGTAGTGAAGAAGGGGTGATGGCAGGTTTCTTCTTGGTGGTGTCTTTTTCACTTCAGTCTTGCTTTCTTTCTTTTTTTCTTCTGTTGAAGAAGGAGTGGACATCCTCTTATGAACCCAATCTTTCATTTTTTCTCGATGAGTGGTAGGTGAGGGTGTCAACAAGGCCGCGGCAATCTTACTAGAGATGAAAGGAGCAGACGGAGTTTGAAACACTTCTCGGGGCTCGTCGTCTTCTTCTGTCGTCCCCGTGGCGGTGTCTGTTTTAGTGGTGGTAGTGACTTGATGTTGGCTTTTCATCAGGGCTTTGAAATCTCTCAGAGTGGGTTGAGCTGTTTTGTGTACAGCTTTCTGGTGAAAGAGTTGAAGACGTTGCAAGAGTTGACCGTACCGTTGCGATTTTTCTGTTTCTGACAAATCGCTTCGATCCATCAGCGCTTGTAATTCTTGTTGTAACTGTGACATCTCTTGGAGATTGGGATTGAGAGGTAAATGAGGTATCCGTTGTTCGTTCCAACGATGGAATTCCATCCATCGTTTGCAAGGAACTAAAGTCAGTTTTCGTCCTTCCATTTCATCCAAAGGTACAAGTGTGTCGTCTTTCCAGAGAAGGGTGTCCTTTTATTTTATTTTTTTTCTTCCCGTCCTTTTATCGCATGACTCCTTCTTAAATCGGTCCAGCAATCGTTCCTAACAAAGGAGCCGCTATTTTTAACAACGGTATAATCAGCATGGGTAGAAATCCTCCTCGTTGCACCAACATTTTTTTCTTTTGCTGGAGAGGTATTTTCTTTTTGACCATTTGGCGAAGAACGTTCCGATGTTTGCCTAATTTTTGTTTCTGTATCTTGGAGAAAGGTACCGTTCCTTTCAACACGTTCAAACAACATTCACACACGGTATCGATGATTTCTTTGGGGGTTGCTTGAATGAGTTGTTTTTGCATGGGAGGATTGGATTTGGTCAGGACAGACAAGACGTCCCAATGTTTAGCCAGACGATGTGGAAGTCCTTTTTTGGTTTTGCTTTTCTTCTTTTGGTGGTGGTGGTGTGCACGTTTGGGGGTCATCTTGGATGTCAGGAGCAAAAGAAAAAGAACTGTGGTGTCTGGGAGGTCACACTTCTATTTTATACTGAAACACGTCTGCACTGATTGTCTGCACGGCGTACCATCTTGATGACAGGCATCACTCGACGTTGAGGTGTTTTCAACGGACTAAATCGTCTCAGTTCTTCTTTGGATAAATCCACTAAACTTTGTAACATGCCGGTTCTCTCTTGGACTTTGGTTTTAGGGGACGGTACTTTTTTAGCGGCCGCTGCAGTGGCCACATCAGCCGAAGTCGAGGGTCCCGGAGTGGTGACTTTCGAAATGGGTTTCCATTTTTGCATCAAATTAGGAAACACGAAGGGGGACGAAGACGAAGAAGAAGTGGACGGAAGAGAAGGAGACCTCGTCAGTGCTACCTGTCGTGGCTTGCGGGTGTACGTTTGCGTCCTCGCAGCAGTACCTCTCTGGCACGTCGCAGTGGTTGGTGTTTTCTTGGTAGGGCTTTTCTTTTTCTTGGGGGCTTTCTTTTTAGGGCTTTTTTTCTTGAGGCTTTTCTTTTTGGTTTTTGGTTTTTTGGCTTGGGTATTAGGATCCCATTTCAAAAGTGAACGAATCATGACACCTCCTAAAGAACCGCTACTTCCAGGGGTCAAAATTATTTGTTTTTTTAGTCCGTGGATCGATTCTAGGATCGGCCAGTTGGATCAAAGCCACTTTATGTTTTTGAAAAATACGTTGAGTTTGATGAGGGATGTGAATGATGCCTTGCAGTAATTGACGTGCCGTCAAATTAAACCATCGTAACACTTCTTTGAGACTAGCTTTTAACAAACGGGCATGGACTTGTGCATTTTTTCACAACTGATGCCATGCAAGGCACGAATCAATTTGGCAGAAGGATGAGCTTGAAAGGAAGTCATCTCGAAGACTGTGAGAAAGAAATGACGCAGTAGATGTTTTTATAGTTTTTTTCCTTTCAGAGAGTGGCCGAAGGGGACGTGTAAATGACGGGACCTCCTTCCTGGCATAAATGGTGAAACAATTGGATACGAAATCTCAAATAGTCGGGAGTGGTAAGTTTTAAGTCGATGAGTAAATACGCATGAGGTGTTTGAGTGGCATCGTCGTACGCATAATTCAGACAAGGAGTGCCTAACTTTTTAGCTAACACTTGCACTTGAGATTTGTCTCTGGGGCTTTTAAACAACACCACATAATGAGCGTTGAGACTTATGGTTCGATGGGCTTTGCTTTGTTGAAATAAATTTTGAGTAATGTAAATGATGCTGGCATTCCGATGATGTCCTTTTCGTGTAAACCAAAGTTTGATTTCTTCTTTGTCTTCTCCTAACATGTCGTCGAAGATGACCAGATGTGTTTGACTCACGTCAGACACGATCCCATCGTCTTCGCGAGAAATGCCTTCCACAAACGAAATGGCATTACCGGTAACGTGTAAGACGAATGCCACTCTTTGTAACACCACACGATGGGTTGAGGTGGACGATCGAACAGATGAGATTTGTGTTCGATCAAACGTTTGACAAATTCAGTTTTGCCTGAACCACTGGGTCCAGCAATCAACATGTTAAAAGGATGGCGCAGATACAAAGCTTCCCAATTGGGACGATCTAACTTTTCGTCGATCACTTTGACCACAGAAGCAGAAGAAGCAGACGAGGCAGAAGAAGAAGATGTAGCCATGACTGAGGTAGGAAGAATTTTGAGAAGAAGACAAAGGACACAAGACATTTTATACGTTTCATATACGTATTTTGTTTGTAAAACAACCAACAAAGACATATTTTACAAGTCACGAAGGACAAAAATGCATACCGCAAAAATGGTCAGGTACAACAATAAGGCTACCACTAAAAGAATCAAAGTTCTGTATAAACAAGTCAATGTACAACATTCTGGATGAAGGTGTGTCCTACGAACTGAGTGCACACGCACTGGCGATATTCTGGTCTCTGTTCTGGTGGTAGAAGAATGAAATGTCTCTGACGGAAAGGGGGTTTGTTCCTGAGGTGTTTCTATTTGGACGACGGTGTGGTCTTCTTCTTCTTTTTAATGTTGGAGTGTCATGGTGGTGAACTTGGATTTCAAGTGGTTCACTTTGGGTCTTGGAAAATTAGTGATGTGCCAGGTCTTTGGCAAACTGTGCCACTTCTTGTAGCCAAGCATCGAAACCAACACTTTTCCAGCCACGTACATCTTACCAATCGTAAAGTTGTTGGTGTAACCAACTAGCCATGCACACTTCTTGAAACGTGTGAAAAGCAGATAAAGTGTGACAAATGTCTTCTTCACACGGAGGTACACAACTCGTGTTCATCACGAGTCACAAATCTTTGAGCATAATTTGTCTTTCGTGTGCCGATAAAGCATGAATGGACATGGTTTTTGGTTGTACCGTTCATTAATCACTGATAACCAACACTGTTCCTCCAAAATAGTCCACAACGAATGTCCTGGAAAACGAAATCCAAGAAAAGTAGTCACGAAGATACACACGGCATAGCGTCCAAAATTCAATGGAAACAGTTCCTGTATCAAGTGTTTATAATCCTCCAAAGTCTGAACACGATCGTTGACTTCCTTCCACGGAATACGTTTCACGAGTGAATACAAGGTATCTGGCATGGTGGGTTTTTATATCCAGGTTCCCAAGGTTGGTATCTTTTGTGAAAGTCTACTCCAAGGTGCCTACGATAGTTTCTCCTCACAATCAGTCTTCTCATACTTTGGAAGTAGCAATGGTTCAAAAATCGAGAAATGACTTTGAGTTTGCATTTCACTTGTATCTGGATCAACTCTCTGTAAATACGTTCTCGCAGCTCCAAAGGCAAACCACGAATGTGTTCTTGTAAAGTATCCGACGTGGAAAGAAGTGACTCTCTTTTGTTTACTTCACAACAGCTGTGATAGTTTCTCACCAGAATCAGGCTTCTTATCCGGTGGAAGTGGCGATAGTTTGATAATCGAGGAATGAATTTGAGTTTGCGTTTCACTTGTATCTTGACCAACTCTCTGTAAATGCGTTCTCGCAGCTTCAAAGGCAAGCCACGAATGCGCTCTTCTAAACTAGGCTTCTTTGTGACAAAATGCTCACACGTTAGCCAAATGGAATCGGTGGGTAAAGGATATCCAAGATGTTCAGTGATGACCTTACTACACCTCAGACGACGTAAAGGCGTTTCGTCTTGAGGTGACACTTCTTGTAAACGTTTTGGTATTTCTGTAAGTTGGTCACTTTTGTTTCCTCCACTTCGTTCCATCGAATTTTATGTATCACTCCCACATTGTAGGTGTTGCCATCCAACCTCTTACAAACCCAATTTCCTATTCGATCAATGTCTGACCATTTGAACAACTTGGCACTAATCGGTATTCTTATAGCATTCAGATACCACTGGTTAAATTGTCTGTGTCGTAAAGGATGTAAATGTTCTTTACGTTTCACTTGTATCTGGACCAATTCTTGGTAAATGCGTTCTCGCAGCTCCAAAGGCAAACCACGAATATATTCTTGTAAAGTATCATCCGACTTGTTATTTCTTGAAATTGGCATCCTGCTCATTGTACCTGTACTCTTCACCAACGAAAGGCAAATACCGACAGCGCGGAGACCCTCTGGCATGTTCCAAGTAAGCCAAGTCTGTATACTCCCATTCGTGAAGCCTCACACCGCAACTGAAACACTGAACTGTATCGCCTTCTCTCAAGTAGATAAATCCGGCTCTGGCTAAATCTTTTGAAAAAGGTCCTTGCAGATATTTAGGTCACCTCTCTTTGAACGTCTGATATCGCTTTTCAAACTTGGAATAGCAAGCCAAAGCCACAGGTATCGTCAATTCTTTACCCATGTAGGGATGACATTCGCAAGTAGGGATACGCCTAGCATCCCCAATAAAGAAGAAAGGGGGTCCTGAATCGCTAGTGGGACGGTAAGGTCATGTGCATCGCTGATGTCAAAGCGTACGGCATCCGTCTCGTCGCATGGCACCGCATCGCACTCCCGGTCGCGATCGCACCTGGAGTTCACAGGCGATTCCTCACTCGGTGTGTGGGTGGCATGAGTATTCATCATCATCTTCTTCTTTTTTCTTCTTGCTCGGTCAACGTTGGAAGTCCTAATGAATGGTTAGGCTTGGAAGTGGTCCCTTTTTTATACTGTAAGGCAAAGTGGTGTTGTCTGGAAGTCTCACTCGTTTCTGGTACACAATTTGGTAAACTTTTCCTACAGGGCGACTGACGATTTGGTGATTAGGTAACCGTACGATCTTGTGAGGTTCTAACGTTTTCACTCGAAAGTCTTCCACTTGTCCAGACAGTAAAGCATTTTTCAAAACCTCAAAGTTTACCACTCGGCTAGTTCGATAGTTCATGTTTAATCCTTTGACTTTGCATTTGGTGTGAAATTTACCTTCTTGGTCTCGGTATCGGTAGCCGTAATTTTTAGGGCCACCGCAAGCAAAACTCAGAATGGTGTCTTGAGGGTGGTCGTCCGTCCAGGCTCCTAAGCGATCTCCTTGGATGGTAGGGTGTGGGCAATCAGGGCGATGGATGCACATACAACTGTCGGTGTCAAAGTACAGGACACGATCTCCAAGACTTCTAAAGCTTCGTCATACAATTTCAAGCGAGCATGGACTGTCACGTAGGCTGCAATGACCACGTTGCTAAAATGGTCGGGCTGTACAAACTTGCATTCTTCTTCGTAATTGACTAAGATCAAATCTTCACGGACGATTTCAACGTGTTTCATCAGTCTACTTTTGTCGTCCACCAGTTTAAAGTAGTCACTAGGATCTGTCAAGTATTCCGTCTTGGGTAAGATCGGACGTTGTGCCATTTTTCCCCACAAACAATTCAACATGACTTTGGCAAACGATCTTCTTCCTTCGTTCTTTTCTACGTCTTCCAAAGTGATCACTTCGATGGCACGGTACTCTTCTTTGAATCGGACTTGGTCTTCGGGAGTCTGACACCACGAGGGATAGCCGCTGGCTTCTTGTTTGAGTTTTAAAAATTGGTTGACGTACCCCGAGAAAATGCCTGGATGGGAGGTGTCGTCCTTTTGGTATTATGCTGTGGTTGGAAAGTGCCAGATTTCGTACACATTCAACAAATGGTATCCTCGATCCAGAGCCCGAAACAATTCGGCGCTGACCAACGTTCCTGTCAAAGCGCGTTCTTCCTCTTTGTGGTGACAGGGGTGATCTTGGTTGCATGTTTCGGCACACGTACGGCATAAAGGAAACATCAGTTTTCCTTGACAATGATGAGGTAAGATAGGATGGTACAAGTTTGTCGGGGTAAGACTTTGCATTTGATCAATCCTTCGTATTGACGAATGTGTTCCACGTCGATGTGTTCTGTCAAGATTTCAGGGTGTCCGGTCGGAAATCGAGCATATTTGCACACCCAAGGATACAACAAACACACGTCGATGTACTTGATTTCTTCTCATCTTCATTCGTCTACGTCGTACAGCAAGCGAGTGGCATTGGTTCGTCCTCTAAACAAACTGTGGCGTGGATCCAAAGGTTCGATGTCGGTCACGTCGTAACTTTCGGCTATGGTCCTAAATTCAGTATCGGTTTTGAAACGTCGATCGTACTCGTGCTCCCACATTTCTACCACTTGGTATCCTTGACTTTCTAACTTTAGTCGTCGTTGGTAAGTGTGTTCGTACAACTCTTCCATGCTTACTCCCGTGAAAGGACTTTTCCGGTCTCGTTTAGGAAAACAAGTAGGGCATCCGTGAAACAAGCAGCCCTGAAATTCGTACACCGTGTGAGGGTTTTTCTAAAAACCAGCCATCCACGGAAAGATTACCTATTTTCTTTTCTCCTCCTCCGTTTCTGGCATGTTGTATCCATTTGTCTTTCTTTTGGCACAAGTAATGGAGCCAACGTAAAGCTTTGGCCGAGTATTGACGACTGGCGAAGAGTGACGTGTTCGAGTCTATGATTGCTAGTTCGTTCTCGGGCATGAAGTTTTTGGTGTACACTAAGGTACAGGCTTTAGGTAGGGTGCACGCTTCTTTCAAAGAATCGATGTCTCCGTGATCTAGAAATAACTATCGAAACTTTCCACAGCAACGGCGTAAAATGTCCACATCGGATCGACAATACTTTAACATTTATTCTTGGAAGTCAAACGGTTCTGACTGGTGAGCGTGGTACCAAGCGTGAAAGGCTTCTCGGTGTTCGGGATGCATTCCGTTGGGGTCGTAATAGTCAACATCAGGCAAATGCGGTAGTACGGTGTGTTGATTGGCTTAAGAATTGAAGAAGTGGGGAAAATATCCTTTGGCCATTTCTGTCATACCAAATGTTTTAGGCATTCGACTCAAAGGCATGGCTAAATAACTCATGGAATCTATGAATTGCACTTGTCCCACTTTCATGTAGATGAGTTTGGCTCCGTTCATGGTGACCGTGGGGCATTCGGTACCTTGTTGCGAATAATATTTTAACAAAAACTGTCCATCGTATCCCGAGAAATTGTGAGCCATGACGGTCGCATAGCGATGACAGTCTCCGTAACGTTGAATGTCCTCTTCGCTCCAAGTGTCGTCGGTAGGGTCTAAAATCCATTCAGCAAACTCAGACAGAGTGTTAGGATCACGAAAGATTTTTTCACGTCCTCCTGGAATCCTACTACAATGAGGACAGTGAACGTGGATAGGTTATTGGATGCACTTCTCACAAGCCCGATGAGCGACGCAGAAATTGGGAATGTGAATGCCTGTTTCTTGCATGTATTCAAAGTCAAACAAGATGAAATCCACTTGGTTCTTCTTCTTGTTCTGATCCCTCTATAATTATTTCTTCAGTGTATTGTCGTACTTTTGCATGAAACATTGATGATCATAATCCACCATCTGCTGGCAAATGTGGCATCTTTTCTTGCCGGTACAAGTGTGTCTCTTGGGGTCGTTGGTTTGAATCAGGTGTCCACACGTGAAGAACAATTTCAATAAGTCGCAAGCGCTTTTTTGCTGGTGAGCTTGTGTCCTGTGATGTTGTTCGTAACAAGAGGGACTGACAAAAGTTCGTCGACACATCTCACAATGGACGTGTTGTTCAGGAAGGCATGGTGTGGCAGCTAAACAGCCCCGACATCTCTCTCCGCAGTGAATGTGTCGCTTTCGACTGTTAAGTCCTTGCTCGCATTTCTCGCAGTAGTAAGAGTATCCTAGAAATCCTGTAATACTGGCGATGGCATCGAAATGTTCTCGATGATGATAAAGGTGAATGTATTTTCCCTCGGGGAAATAGGGTCCTCGAAACAGCAGATCTCCGCGCACTTCTTGAGGGTGTACTTTCAAGGTGTAGTGAGGAGCCAAGACCTCTTGAAGTTGTTGCATTTGAGAAATGCCACACACGGTGTCTTTGGGGATGCCTGCTTGTCGTAACAGGAGTTCTGCTTCTTTTCGTTGTTGGGGTCTGTACAATCCTGGATTGTTCTTCCAGGCTCTTTTCCATTCTACGGTCTCGTTCTTGTCGACATACGTTTGCCCCACCACGATGGCCCGAGCCAAGCACCTCTGGTCCTGAGAATTGTCGATTTGGACGACACTGTGTTTGGTACTACGAAGGTCGTCCACCAGTAACGCTTTCCGACTTCGTCCACTACCTCGAGGAGGGGAGACCTGAGTCATGTGACGTGTAGCCTTTCCATCCGTGATGGCAAACTCTTCATTAGATTGTTGAACGTGTTCGATATATGGTCATGACTTTGACTGATGTTAATTCTGCCGGGGTGATGAACTCGATCCAAACAGGCGACTTCAAACTGTCGTGATGGATGGACAGTCTCAATCGATCGTCCTCTTTGGCTCCGCATTGTTGTTTCAAGTTCTGTAACACAGAATCCCACAAATGGGTAATGAACCCTGCAGCTTTCTATGGAGGCACTTCAAACTTGAAGTCTTTAAAGCGAACCGTGTAAGTGTATGCCGTGGTTCTAAATTTTGTAAAGGTCATTTTTTGCGTCTCTCGAAACCGGTAGTAATTTTTGGGAGCCACGGTAGGACTTTCTTGGTTAGGGGTGGTGGTGGTGGATTCTTTGGGTTGGGTAGAATGTGTGGTTTTAGGCTCACTCATCTCTTCTTCGAAATTGCTAGCATGGACTTGAGCTAGCACTTCATCGAGAGGTGTTTCAGGCGGCACGGAAAGTCTTCGTCGCCTTCTCTTCGTTTCTTCTTCTGTTTTCTCATGGATTTGGCGTTATCTTTTCATCTTGAAGTCTGATTTGAATCTGATTCAGTTTCACACAGGGTCTCTCCCTATATATAGAGAGACCTTCTTACCCTCAAAATCAGTATTCGTGATTCCACTTTCAAACTGTGAAGATGGAAGAGTCAAGAAGACGTATTCTAATTTATGACTCTACCAAATACTATCAGGCCATAGACGACAGGATATTTCGAAACAACTGCGCTCGAGATAAAAGTCAAGATACTTGCTATATCTGCCAAAAGAAAGGACATTGGGCTTCATTATGTCTTCAAAGAAAACGACAGAGAGATAAAAGTGAAGATACTTGCTATATCTGCCAAGAGAAAGGACATTGGACTCCAGAATTTCCACAACGTCAAGGAAACGAAAAGAGAGACAAAACGAAAGATAACTGTTATCATTGTCAAGAAAAAGGACATTGGTCTTCGGAGTGTCCTCAGAAACAAGAGAACCGACCAGAGAGGGAGGAAGCAGAGCGATCTTCAGTCCCAGAAGAAGAAGAAGAAGAAGCTATCCCCGTCGTCAAGAAAAGCAAGAAAGCTAGACGACTGAAAGACAGTGAGAAAGAAGAAGAACCCTTGATCCCTGTGAAGAAATTCAAGAAAAAGAGAGACAGACAGTGAACGATGAACTTTTTTGAGTGTGGTGTTATGTTCATAGTTATTTTTTTTATAAAAAAAGAGAATAGACCATAATGGAAAAAAGTTTGTGTCTTTTTTTGTTTTTTAGAGTATGGACGCACGAACTCACTCACTCTTATACAAAACCAAGGAATTGGTTTAAAGTTTTACTTGATTTTTTTGGCAAATGAAATGATCATCTTTTTTAGAGATCTGGGTGGCCCTGAAAAAGACCATTGGGGTGTTTGTTTTGTTAAACAAACTTATGGACTGGACATGATCAGCTTCAACTGTCTCAATTCCTTTCCACAACCAACTCCTATTCCTCCTCCTCCTGCTGCTGCTGCTTTGGTGGTAGTAGTAGTAGTAGTAGTGAATGGTGGTGGTGGTGGTGGTAGTGGTGGTAGCATCTCACTAGTAGTGACGGGCTTCGAATGTTTGGCCCGTGATGGTCTCTTTCTCTTTGGTTGTGTTATATAAATCTGATACAGGTTTCTCAGATGCTTTAACTCCGCTAAAATGTCTTGTAACACACTCACCGTTTTGTTTTCGTCGCTCTCTTCCTTCTGTTCTTCACCCTTCTCCTCTTCTAACTTTCTTATTTCTTCTTCTTGCTTTCTTCTTTCCTCTTCTTGCTGAAGAAAAACTTCTTCGGCTTCTCTCTGACGCTGTACAAATTTTTCCAGTTCTTCTTTTTGCCTCTTTTTGAAATCGTCCATGACATGCAAAGAGGCTGGTGGTATAGCAGAAGTCGTGGTGGTGGTTTCAGGCACAAATTCTTGAGACAGTAAATCCCCAAAATCTAAATTAAAATCTTCCGGTTGGAAGTTCAACACAGCATTTGTTGCTGTCGTCGCAGGCTCACCCCAATACATGGTCTTTGCGGTCTCCGTCATACTTAGGCTGTCCAAAGTAAAAAGCCTACGAATGCTGTGATGCCTTTATACTCAAGATGACGTCACACCACACTCTCTTCACATTGGAAGAAAAACCTACCTGCTCGTAACGCGCGCTTGGATTGGTAGTTCATTTCAATCCGTTTCGATCCGCACTTAGGGTATATATACCACCGCTTGTCTCATAGGGCTTCACCGGTTTCTCCAAGACCACTCCAGAAGAAGAAGAAGAAAAAACAAAATGTGGACTAGCGTAGAATCATCTACCATCATCTCGGGAATGCTCTTCGATCCAGACTATCCCATACATGTCAAAACCTCATGGACCATCACCAAAATAACCTAGACCGCTATCTGGAAACAAAGGATTTATGTGGAACGTCAAGGATGTTTGAAGCGGTTATTGATCTACGGTCCGGAAATCCGACGAAGTCTAAGAAGAAGACAACCCTCCAGGAGATGTCTTCTGTGTTAAGTGAATTGGTTCACACCACTCCAACGACCCTTTTCAGGGCCAACCATTTAACAAGAAAAGATTAATTTTCATTATTGCCATACTTCTATCCCACCCTCTCTCTGTTTTTCCTTTTCCCGTTCCTTTCCCGTTTGGGTCTGTAGAGGCCCCCATATTCTATTCCCGTTTGGACCTGTAGAGGCCCCACCATATTCCATTCCCGTTTGGGCCTGTAGAGGCCCCCATATTCTATTCCCGTTTGGGCCTGTAGTGCCCACCTGGAAAATCGCAAGCCAATTTACCCCCCCCCCTCTACTACTGACACAATAATGGGAATAGAGATATTTCGCTATCTTTATCGTTAGAAAGGATGTTGTCATTAGAAATGTACTTAATACATGCACATATTACTCTTTACGCCTTAATTGCCCAGTTATAATTTAGGTTTATGATTTTGGTAGTGGCTACATATCCGGCACATGTGTTAGTCCTACAATGTAAGACGTGGGCCCTGATATTTATACTTGATCTTTGAATTAGTTAAAACATACGGTGTGCACACCGTTTGCTACTTCCTATACAATTTATTTTTCAAAAGCAAAACGCAAGATTTCACTAAAGTTGTGTACATCTTAAATTACCAATATGTTTTCAGTAAGTTATTCAGTTTCTATCTATTTTTTACAGCAGCAGTCAATACTTGCTGGCATATAAAAGGGAATAAAAATATAAAAATGATAAACTTCAATAATGTTAGTGGTTTAAAATTCATATAAGATTCAGCATATGAGACTTTACGGATATGGAATAAGAATAAAAAAAATTTCTTCACAAAGAGTATTTGAAAGCTATTTTAAATAATATATGCAACATTTGACAAGGAAAATGATCAATTTGAAGATGGGTTTTTTTCATCATAATTAAGGTATCATATTATTATATAAAAGTTCTGCTGTATCCGCTATTTGCGCCCGTTTCGCTCAAAAACCAGGTATATATTCAAACATATGCATGTTACAAAATCCAAGCAGCAAAAGAAAGTTGTAACAACTTAAACACTCTTTAAAGGAGCATTGGATAAGGTCACGTGCTACGCGCGAACCTCACACATGCAGAGAGTACGCTGAATGTTTATAAGAGTGGTCGGCAAGATTGAGGCTGGCGACACGATTAACAAATAAAGTGCACTCACTTTTAACCATTGCAAATAGACAGAATCCTTTGTGAAAAATATCTCCAGCATCAACAGAACCTCTATCATGTCTCCAGCATCAACATAACCTCTATCATGTCTTCACTGACTTCAAGAAGGCTTTCGACAAGGTATGGCATGCAGCCTTGTGGGCCACCATGCGGATATACAATATAAACGCAAAACTAATCTGCACTATAGAAACCCTATATGACAAGGCGACTAGTACAGTTCTCGTCAATGGCACCATAGGAGACTGCTTCAGAACCACAGTCGGAGTCAGACAGGGGTGCCTTCTCTCACCCACTTTCTTCAACATCTACCTGGAAAGGATCATGTCCGATGCCTTGGAAGACCTTGAGGGCACTGTCAGTGTTGTAGGCAGAACAATCACCAACCTGCGCTTCGCTGATTATATCGATGGCTTAGCAGGAGATGAAGAAGAAATGGAAACCTTAGTGAACCGTCTCAATCAAGCATCACTAAGATATCGGATGGAGATCAACGCTGAAAAGACAAACCTAATGACAAACAACCCGAGTGGCATCCAAAAGAAAATAAGAGTGAATGGACAGAAGCTGGGCACAGTAAAAAGCTTCAAGTACCTAGGTGCTATCGCCTATGATAAAGGTTCAAAACCTGAGGTTCTTTCCAGGATTGCGCAGACAACAGCTGATCTGGCTAGGCTGAAGCCTATTTGGAAAGACAGCAACATTACGCTTGGGTCCAAGATCAAGCTTATGCGCTCCCTCGTCATCTCCATATACCTATATGCATGTGAGACATGGACCCTAACAGCAGAAATAAAGAGAAGAAGCCATGCCTTAGAGATGAGATGTTATCGAAGGATCCTGAAAATCTCATACTTAGACCACATCTCTAATGCGGAGGTGCGCACTAAAATCCAAGGCGCAATTGGACCTTATGAAGATCTGCTCACCACGGTAAAGAAACGCAAACTAAGATGGTATGGTCAAGCTCAACTGGCCTGTCAGAGACAATTCTACAGAGCACAGTGAGAGAAAAGAGAACACGAGGCAGACAGAAGAAGAGATGGAAAGACAATACCAAAGAGTGGACAGGCATGGCCTTTGCAAAGTCCCAAATAGCAGTGGAAAACAGGGCGAAATGGAGAGAGATTGTCGCAAAGTCATCAGTGGCGCCCTTACGACCAGCAAGGTTATGGGAGAAATGAAACGAAAATGAAATAGACATGAAACTTTTGAGTACAAGCACATCTGATTCTGATACATATATCAATATTAATTCTTCATTATTAACTTAGATAAACGTATTCAGGTTTGGTATTTTTAAAATTCGTAATTAAATCTTTTACATTTTTAGTGATCAATTTCGGAAACAATGACACCTCTCGACAAGACAATCTTTCCAATGGACAAAAGTTATGGCCCGTATTTGTCTAAAAATAGTCATTTTAGTAATCAGGCACTCTAATGGTGTTTCAACCAAATATGCGTGCACGTGTCTTCACAAAACAGTAGATTCAACCACAGTTGTACATTTTGATCTTTTTTCGAGAGTTTTAATCCCCGAATGTCTTACACCCTAAAAACTTTCAAACGCTGTAGGTCTTAATCTTTTATGTCTAAATTTCATAAAATTATCTGTTAAGCTGTTTCCTAAAATGGTTGAAAATAACTTGGTGTTTTCAGTAATGGCTCATGATAGAGGCATCACGGTCCTACTTTTAAAATACTCAAGCAGTAATGTTTTTATAATAATAAAATTTACTATGAAGATTCATTTATAGAATGTCCGATCAGTGAGACCATCCGCCAGTTTTGACAATTTTATTAAACATATTACAATTCGTCGATTTAAAACATGTCAATGAATTGTGAATATTTAAGCTATAACATCTTTAACAATTCCAATCAAATTTACTTTGAATTTGCAATTTAACAAGATCTTGGATATATTAATAGATTAAGCGCGATTTTGACATATTTTGCAGAGCTACTGCCCGTGATTGTCTAAGCGCACCCACGCGATGTGATGCAAACAGTTAACATTTTAACCTAGGGAGGCAAGCATCATATAAATACATTGACAAAATAAAGATTGATTACTAAGTTAACTTGTAGATGGGGTTACAAATAAATGTTTACTGCTGGCAATTTCATATCAATGTTTGTAAAATAAAAATCATGCAATCTCGCAAGTGCTGACTGAAATGTAAAATATCAACTCATCCTGATACTTTGTATTTCGAGTGTATGATATATTTATTTATGTATTTTGTTTTATTATTTTGTTTGGTTATGACGTAATGACCTAGTGTAACCGAACTTTGTTGTACTATATTTTCTCTTTTCCTTAACCATATCTGAGCTCATCTAACGTGCGGCTTTGGAATAATTCAAATTCGTTCATCCGAGCTCCTGCTTGTTTTAAGTTATAAGATTTTGTTTCGTCCTTGACTTGTGCTTTCAGAAAGATATATTCTGAGGAGACACATATCTTTCTGAAAGCACGTGACCTGTACGGATCTACAGCTTATCACATCGAGCCAAATACCGTAGGTTTCAGTTTCATTTCCCGCTTTAACCGATTTAATCTTTAAGGTCAAAACAATGACATTTGTTTGGTGTAACTGCGTCAGATATGGCCTTCTTGTTAACTGCGTGTTCAGCCTATATTTTCAGGAATTAATTACTATATTCAGCTATGAAGCTGGTATTGTAAATCTGATACGTACGGGAAATCGAGGGCAGGACGACTTGTCAACAGGATGCTGGCTTTTGAGATAACGAGGCAGGATGTCGACTCATGGAGCATTAAACTTTTACACACAATCCTATTCTAAATTTCTGTTCATATCAAGATACCTGTAAGGTAACGAAACTAAGTTTACGTCTTCATGTATGATTTATTATTTAAAAGAAATTACAACAATTAATAAAACCAATAATTCTTTCAATTTAATTGCTACCATTTTTCCTTTATCAGCCGAACAGAAACATCCATAAGGACTATGAGTCAGCAGCTTTCAGTCGACCGACAATCCAAGTCCAAAGGAAAATCTGAATTATCTACTTTGGTCTTGTTCTCAGACTTTGACTTTAGCCCACACAGGGTTGTATTACCAATCACAAATAGTGCCATCAGCTGCACGTTACAACAGTCAGGATGAGTGCCATGATGCTGCACCAGCAGAGAGAAAGAGAGAGAGGCAGAGAGAGAGAGAGAGAATAAGACGAATTGAGACTAAGGACTTTCCATCTGGAAAAATGCAAACTTGACTTTATGTACAATGCATAAGTAAACAATGTGCATAATCCCGCTTGTGAATATAAAATTATATTGCAAATTCCTGTATACCAACAATAGCAATGGTACATATCAGGCAACATTTAAGCATTTGAGCTTCATTTCAGAAAATCAGAATTTATTTTCAGAATACATCTGTCTAATCAAGAGTACCTTGTTTGATATAACCAGTTATCTCTCTTCTATTTAAGATTGAAATATAATATCAGCCTTGTCATAGTATGCAATAAATCATCAAAAGGTAAATGTGACCATCTGCATATGCAAGTATATCTTCAGAGATTTACTTGAAAACAATTACTTAAGATTTCTCCAGAACACATATAATTTAAAACTAAAGTAAGGTAGACAGACGCAAATACAAAGTATGAAGTTCCACAACATTCAATGAATGAAACTGGTGGGACATAAAATCATGAGGGGTCATGAGCATTAGGCATTGTGGTAGGGACCTAAGTGATCATATCTGAAGCATAATGCTTCAGAACACAACTAGGAAATATCAGATTGGTGATCATAATTACTCTATAAATGGTACATTGTCTAGACTTTATATATTTGATTCCATAGATATTAATAGATATTAACCAATGTGCAAAACACCCTATCCAGCATAGTCAAATCTATATACTCACCACCCACCCCCACTTTCATGGCAGCAGTGTCCATTTCTGAAAACGGGTTTAATATCCCACTGAAAAACATTCTGAAGCAGACAAAAGGTATTCATTTTGCTTGTTATCCACAAATTGGATCAGAATTTTGCATGTATAGTAACTTAATTGTACTTGAATATGTGGAGCCGCTGCAAAGCTGTTGTTCTCTATGAGACTCACGATACTAATTTAGCTTCCATAGTAAACCTGTAGAAACACCATGATATTAAAAATTCAATAACTTTACACTTGTGAATGTTAATGATCAAACCTATATTTCTCATCATTGATGCAAGCTTCTTTGTGGAGAAAGCTATATGTCCTGTGGAATGTCTTGGATTCACATATGTTTGAAACATGTGCTTTCAATTCCGCACCTAAATAAAGGTGCTAATTTCATCAATGAGTGTTTCAAAGTCAAGTATGTAAAAGGACTCAAATTCCATCAATAAAACATTGATTCTACTTTGTCAGTTACAAATAGGATTAGCTCAAAAGATTCTTTTTACTAAAAGTTTCCTTTTGATTCTCGACCAATATTGGCCAGCCAGACCCATAATGTACTCTATTTTATCTTCATTCATTTCTAGACTGGTTCCCATTCTTAATTATAATTAATATCATGAGTCCTGAAAACGCATCAACTTCATAGTTCTAGGATTTTATTCCGTCATGAAAAAGAGATCTGTGCAACAGTGTCAATATGGGGTGCCAAGTATGTGAGATATTTTGCCTCTAGTTGCCCGGTCAGTCGACAAGGGAACACGCTACACAGCGTCGCTTGTACTGGAAGTAGGACCATGATTCGCCTATGTATAAATATGATGGTTCACGTTTTACATTGTAGGACTAAGTATAGCACAAGACTTTATGGAAAAATTATTCAATAGATCATCGATAAGTTCATTCGAGAGAGATAACGAAAACAAATTTGTTTTAACAGCGTTGTTTTTGCTACGATATATCAACATAAAAAAACAGATTTTACCCAAAATTGTACAGGAAGTGGCATTGCTTACATATCATTGCAGATGTTAGCGAAACTATGTGATCTGTTTCCTTGGAATACATCAGCTTCATATGTTGAGTATCTTGCTTAAGTTGTGCAGAAATTGCGCTCTTCTGCTGAAATTAACAATTCGCCCAACATACAGATTTTTAATAAGACAACACTGTATATCTTCAGCTGTGTTAGGTCGAAATCAGTGGGTCGTAGAAATAATATATATTTCTTATTTGTTTCAAAATTAACATTTTTCTGTTGTATCTGTATAATTATTATGTAATTTACTATTCACAGGATTCGAATTCAGATGCATCTTATTGGAATACAGTGTCGTCTCGCACTTGCGACTTAATATCTGTTATTTTAAGAGATTTGACTCACTCCGACCAACTGTTGGAGAGTCGGATATATATATATATATATAGCTCGCTTTGTTTTTATATTTATGTCATGTAATAATAACAAATGATCTTAAAAGACTAAATATTACCTTGATTACTTATCTGTATAAACTCAGTCGATGTAACAATAACAATACTTGTTTATATCTAGGTTTTTCCTTACAAAGCCTTGTGTTCAATATGTCTTTAGGTATGTTCCTTACTAAGGATAGTCTCCAGTATATCTCTAAGTCTGTTCCTTGCTAAGCGTAGAGTTCATTACGTCGTTAGTTCTATTTCTTACTAAGTCTATTGTTTAATATATCTTTAGATATGTTCCTTACTAAGCATAGTGTCCAATATATCATGTCTGTTCCTTACTAAGCACAGTGTCCAATATGTCTTTAGGTCCGTTTCTCGCTAAGCATAGTGTCCAGTATGGCGTTAGGTATGTTTCTTACAAAGGGTAGTGTTCAATATGTCTTTAAGCCTGTTCCTTACTAAGTCTAATGTTCAATGTATTTAGCTATGTTCCTTACTAAGCCTAGAGTCCGATATGTCTTTAAGAATGTTCCATACTAAGCTGCATGTTCATTATGTATTTAGGTCTGTTACTTACTTAGTCTAGTGTCCAATATGTCTCTGGATATTTTTCTTGCTAGCGTAGTGTTTAGTTTGTCTTTATATATGTTCATTGCTAAGCATAGTGTTCAATGTCTTTAGGTATGTTCCTTTTTAAGCCTAATGTTCAATCGGTCCCTATTTCTGTTCCATAATAAGCCCAATAAATCCAATATGTGAAGGTGAACATGATCGCCTTAATTTTTAAAAATTGTAATTATACTTGGATACGAAGACTTTTTTTTAAAAACAAAAAACTTAGAATAACATGCCATAAACAGAGAAAAGACGGCTGTAGTCCGAGAATATTTGTCTGTATGTTTTTTTTTTTTTTTTTTTTTATTTATTTGTTTACACATGCTCACATTCGCTCACTTGCCCTATTCTGGTACCACTTAATTCTTTTTTATTTGTTTATTCGTTTTCAAAGAGTTTAGTCTGGTTTGATCAGCTAAATCTTCACTTGTCAAGGGTCGTCGATCCACTTCATTCTTGGTCTATGTAGAACAAAATGGACTGATGACCTTTGGCTATCGAAGATGGACCAACTAGTGCCCACACTATACAGTAAAAATAGATAAGGATTATTTACAACTTTACCGACGTCGACTTAAGACTATTTGATTCTCCATTTTGAAAAGTCGTGTTGAAGACCCTCTTTTTCTGATCACGATGCGCAGGGCTGGACTTAGCAGATCACATTTGTGATGATAGTTTATCTTCAATGTAACTAGATAATTTGTATGAAAGTCGTGGACACTTGCATACGTATTGAACAACGTACTTTGACTTTAATTTACATGTGGTGGACTGATAATTACTGTGATAAGACGATGTCCTGACTGAACTAGACCCCCGAGTCAGGTAGGGGGGTTCGTTATGGGTTCTTTTTTATTTTCATTGCAAAAAAAAATAATAAATAAATAAGTAAATAAAGTCAAACAAGCTCTAGTCATGAATGCCAATTTTGATGTGAATTTGGATGATATAAATACTTCTATATTTTTATTGAAGATATCGTTAGTTTCTATTATTAAGCTATTATGCTGAGTGTGTGTGTATGTATGTGTGTGAGTGCGTGCGAGAGAGTGGTCACGTAACTATGATATGTATATATATATATATATATATACACACACACACACACACACACATATATATATATATATATATATATATATATATATATATATATATATATATAATATTTAATGTCTGCTGCCAATGTTCAGGCACATGTCATATCTTTATGCATCATCATCAGTCAGTGCACGTGTAACAGATGAATATATTTGAAAACCGGTTAGGGAGACACAAATAAATATTAGAATATTAGAAATGTCCTTGAACCAGGAAGTAACCGTGACAAGAATATCAGGTGTTATCCAAGCACCTGTCGGGCCGATATAGGATGAATATATAACAAGTCCCGGCAAAGAATCGTCCCATTTAGTGCTAATATATATATATATATATATATATATATATATATATATATATATATATATATATATATATATATACAGTTCTGCACTGCAATCGGTTTCATCATCTGGTGGGAATTCCCTATCCTAGAGTGTTTCGGCGCTGACCCACAACACTCTCCTGGGACGCACCGGCTGAGTTGATCAGACTCAGTCCGAAACCGATTAGCTTTTCTATCGCTCCTCTCTCTTCCGCCGAATCCAATGTGAGGCTTCCTCTGTCTGTTTGCCAACCTTAGTTACTAAATTACTGCGGTTAGGTGCTGTAATCCCAATGACTCCCAATGCACGCCAAAAGGTCTGTGCTGCAAAGCCACGGCATCCCATGTTACATCCAGTTATGATGCCAACTTCTAATCTCTGCCATGCTGTCGTGTAGTCTGACACGGTGAAGCGCATTTTGAAGTTATCGAGGTAGCATGTCCCTGAACTTCCCTAATACAAGATACTTCTCTAGAACCAACATGTGTGGAATGCTGCCATATGCGTTGGCGAGGCCTAACACTATCAAATAGCCTTTGTTTTCCTTGGCATCCAGGATGATCTTAGTTAAAACACCTGTGAGTTCAAGGCAACCAGGTACTCCTGGAACTCCACCTTTCTGAACTGAAGTTACGATGTAATTGTTCTTCAGCATGTATTTTGTCAGACGACGGGCAAGGACTGTAATGTTATTTATTATTTAATAGAAACTCCTGTAGGCGATGTATACTATTTATTAATTACATAACAGACATCATAACAGTTGTGAAGGGGAGATAAGACTGCCCTAAACGTATTATTCTCATGGAACTTAAACCCTAGTGAACGCATAACATAAACCAGCTGTCGGTCAGTTCCAATTCAGTGTGGAATGTCTATTTACTTTTACTGCCAGGAACAGCTGAGTCATACTTAAAGCTAATTAGACTAAGACTAACACTACATCTCCCCTCCTGAGTATGTTAACATCTAAAATGAAATGTGATCTGGTGACCGCATTTTTAAAAAAGCTGCCATCAACTTCATTTTTACAAGTTCAGTCTCTCAGGTGGTTTTGACAATTTCCTGAACCTGTGAAATATCCATTTTGCCTGATTGGTACTGTCTTGCTTTCATCAGAGTCAGACAAAGAATCAGGGTTTGAAACATTCACTCCGACAGGGTCTGATACTTTGGTAGGCATAGGAATTAAATTTCTCCTATTACGCCGTATCTCTCCCTCACCCGTTACTACCATGTATGAACGAGGTGTTGATGCCTCAGATTTAACAATGCCTGAAGAGAAGTGATCTTTGATCCATACCTTATTCCCTACTTGAAGTTTTTTTCATATTTCGAGCGCGATGTTGACGATCATAATTTCTCTTTTGAGTTTGCTTCTGATAATTTTCCGATTTCTTCACTTGTCAACCTTGCCCCAAAGTTACGCTACATCTTGAGCGTAAATTGGGCTCCTAGATCCTACTATAATATATTAACCTGTTTTATATCTAAAATATTAAATCAGGGTTTTGTAACATCACATTTATAATTTCAAAACTTTAGTTTCGGGCCATTAACTTAGTATCAAAATCATCTGATATTCATTAGTAAGTGATAATATTTGTGATGGCCGACTTGTTTAATTGTTGAAATAACAAAATATATAAGTTGTTTATTATTTCTATACATTTTACAACAAACCTTGGACTTCTAAGCCGTGTCATTGTAAATTAAAAATAGTTATGCAAATAGCGGTTCAAAACAAACGGGTGAGATTTCTATTATTTTTTTACTTAAACACCGCTATTTTGTTTTCCTGGGGCAACACTTAATATTTTTGTTCACACTTGAGTGGTGTAAAATGTAAATTATCAGATGACACAAATCGTGAATGCACTAATTTTGAAGTCGACTAAATCTTTGTTTATTCCAATATATATATATATATATATATATATATATATATATATATATATATATATATATATATATATATATATATAGTTTCGCTTTGCATTTTGTTTTTAAAGACTACAGACTGAAATCAGACTAATCGATTGGGGATTTTCGACTTTATTGTTCCAAAGCGCTACACTTTCTAAATTCTAGCCAAGCTACAGTTGACAAAACTTTTTCAAATCATACACTATGGAAAATCTGTATATTGATATACGTAATCATCACAGAAAATCTTTTTTTTTTGTCTTTTTTCTTCAAGCACTTGCTTTTCACCGAATGGCTGTAATTTCTGTTTGCATATATGAAATGCTTTTTCTGCATATGTATTGACTTAAATTTATAGAACATCATGAATTCACGTAGTTTATTTTGTAACGTGGTGGTGTTCTCTGTTCAGTTATAACGTAAACTAGATCACTATAATCACAAGTGAAAGTATAAACCTTATGTACTATTTTAGTTTAAACATAATGTATTGTCATAAATGTTAGCAAATGGTGTCGGGCTACTAGTTCTCACAACCTAGAATAAGTCCTTTCCCTACAATCAATAAGAAATTTACATGGATAGCGGCTGTAAATTAATATGATTTCATACAATTATCTGTAAGAATGCATCAATCAGGCAAAATAGGTATGAGAGAGAGAGAGAGAGAAAGAGAGAGAAAGAGAGAGAGAGAGGGGGAAAGAGAGAGAGAGAGAGAGATGAATACATTTATGAATTAATGATGAATTATTGATCGTGGCAGAAGTTGAAAAAGAGTACATACACCAAAATGAATTCAGTGGATAACAATTAAGAAAATCATGTCTTTCTTAATTAAAATTAAAAGTAATTATTTGAGTTGAGAAATCAAATTGTGAATACTCCTTAATTATGTAAATCGTTTCGTATCTTTCATATATGTTTGGAACAAGTCAAATAATCGATTATTAAAGTTCGCTGTAAAATCAGATGATCCATATAACAAATTATTTGTAGTCGCTGGTACATCGAAATGATTTAGATTCTGAACCAGTTTCCTACGATGTTCAATATAATATTTGCAAGTAAATATGTAATGATATGCATGTTCTATATCATCACCACAAGCACACAATAGATTATCTCTCAGATGATTACAATATAAATCAGTATGTAAATCACTACAGTTATTTCTAATTCTAGTATGCAGAATGGATAATTTCCGGTTACCAACGAAACAATTGGCAGGCACACGTATTGTCGTAGTGTCTGTTTTACTTCTGAGGATAGAATAGTTACTTTCACCTTTTACTGAATCTGGGAGTGAATTCCAAACATAAATCGAAGAGGGTAGGAATGAGTTTCTACTTATTCTAGTATGGCATTAATTCCATTAAAATTATTCCTATTTCTTAGAATTTACCGGTTTCTCTCACCAACCAGTGGCGGCAGGGCTGGATTAAGACATTTAGAGTCCCTAGGCACTGACAAGATTATGGTGCCCTCCCCCATGTAATTAAAAAGAACCCCCGTAATTTCTCATTTTTGTTGTTGTTGTGCCCCTGCCTTGCTGGTGTCCTAAGCACGTGCTTAGTCTGACTATTTGGGTAATCCTGCACTGAGTGGTGGTAGAAGGTCAGCATAAGTAGGAGAGACACCGTATACTATTTTATGAAAGTAACATAGTTTATAAAACTTTCGTCTATTTGCCAATGTAGACCAACCAGTTTCTTCATAAATCTTATGACACGAGACACTTCTAGGAAGCTCAGTTATATTCTTCCTGCTTCTAATTGTAATTTTTCTAATTTAAGAGAGTTTTCGGCCGAGCAACCATCCCATACAACATAAGCGTATTCTAGTTTGGGGCAGATATATTTAAAATATATCCTTTCTAAAGTCTTTCGACTAAATGTATATTTAAAAATTTTCAAGGCAGTGATCATTTTTGAGGTCGACATAATTATGTTATCAATATGTTTGGTCCAGTTGCCTAGACTACTAAAAAGTTACGCCAAGATATTTATGGAACTCAACAAAAGATAGGATTTCATTTTTGAATTTTAGTTCAGAAAAAACCGGTTGTAGCTTACGCGAGAATAACATTGCCTCAGTTTTGGTTGGATTGAAGTCAACTAACCACTGCCTTGACCAATCGTCAACCGTGTGTAAATCTGTGTTCAGAATATATTCAATTTCGTAAGTATCATTAGATCAATACGCCAGTGAGCTATAATCAACAAAGAGTCTCGTTGCACTCAGGAGGTCGTCGCCTATATCGTTAATATACACAATAAATAATAACAGACCTAAAACAGATCCCTGTGGTACGCCAGCCACAACATAATGGCTACTTGATTCAGCAGTATTTACAACAACTGTTTGAAGTCTGTTCGCTAGGTAATCAGAGAAACAATCAATAAGAGAGCTATCAATACCATTGCACTTCAATTTATGTATTAAACTTTATGGCAAACCCGATCAAATGCTTTAGAGACATCGCAAAGACCACACACTTCATCCTTGTTATCAAGCGTAGTACATATACTATGGTACATATCTATGAGCTGAAATACTGTACAATTGTTGAGAAGAAAACCGGATTGATATTTGAAAATAAGATCATTTGAGTGTAGGTGGTTGTAGAGATTCTTAAAAATAATTCTTTCCATAATGTTCCCAACACAACTCAATAATGAAATAAGCCTGTAATTTGTAGGATCGGTGGTACATTCCTTTTTTATACACTGCCATTACTTTCGCGGTTTTCCATAAAGATGGGAACACTTTCTTTTAGCAAGGGCCATGTTAAATAGAACAGAGAGTGGTTTAACTACGGATGCGACGGCTCCTTTGAGCATATGGTGACTTATTATTTTATCCACGCCACATGCTTTGTGGGTTGGTAAAGTGTTGGTTACATCAAAAAGGTCTTGTTCTATTATTAATATATTAGTTAGTTTGTTATTAGCTTTCAAGTGTATATCGGTTACAATGGCATTGATGTCATCAACCTTTGCTGTAGCAGCAAATAAAGAATGAAAATATTCTGCTTTTTCTGAAAATGCCACATGTAACGATCCATTCGCATTAATGCTCCTTAATGGAGGTATTGAGATTGAAAACCTTTCTTTGACACAATGATGCACAACTTTCCAATATTCTTTCAAGTGTATACAAATAGATTCAATGTTTTACAAGTTACGAATACATTTTTCCTTTGCTCTTCTTTTTCTGGTTATTGACTTTGTTACATAATAGTTTGTATTTCCCCAATGACTTTTATTATTACTATTAATAGCTATTCTTTTTATGTGGTCGCGCTTCCTGCTTGTTCTGCGAATTGCGCTGTCACACCAACATATGTCCCTCATCCGAACGGTTACTGTGCGAAATGGTATACAATCTTTAGCAAACTGAATATTCGATGAAGTAAATGCTGCAATGGCATCATTGACATCACCACAAGCTCCTAACTTAGTTGTCCAGTCAATTCCCATTATAAGATTAAAGTTTTTTGGGAAATCCACTTTATTATGAAGCCATATTTCGCTCTTATAACAGGTGGTATATTCATAATGCAGCCGAGTAATTAAGTAGGATGCATTGTGATCACTTACATTTGCATCAGCATAGATAATTCCAAAATGAAGAATATCTATGTTTGTTGATATAATAATATGATCTAACAGAGTTGCAGAGCTATCTGTTACTCTGCTTGGCTCAGTTATTATATTTTGCATGTCATTAACCATCATCACCTCTCTGAGATCCCTGCATTGAGAGACAGAGACAAAGATAAAAGGGACATTCCAGGGCATGCTCGCAATTAGTAGAGAATGCACATAACTAAAAATATATATATAAAAAAAAAGAAAAAAAAGAAAAGGCAAACAACTTTTGTGATCCCAGGCTTGAATGATCCTGGTTTATTTTTTATTTTAGATATAATATTAAACAGGTGGAGGCGGAAATGCCGCCCCCCCCCCCAATATTTATTTAAACGATGATCTCAGATGTATTACTGCTGCAAGCCCACATTTGTGCACCAATAAATGTGTTTATATGTGATTGTATGAAGAATAAGATGATTCAGTATTTTAAGATATTTTATTTACTACGACAAAATAAATAAAAGTACACATATAGAATATACATAGCACCACATGACAATAACTAATTAAGGTTTATGTTACTAAGAAAAAATAAAGAAAAGTGCACATATATAATACACATAGCACCACATTACAATAACTAATTAAGGTTTATGTTGGCATTGTATTCGTTTACACATTGGATTTTGACCACATGACTTCAAATTAGCACAGCAGACAATATACATTGTAATTAATTCTAACTACTAAGAGTACCTATAGTACTGTAATTATTTGGTGAAGTTTTGGAAACTAACACAAAATAACAAGGTTGCTCTAATTTCAATTGATTATATATTTCTACCTATTTAGAATTACAATTACACTAATGTAATTAAGGTACTCATAACAGTTAGAATTAATTACAATGTACAGTTTCAGTTGTGCTCATATAAAGTCTTATGGCTAAGATACATGGAGTAAAGACCAAGACTGGAACATAAACCTTAAGGTGCCCTGATCCCCGAATCAATTCTTTTCCAGGTACATGGAGTTTGGATTTTGTTCTGTTAAATTTCCTTTCCCCAAAATCTAACTAATGAACTTTCCGGACACGGACGGACATACAAACCTATGTTCTGACAGATGGATAGGAACAGTCACTCTGTTCCAACACCCCTGATCTCTAAAACAAAATAATTTCAATCTCCTAGCCCATCATTTCTTTGAGAATAAGTCGTCGTACTGACCCGTTATTTTATAATAATCAGGTGACATTGACCTATACATTTTTTTTAGCTCATTGAAGTTAATTTTAATTATAACCCATGGATGTAATAAGCTGCAAACAAGAAATGACCACTACATTAGGATTAAATTTAACATATAAAATGACTAGGGCAGGCGTAGTATTATGTACGTGATAGTCTACCATTTAACTTTTCTTTTTCCTACCATACTCTTTGAATCACTATTAGTGATGAAGTCCATGCAGTTTTCTGATGTACACACTAATAAAATCCTGTAAGGTGTAATGTGTCCCTCCTAGAACTTTAAAAATAGAGTATTTTGATTTTTGGGCGTTACGCAAATGTTGGGATGAGATCAAGTTCGATTTCCATTCACAGTCCGATGGCATCGATATCTAACTTACTCGTCTGAAACAATATACTTCATCTGCACTGCAAAACGCATCTGAGTTTTGCTTGTTTCATGGAGTTTAACGGCATATCACTTGTGAGTCTTGAACGATAACCGCTGAGCCATTGTGGCTCCCATAGTTCTGTATCTCAGTTTGTAGACATGTGACCAATAAGCATTACCATTTAAAGAATAATAAAATCGTGAAACAATGCCCTCTCCTTCCCCACCACGATGGCATACAAAATACCCCCCCCCCTCCCCAAGAAAAAAGTACGACCACTTTAAATGGAGAAAACAAATTGCTTTTATCTGATGCTTAAGTCAAAGGGAAACTCCACTCCAATAAAAACAAGAATATTACAACAATAATTACATCAATATTTAGATTAATGGTATTTATGTCTGGACAGGAAAAAGGTAAAGTGTATACAATAATTACACCAATAATTACAGCAATGTGTATATCAATGGTACTTATAGCTGGACAGGAATTCAGCAATAAAATGTAAAGTGTAATCAATAATTACAATAATGTGTAGTTCAATGGTACTTAGGGTTGGACAGGAATTCAGCAAGAAAAGGTAAAGTATATACAATAATTACATCATAATTACAGTAATGTGTATAGCAATGGTACTTATAGCTGGACAGGAATTCAGCAAGAAACAGTAAAGTGAATACAATAATTACTCCAATATACATTAAAGGCAAGGTAATACAAAATAATGCAATCAAGTGATATATGCAAGGAAATACAAAATAATTTGAAAGAAAATCAAATGTTATTTTAAAGTCAAGAAATACAAAATATACTTTAAATGTTAAATATACTTCAAACTACGTGAATTAGGTAAGTAAGTAGAAATACTCATTTGTCTTGGAAATTTTTTAAAAAATGGCTGTTGGAATCCTGGTTTCAGTTACTAGAAGATCCAAATCTCCAGAAAGTCTTGTATTTTTATTCAAGAAAAATACTGAATAAAGTAAAATAAATCAAATAAAATCAAGCTACAGAAAATAAAACAAAATGAAATAATAAAAACTTACGTTCCGTGCGATGTCTTGCCTGCCTGTGCATGATCTCAGACCCAAACGAAGGTAATTTTACTTGAACATATGTCACTATAACCTTCATTCGGTAGAGATTAGTAGTAGCCATCAAGATGAATTTACAGATCTAGCTTTATGACTGTAAATTAAAATGAGTCAGAGAAATCAAGGTCAATATACAACCCTAGCATAAAGTATAAAATGTAACAAGGGTAGGTCCCTGTGACCCTTTTCAAAATGAGAGGGAACTGAATTCTTGAAAACGAAACACTACGCAAAAACCTTTGGGAAAGAATCAACCCTTGCCAAAATGTAAATGTGTAGTCCTTCAAGATAAAGGGAATCATCTTAAAAAAAGTTGCGAAAATATAAAGGTTAATAAGTGAAAATCTTCCGGAAGATAAACCCTTCCAAATAATAATAAATATTTTCTCTTATAAGAAGAAGATAAAAGGTAACAGATTGCAAAGTTATGTAAAATATTGAAAATAAAACAAAATGCTTAAAAAAGTCCTAAAAGTATTGGATCAAAATATGTTATATAAAGCTGCTTGACCGAGATGAACATTTTTGTTTTGCCATTTGGAACTCCTTACACTGGACAAGAATGCGCTCCACTTTAGTGGACACTGGTATGGTACACATTCCAGTCAAGGCTCGTATTTCAAAAGGTATGCATGGGTCAGATAAGTGTGTCCTATACGTATGATATAGTTTCTACATGAATAATGGCATTCTTCAATGACAAGTTGGTTTTGAGTTTACATTCTACATATTTTGCTAAGTATAACGAACACACCAGTTGATATACTACTACTTCATGTCTCCATGTGGAGTCTTCCATTTAGAAACAGGTGACTGTAAGGCATTTTTGCCTGCTTTATTTGCCCTTATTGCCATTACCGGTAATACTGATGAGACAGGATATCCAACCGTACAGAATGCCTTTTCCAGCTGTATAAGAAGATCATGTTTCTCTAAGACTTGGAATACTAAGGGATTGTGACATTTAACATATTGTAAGGTTTTTAGTGTGAAAAGTGAATCTAATTACATACTGAAATGAATTTTTGTACAGGTTTCAATATAATGCAGTGATATAATTATGACAGTAACTTTTGAGGTAAAAATGGAGACCGCGTTCGGTAAACGGCTGGAGATTGTCATGTTTGCAACAGCAGCTGCTCCATCTTTTGAACTGTCTGGACACAAGAACGTATGGCCGCTATAGGAGGCTCTTATATTTACTGAATTTACTCTGAAAACAGGGAGGACTGGTTGGAGACTTTTTGAAAAGGCAAAGATAAAATATTATCTTTGTGGGTTTTAATGACCACTTTTGTAATTGAGAATTTCGCAGCATTGGCACAATTTAATTTTTGCTGCTTCTGGATGAGGTGAACTCTTATGCCAAAAAGGTGGAATTAAATTTGGTTTCCCAGCATTAATAGTTGGTATTGGGGCTTTTGTAAGAAGAAAGAAGTCATTATGCAGATTGGTCAATTAAATTCACAAAAGACAATACGAGTAAACCTTAACTTTGATGGTGAGGCCGTCAGTGAAGTTGGCAACTATGCTGTTAGTAAAGCAATTCCTCAAAACAAAATGAGTAGATCAAAATCAAATAACAAATGAATTGCCTAAATGTGAAAATTTAACAAGAAAGTGTTCGTTATGGCCTATTTTTAATAAAGACTTCAGATTAAAGCAAATTCAAGATTCTCGTAATACACAAAAATGATATATTATTTGAAAATTCATTGAGTGCATTAAATATATCTACTATTGGTAATGATCATTCAAATTTAAAATATTTGGTATGATATAATATACAACCAACCATCAAATTCAAAATGAGAAAACTGTAAAGAATCATAAACATTAAGTAATCAAAGTTTCTATGAGATGTATTCCATAGCAAAAATACTTTTTTCTCAAGGAGACCAAATCGAGTGTAAAATGAACATTTTTTAACTTTTCCACATGGGGCAAAATATGAAATGTTTACACAATCACAGATTATAACAAGTCTTCATACAGTCTTACAAAATATATGTGGACAAAGTCCATATACTATGCACGGGTATCTCTGTACAGACATAAATAAGCACAAGTAGTGATAGACATTTCAAAGAAGATTTTTTTTCTTCATTGTTTTTCTTTTATAATTGGGTATTTGGTATAAAAATGCTTCACTTGGGGAATGACCATTTAATTTTCAAGGGGGAGGGGAGGGGTGCATGGGATGTTATGAAAAAAAATAATTCTGGCCCTCATTAAACTTGCACAAAATATTGTCGTTCTTATTTATCAAAACAAATAATCTATTATATCTATTCTATTTGCTTGAAAAAAAGAAACAAATGAACAAACAAATTTACCTTCCGGATTAAAAAAGCCATGCCTTCTCTCTCCGAAAAATAAATGATTGGTCTTTTAGGATGCTAAAGCTGCAAAATCAATAAAATTATTCTTTTTTTTAAAAAAATGTTGGAAGTGGGTATTTTGTGAGAAATGTGTCCATTTTTCTCAGTTAGAAGTTGAGAAAAATGAAGTATGTGGATAAAGGTAGTCAAGCATGATACAAGCAAGTAGTTTAATTCATGAGGAACTGTGTATGCTGCAATAGTGAGAAAGAAAACCCCCAAAAACGCAACAACCCCAAAAAACTACCAAACAATTATACATAAAAAACATATATGACAACACCAAACAATATATAGTAAACATTCTAACACACACTATGTAAACAGAGTGAAATACAGATGGTAGTATACATTGCTAAGTAAATGCTTCTATATTTTCTCATTTAAATCCCAAATTTCCTACACTTCTTTGATTGTCTCTTTGCAAATTCTTCTCACTGAATATAGTAAGAACAAAAGGATGAAATCATGAGTTCCTCATGATTCCTTACCACTTTTTGGGGGTTATTTTTTATATCAAACTTTATTTGCAGCTTGATGTATAATTTATCTACACTTGGCTTTGCTTATAAATAGTAACTCTGACCTGTTCACACCAGTCACAAGATGGTTCTCAAGATTGTAGAATAGTCTTTTTCACTGACAACTGCATCACACTTCCGGTGCTCATGAGACCGCAGATAGCTAGTATACTTCATCTTAGTCAAAGTACTGCATTTCCTTACCTTTTTCCCACATGATCAACTGCACCCATAAGGCTGTTTCACGGCATCATATGCTCCCTGCAACCAAATCTACTACACGACTAACGAATCGGGAGACAAAGATTTTACTACTAATTGGCCATTGATATATATATCTACCAATAAGGCTGAGTACCAGCAATAAAACCCATCTTTATGGAACATTTGGTAGACCTCAGTGCTGTACGTTTTACAACATCATTTTTTAGGTAAATGGTATTCCAGTTCACTAGCAAATCTTAATGTGACACAGAACTTTAGGAAATATGCACAATTAAAAATAAGCAGGCATACCAACAGTAACAACAGTGAAAATCTGAGCAAAGTCTGAAATAGTTTTAAGTAACGAGCAATGAATATTTTTATGGTGAGATAACTCTGTGCAAATTTATTAGTTTTTAAAAATTCGTTTTAATTACAAGCACAAAACGGTTCATAATCACATTTTTAAATGAAAAGGAATAAAACTAATTCACATTTGTGATGTATTGAAAGTTTAAATTTAGTTATAAGATACTAAATTTGTGTTTCTTAAGGAAATAAACAAAATATAAATCTCCAATGTTTGAGTATATTGGTTAAAAGTACAACATTCTTGAAGTGTCCGTAAAATATAAAAATTGTCTGTCAAATTTAATGTTGAGATTTAATCAGCATTTTTGCACACGTTTTTAACTTCAAAATTGTAATAAAATTACAATTACTTGGTGTTAAAACAGATAAACAAAATTTTCAAAATATATTAATATCTTCTATGACATCATCAGAACTCAAGAATAGTAGGGACCTTGACAGAAGTTATCCCTTCTGAAAAATTTTGATTCTAAACTTCTAAAAAGTCCTTAATTGATTTTGATGGAATTTTCACTAGTAATTATATTTAAATGCCTTCAGTGTTTGTTTAAGTAGAGAAAAGGTACTAATGGTAAATTTGTACACTTTGCATTTTTTCTTTATTTGGTTGCACAAGAGTTTAGTTTGACCAAAGATCAATAACATGTTGCAGGAACCAAAGTTCATTGCTGTAGCAGAGTGCATCTTCATCTGATTATTTTATCTGATTAGACGACAATACAAAATATACATTACAAATAAAACAATTCTCATGTTATTAATACTCATTTTAACATTATTTCATGGTACTAGGCACTCATTGATTGTATGGTATTTTCAGTGTCTGACTAACACAAGGCAATTCTTTTGAAGGCAATATAGCATTAGGGTAATTGACACAATATAGGAATTATAACACAACATCAAGTGATTCAAAACCTTCATACATGCTCCAAAGTTGAGATGGCCTGTGTATACTGATCCTAGATTACTTGAGCAAATTACTGATGGTTCCAATGAACATGACTCATTTTGTTAACAAATGAGCCATCCAAAGTATAGAGACCAGTTGATAACGTCGTACATCTGACACACTTTTTATGCTTGAGGCTCTAATAAAATATCTACATCCTAGATAAAGTAATATGACTTTTATTACATATATACATGAACATGTATAAATATATACATACAAACATACATATACACATACACATATATATACATGAACATGTATAAATATATACAAACATACATACATATATACATACACGTCAGCATTCCCACTTATTTGCATTTTGCACATGAAGTAAACTTTGCAAATTTGTGAATGTTTCTTTTATGTTTACTCCAAAAATGATGCATACAGAGTTTACCTGACATATATGCCCTTTGATTTCTGTATGTACATGTGTATTCTCATTTCAAATAACCTTTGCCACAGATTCTGTACATGAATTACATACTATAGTACTTGAATGGGAATGCTGCATACATACACATACACACATGCATTCACTGACTTCTCTGGCACCTTTCCTTCTTACTTCTTTTACCTACCTACTTACTACTTACCTAACTTACTTACACACTTGCCTAGTATATTAGATTATTTACACACAATCCACCGAAGTTAACTTTCACATTGCTTTTAATTTTTTCCGTGTCTTCAGACTAGTTTTAAAATTGATTCCTGTGCATTGTGTCATGTTCTTCCTCACTTCTATATTTGACCCCCCCCCCCCCAACAACACACACGATTATTATACAAAACAACAACTCAAGACAAAAATGTTGATCAAAGATTTTACATAATCTGATAAATATCCATCCCAAATGAATAAATACTGGGATGATATAATTGATGAATGTCATCAATCCCCATTTTATTAATTAGTAATTAAATGATAAATCATTTACTGCATTATAAGGTGGTCTCACTATAAAGTGTTATACTCATTGGCTGAATGGAAATTAAATTATATATCATGTACTTCATTATAAGGTGGTCTGACTACAAAGTGGTATACTCAATAGCAGAATGAAAATTTAAAAATGACCTGCACAGGTTGAAGATCACAAGACTCCTCTTATCAAATACACAAATAAACGTGTTTGTTGGTAGGTAATTTTTTTCAGTATGACACTATTACTGAGATCACATCGATTTTATGTAACAGAAATCCAGTGCTGTCTATTTATGGCAGGCTGTAAACCACCTAAGGCAAGGGGTGTCAAACGCATTTGCTATGGCAGGCCAGATTTGATATAAATAATAATAAATAATGAGTCTGGCAGGCTGTATGTTTGACACTCCTGACCTAAGGTCTTGTATACTTTTCATTGACTTTATTATTTTCTTTCATGTGACTGTTATTGTGATTATTAAACTGTATCTTAGTATTTTTCTTGTATAGGACTGTTATTGTGATTATTTAAACTGTATCTTAGTATTTTTCTTGTATAGGACTGTTATTGTAATTATTTAAACTGTATTATAGTATATATATATATATATATATATATATTTTTATATAGGATTGTAATGTGATTATTTAAACTGTATCATAGAATTTTGTTTGTATAGGATTGTATTGTGATTATTTAAACTGTATCATATAATTATTTTGTATAGGTTTGTATTGTGATTATTAAAACTGTATCATAGTATTTTTTTATAGGATTGTATTGCAATTATTTAAAATGTATAATAGTATTTTTCTTGTATTGTACTGTTATTGTAATTATTTAAACTGTATCACAGTATTTTTTGTGTAGGATTGTATTGTGATTATTTAAACTGTCTCATAATATTTTTTTATATAGGATTGTAATGTGATTATTTAAACTGTATCATATAATTTTGTTTGTATAGGATTGTATTGTGATTATTTAAACTGTATCATAGAATTATTTTGTATAGGGTTGTATTGTGATTATTTAAACTGTATCATAGTATTTTTCTTGTTCATTATTGAATAAGAGAAAGAAGGCACAATCACATCATTTAATGTCCAATGTCTTTCAATGTTCACAGTGCCACAATACAAGAAAATAACAAATTATGTTGTATCAATGATGTCACAAATTATGTTGTATCAATGATGTGACAGTGAAAGGCCACATTATTTTCAGATGTGCAGTAAGTATTGATTTTACAAACATGGACATCCTTAAAACTATCATACCACAATATTAAATGATAAAAGACTGAGAAGATGTAATATTGTAATGATTACTGTATATACTTGTGCCGAATCTGGGTCTAAATACAAACAACATAGACCCTGATATGCTGGCGCATAATGCGATATATTGTTTGTTCTACTGATTAGTCCCTACAAACTGCATAGACACAGATCTGCTGGCGCATTATGTTATGGCAAATCTGGGTCTATGCAGTTTGCAGTTGGTATCGCAATACGCGAGTATATACGGTATGTCATTTCAAGCTGTACAATAAGCATTAATTTTAAAAGATACAAGACTGAAATGAAGGTAATGATGTGTGTAGATCATTTAAGTTTTTGTACATATATATTTGTACAGTTCACCCTCATTAAAACACTGTCCACTGGAATCATACAGTATACAACCTTATAGTGAGACTGCCTTGTGAAGTACATAATACATTATAATACTGTCCACTGGAATCATAGAGTATACGACCTTATAGTGAGACTGCCTTGTGAAGTACATAATACATTATAATACTGTCCACTGGAATCATAGAGTATACGACCTTATAGTGAGACTGCCTTGTGAAGTACATAATACATTATAACACTGTCCACTGGAATCATAGAGTATACAACCTTATAGTGAGACTGCCTTGTGAAGTACATAATACATTATAATACTGTCCACTGGAATCATAGAGTATACGACCTTATAGTGAGACTGCCTTGTGAAGTACATAATACATTATAATACTGTCCACTGGAATCATAGAGTATACAACCTTATAGTGAGACTACCTTTTGAAGTACATAATACATTATAACACTGTCCAATGGAGTCATAGAGTATACAACCTTATAATGAGACTACCTTGTGAAGTACATAATACATTAAAACACTGTCCACTGGAATCATAGAGTATACAACCTTATAGTGAGACTGCCTTGTGAAGTACATAATACATTATAATACTGTCCACTGGAATCATAGAGTATACCACCTTATAATGAGACTACCTTGTGAAGTACATAATACATTATAACACTGTCCACTGGAATCATAGAGTATACCACCTTATAGTGAGACTGCCTTGTGAAGTACATAATACATTATAACACTGTCCACTGGAATCATTGAGTATACCACTTTAGAGTGAGACTACCTTGTGAAGTACATAATACAGTATAACAATGTCCACTGGAATCATAGTTTATACCACCTTACAGAGACTGCCTTATAATGAAGTACATGATATATTATAACACTGTCCACTGAAATCATAGAGTATACAACCTTACAGTGAGACTACCTTGTGAAGTACATAATACAGTATAACAATGTCCACTGGAATCATAGTGTATACCACCTTACAGAGACTGCCTTATAATGAAGTATATGATACATTATAACACTGTCCATGGGAATCATAACATACACCAACTTATAGTGAGCCTCCCTCACAATGAAGTACATGATACATATAATTTTACTACTATATAGAACAATGGAAATGGATTCCATATGGAGACCATATTCACCTTATACCAAGAAGTGTTATAATGAAGAGTATTATAGTGAGGTAGTTCTACATAATAAAAAGTCATATGTGAAACACCATGTACATAATTTAAAATCTTCACAGCAACAATACAGTAAATAGATCAAACTCAATATCACATAAGAACCACACTCACATTCAGATTCAACTAAAACTTTTTATATCTGATTGGTCAGTGATTTAATGTCAGTCAATCAGACATCAGATGATAAAGTTAAGTTTTAGATTAAGCATGAGAATCTGATTATAATCTTGGAATTAGATCAACAAATAAGAAAGTATAATTGTGGCCTCTAAGAGGAAAACTCTTATTTTAATATTGGCCTTGAATGAATATATTAAGTGAATGGAAATATATACCAGAAGTTTATCTGAATCCAGTTTCTGGGATATAATTGCTTTATTTCAAACATTTTTATTGATAGTCTGGGCTAAGAGAGTTGTTATATCACTAAGTCTATTCAAATTCGTGATTAAAAATGAATACCAACTGAGACATTAACGTTTAAACCGAATTCTAGAGAAGGATACATTTGTCACTTGCAGATAAATCAGTAATTTTGCTTTTTTCTTCAGAGGTACCAATTTCATGGATGCACAATATTAATATAAAGACCCAACAAACAGTAACACTCGTGTTGAAACAAAGGGATTCCTTCCCCAACCCAAGAATTTAAGCAATGACAAAAATGGTATTTGTTCCAAAACAATGAAACTTGATATGCTTAATAATAATTCCCTGTAGCCATACAGTAATTTAGTTACAGAGACAATTCCCAGTAGCCATATTGTAGCTTAGTTACAGATATAATTCCCAGTAGCCATACTGTAGCTTAGTTACAGGGACAATTCTCAATTGCCATATTGTAGCGTAGTTACAGAGACAATTCCAAGTAGCCATATTGTAGCTTAGTCACAGAGACAATTCACTGTAGCCATATTGTAATTTAGTTACAGAGACAATTCCCTGTAGCCATATTGTAATTTAGTTACAGAGACAATTCCCAGTAGCTATATTGTGACTTAGTTACATAGACAATTCCCAGTAGCCATATTGTGACTTAGTTACAGAGACAAAATGTATAATTAAATGCATTTAGTATAATATAATAAGCCATGAGATCATTTTAAAATCTGGTGGTGTTCTTTCACAAGGTGCTGTGTCAGCAATATTCTTCGTGGTAAACTCCTTTTGCACCTCTTCTTTTTTCACATGTTTCATTCATCTGTATAGGAAAATTAACAAAAATAGAAATATCTTCATGGAACAAGGATGATGCACCACTGTGCATGAAATTACCTCAATGTTAACCTTCACCAAGATGTCATGGATGGACAGACATATGGCCAAGGGTAGCATTATATATCCCTATCACTGTCATACTGGGGCATATATATCTAGACATTTGTTTCTTTTTGACATTCTTGAAACTGATAAATAAAATCTGCTTCTAGTGTTCATGTCTGTGATTTTGGACATGCTGTAGACTCCACTTTATCAGTGTGCTTTTTATCTGGCTTAAATATTACTTTCTTAGCCATGGAATTAAAATTCAAGTACTGGTAATGTAGATGTTTTGTGGCATGTATATCTCTGTTTAATTCGTCCACTATATCAAATGTGAGATCAAGCAGTAAAATTATATCACTTTCCATGGAAACTCTTTTAAGCCAATTTTATAAAGAACAGTCACAACCAAATGCCATTGACATCAAAAGGTGAATTCATATTGAGAAAAGTCTCAACAATAAATTTGAAAGTTGATGTAACTTGCTATAAAGGTATATGATTCAGACTGGTTATTTGAACACTATATCTGAACTGACTATCGTATTATAAGAGTAACTGTGGAGATCAGTAATTGTCAGAAAAACACTGATACCAGTCTAGATCAATACTGGACCATTTGTTCTAGAAGAGGGATAACAATAAGTTTTCACTTTGGCTGATGAGGACACTAAATCTTAAGTTGCTAATGAGACTATATCAAGTGAAAGAAACGTGAAACATGTCTCACAGGGAACCATATCATGTGGAAGAAAGGTTAAACAAGTCTCACAGGGAACCATATCATGTGGAAGAAAGGTTAAACAAGTCTCACAGGGGACCATATCAAGTCTGAGAAAGGTTCAACATGTCTTATGGAATATCAGTACAAAGTACTTCTTGTTATGGTGATTGTTGACAAACAATTACAAATCTATTTTTATAAATTATTATCTGGAGTATACAAACAATTAGTGCCATAACAGCAACACCATTAACAATATATTTTCAAGCTCTGACAACAGATAACTTGTAAACTGTGTCCTGGTTCAGATATAATTCTTGGTACAGTAAAAATATATACTAGTACTTGATACTCTGTAACCATATTGTTCAATATAGCTGGTAATGTTATACTATGTGACCATATTGTTCAATGTAGCTGGTAATGTTATACTCTGATGACCATATTGTTATATGTATCTGGTAATGTTATACATTGATGACCATATTGTTCTCTGTAGCTGGTAATGTTATATTCTGAAGACCATATTGTTCTATGTAGCTGAAGCTGGCAATGTTATACTCTGATGACCATATTGTTCTATGTACCTGGTAATGTTATACACTGATGACCTTATTGTTCTCTGTAGCTGGTAATGTTACACTGACGACCATATTGTTCTTTGTATGTAGCTGGTAATGTTATGAGATGAATCATCGGAATTACATATATGTTACATTATCAATTGTTTCATTCATATTTTGGTGTTAAAATCTGTACAAGATATAAGAAACAGGAAGCACATGCTTACGCTTGTACATTAATACAAGATGACAGGTAGAATTATATTATACTGCATTCCAGTGCTGTATACACAAAATAACAACCATTATACCTGGTGAGTTGTACATGCATAACAATGAACCAAAAGCTAGAGCCTCATCCTACATGGGAACAAAATGGGATCACAAGACCCTCATCCAAAGTGGGATTAATCACCTTGGTTTAAGCAAATATGTGAACAAGTTCATATTATAAAATGAAAAAACATTTTACTTACTGAAATACAGATTATTAATATGCTACATAAATTATAATACATTTTTTCTACATACCTTTCTTGTCGTTTTCTGCCTGAAGAAATTTGACTCTAATACAAAAAAAGTCACAAATCAGTTTGGAGATGTAAATAGAAAATAAATACTATCCCACATAAAGTTTCTTCTCTTTTGTACTGGTAACCATGTCACATGAATACCAGACTTAAGTATGTGTTGTATAGAATCAAGAATGATGTCATTTGTCATTAATGATGTCATCTGTCATTTATCATGTCACTTGTCATTTATGATGTCACTTGTCATTACTGATGTCATATCATTGTCAGTGTTTCTTGCCCTAGACTAAAAATAAGGATTATGTAAAAACGATGTAAGAAGGAATGGTTAAGATCATAAGAAAGGTGAATTCATGACATGGTATTTCTGACCTGGTATAAAAACAGTTGGAAATTACCAGGACCAGGCAAGGTGCTTAGTGGGTCACTAAATACAATTCTGAGCGAAGTACAAGAATCTGTTCATAATTGATACATGCAGAGATCAGTTCCCTGTGAAAACAAAATCTATGAGTATTTTTGTTAAATTGCTATATTAGTATTAATCAAACACTATCACAGCCGTTAAAAAACTGGCTACCGGTAGTTTTCATTTATTGAATAACAACTTAAAGAGTGGCTTTGGAACTAACAACAAATATATGTATGTATGTATGTAAGTATGTATGTATGTATGTATGTATGTATGTATGTATGTATGTATGTATGTATGTATGTATGTATGTATGTATGTATGTATGTATGTATGTATGTATGTATGCATGCATGCATGCATGCATGCATGCATGCATGCATGCATGTATGTATGTATGTATGTATGTATGTATGTATGTATGTATGTATGCATGCATGCATGCGTGCATGTGTGTGTGTGTGTATGTATGTATGTATGTATGTATGTATGTATGTATGTATGTATGTATGTATGTATGTATGTATGTATGTATGTATGTATGTATGCATGCTTTATGAACCGCAAATAAAGATAAAAATATCTAAATATATCATAATTTTAATTGAAATATAGAAATAAACACAGCAGTACCTGTAGTTGACTAAAACAGTGACAAAATAAAATACAATTATGATAGTTACAATATTAGACAACTTTCTAATATAACACGTCAAGATCTCCTCTCTTTGTTAAGTTGTAACTATGAGAAATATATCCCATTCACATTTTAGATAACTGCAAATCAAGCTGACTTCACTTATACCTTGTGTGAGTATTTCTGTCCATTTAAAAAACCATATGTATGACCAATACATATGGCACTGATACAGGGGTAAACATTGTAGTAATGGTCATCTAAATCCCATGTATATTCAGCACCAAGGGCACTGACACAGGGATAAACATGGGGATGATGGTTATCCAAATCCCATGTATAACCAACACAAAGGGGGCTGACATGGTGGTAGTGGTCATCCAAATGCCTTGAATAACCAAGACAAAGGACACTGACATAGGGGAAAACATGGAGGTAATGGTCATCCAAATTTTGTTTGTTTTTGTTTTTCGAATAATAAATGTAGAGATTAATGGTCACTCTACTCATTATACATAATGACACATCTCCCAGAGGAAGCAGCTCCAATTGAAAATTAGTTTTTGTTAAGCCAATCAATAACACTTGATAAAACTGTAATTTAAATTAAGTGTAGTAATTAAAAATAATTGGTATCATAACGTAACATCTCAAGTAGAAATATGAACTTCTTAAACAGGGATGGCAAATATAAATATTTAATTGAAAGCATCATTTTGAAAATTAAGAAATGGACTTTCAATATAAAATTTTTATGAAGAAACACAATTTTGAGTTATGTGCTCAAGCTGACACGTTCATAAAAGTAGGTCTTGATTATGTAAGAATACCATATTACAGATTAGAGTCCAAGTACACACACACTCAAGACAATACTACTAAGGAAAAGAAAACGTTGCATTATTCTAACCTCACATCATGATCACTCTCAACATCTTTCTCCTCAATCCCATCCTGTCTTGACTCAGCAGAGCTGCTACTGAAATTGATCACATAAATATACTGATAAATTAGAAAATCAAAGATTTTATAAAGAACGTATGATGATCTTCAGTTCCTTTACAAGTTATTGTACCAAGCGGAATTCCCTCAAATTGTTCAGTCTTTTCTTGCTATCTATCAATCTGATGGAAGAATACCTGTAAATATAATGCCTTTTATGCAGCAAATGATGATAAGAAGGAAAATAATAGGATGAAGTGCATTTCCATAAACTGAGTTATTTCTAATTATCAGTTGTTTGATTTTGTGCTATAACAGAAAAATGTTTATAAAAGGCATCATGACCAACCTAAATGACATCACTGTATTACTATATCTGGTGGCAAAATATATGGAAGCAATGAAGAGCAGTGATAAATGGGCAATATGTAATATTTTTAATCAAACTGCTTAAAAAGGATGATTTCAGTTCATTAGAGAATACAAAATTATTAGTTTTGAGTAAATATTTCTCCTGTCCACACTAAGTCTCTGTATTGCTGCCATCCAGACTTTGACCTAAATGACCAGTCACATGACTGTTTAATGTAAGCGAGAAAGACCTAATAGTATCAATAGTGTTTAATCCTATGACTATGTAACTATTATAAGTTGTATTTGTCAAGTATTGTTTAAGTCCATCTTTTTTAAGATATACGTAAACGCAGTCTTTGTAATGCTATGGCATAAGACACTATTGTGTGAAAGGAAGGGGAAGTTTTACCCAGCCCTGTTAAACAGTTCTTGCTTCATTATCACCAATTTAAAGAATTATCTGTAACTAAAGTCGATACTTTTTCACAGTAACAAACAGGGTAATGCCATCTAAATAGCTTTGAGATTCACTACTATTTAGGGAAATATAATATAAAGGCTTGACATTGTAAAATTCTATCCTCTTTAGGGAAATCTAATGAAAAGGCTGGACATTGTAAGATTCTACACTGTTTATAGGTAAATATAATGAAAAGGCTGAACATTGTAAGATTCTACACTGTATAGGGAAATATAATAAAAAGGCTGGACATTAAGATTCTACACTGTATAGGGAAATATAATAAAAAGGCTGGACATTAAGATTCTACCCTGTATAGGTAAATATAATGAAAAGGATGAACATTGTAAGATTCTACCCTGTTTATTTGGAAATATAAGAAAAAGACTGGACATTAAGATTCTACCCTGTATAGGGAAATATAATAAAAAGGCTGGACATTAAGATTCTACCCTGTATAAGGAAATATAATGAAAGGGCTGGCCATTGTAAGATTCTACACTGTTTATAGGTAAATATAATGAAAAGGCTGAACATTGTAAGATTCTACACTGTATAGGGAAATATAATAAAAAGGCTGGACATTAAGATTCTACACTGTATAGGGAAATATAATAAAAAGGCTGGACATTAAGATTCTACACTGTATAGGGAAATATAATAAAAAGGCTGGACATTAAGATTCTACCCTGTATAGGTAAATATAATGAAAAGGATGAACATTGTAAGATTCTACCCTGTTTATTTGGAAATATAAGAAAAAGACTGGACATTAAGATTCTACCCTGTATAGGGAAATATAATGAAAAGGCTGGACATTAAGATTCTACCCTGTATAAGGAAATATAATGAAAAGGCTGGACATTAAGATTCTACCCTGCATAAGGAAATATAATAAAAAGGCTGGACATTAAGATTCTACCCTGTATAAGGAAATATAATGAAAAGGCTGGACATTGTAAGATTCAACCCTAATTAGGAAAATATAATAAAAAGGCTGGACATTAAGAATCTACCCTGTATAGGGAAATATAATAAAATGGCTGGACATTAAGATTCTACCCTGCAGAGGGAAATATAATAAAAATGCTGGACATTAAGATTCTACCCTGCATAAGGAAATATAATGAAAGGGCTGGACATTGTAAGATTCAACCCTAATTAGGAAAATATAATAAAAATGCTGGACATTAAGAATCTACCCTGTATAGGGAAATATAATAAAATGGCTGGACATTAAGATTCTACCCTGTATAGGGAAATATAATAAAATGGTGGACATTAAGATTCTACCCTGCATAGGGAAATATAATAAAAAGCCTGGACATTAAGATTATACCCTGTATAGGGAAATATAATGAAAAGGCTGGACATTAAGATTCTACCCTGTATAGGGAAATATAATGAAAAGGCTGAACATTAAGATTCTACCCTAATTAGGAAAATATAATGAAAAGGCTGGATATTGTAAGATTCTACATTGTTTATAGGGAATTTCAATGAGAAGGCTGGACATCGTAAGATTCTACCCAGTTTATAGAGAAATATAATGAGAAGGCTGGGCATTGTAAGATTCTACCCTGTTTATAGGGAAATATAATGAGAAGACTGGACATTGTAAGATTATACCCTAATTAGGGAAATATAATGAGAAGGCTGGACATTGTAAGATTCAACCCTATTTAGAAAAATATCATGAAAAGGCTGTACATTGTAAGATTCTACCCTGTTTATAGGGAAATATAATGAAAAGGCTGGACATTGTAAGATTCTATCCTGTATGAAAAGGCTGGTCACTGCGGTATAAAGAGAACATTAGTAGTTTTTTTCATGTATGTTGTGGCTCAATAAACTGAGATCAGCCTATGGAAAACAGTCAACCTAACAGCTATCTTAAGGCCCACCATAAGGTCTCTTGTATGGTACCCATAATGAAAACAAAATATCTTTTTAAGGTAAAGTGAACCATCATTTATCCAATTTTGCAGGCATTACAATATAATTTAACAATTACTTTTCTCACTTAGCAGATAATTTGTGAGAGAAATACAAATTACTATTTTTCCTGAATATCTTGTGTGGAAAATTAATATCTATTGTGTACTGATGTGTCTGGCATCTTCAATGCCAGCTGAAAGTGAGCTATGTAAGCTCGGTTGTATTATATTCTTGCTTGCAAAAATATAACACTTACATGATAATGTTTTTGTGTTTTCTTTTATAAATATGGAATAAGAGTTGCAGTTCTGGTGTTTGCTTTTCTTTTTGTTCATGTAGATATATTGCCGCTGGACACAAGTTTTAAAGTTGTATGGCCTCTACTTAGAAAAAGAAGTACAGTTTGACTCTTAATGTAGTTTGTATGAAAGTAAAATTATTCTCTCTCTCTCTCTCTCTCTCTCTCTCTCTCTCTCTCTCTCTCTCTCTCTCTCTCTCTCTCTCTGCATACTAATTCATGACCAGAAATTGTTTAGATAAGGTGCAAGAGTGGAGAGGATATGGCAATCCCTCTAAGAAATAAAAATCTTCATTTTTCGTTACCTGCAAAACTCTGGTCTTCTCAGTCTACTCAGCCAGCTCAAAGATAAAAAGAGCTTAATGGGCAGAGAAACTTTTTATATAATTAAGGTAATCAAAGAGGCTTCAAGGTCTAATGGTCATCTATTCAAACACCTGTGTTTCAGTATACGGAAATAATTTCTTAATAACTTTCCAACTGGTAATCTGTTGGCTTAAAACATGCACTTGGTGTCTGTACATTTCATGTACTATTGAAAATTATTTAAAAGTTTGAAAATATGGTGTTTAGAAAATTGGAGAGTCTGGATATATAGATTAAAGGCAGTATTCTTAATTGTATCCATTGATAACAAGCTAAGTGCATAACTATTCAGGATACAGTATACAACCTTAGTGCATAACTAGACAGGATAGACTATACAAGCCTACTATATAACTAGCCAGGATACAGTGTACAAGCTGACTGCATAACTAGCCAATATACAGTATACAAGCTTACTGCATAACTAAACAGGATACAGTATACAACTTTACTGCTAGCCAGTATACAGTATACAAGCTTACTTCATAACTAGCCAGGAAACAGTATACAAACTTACTGCATAACTATCCAGGACACAGTATACAAGCTTACTGCATAACTAGCCAGGATGCAGTATACAAGTTTACTTCATATCTAGCCAGGATGCAGTATACAAGAATACTGCATAACTAGCCAGGATACAGTATACAAGCTTACTGCATAACAAGCCAGGATACAGCATACAAGGTTACTGCATAACTAGCCAGGATATAGTATACAAGCTTACTGCATAACTAGCCAGGATAAAGCATTCAGGTTTACTGCATAACTAGCCAGGACACAGTGTACAAGCTTACTGCTATCCATTTGGACTACAGAGCCTTTGAAAAGTCCTTGGCTCAAGTTTATTCATATTTACCTCCCCCTGGTAATACATTTTTTCCCATTTTTGAGTCAATCTTTCTAAGCATTTATATTATTGAGGAGAATATAATTTTTTATTTATTGCAAAATATGTCCATAAAAATATCATGCATACTGTATTCAATGTTATATGCACACTGTACACTTTAAAAATTATCATTTATTTAAATTTCATAAGGTTAATGTTTATTATAATAGGTACATATCATATGCATATACATACTATAAAGGTATACACCTATCATAATACGTTTGGTTTGGTGCTTTATGGCACAGCAACATATGTAGGTTATTTAGTTCTGAGGCAATTGGAGTAAAGTGCCTTGCCCAAGGGCACAATCCAGTAGCTGACCTAGACTGGTTCGATGACATGATTTTAACCCACACCCTTTCGGTTGTGAGTTCGGCCTGCCAATCACTGAGCACCCACGGCTCCTATCATAATAGGTACACATTACATGTATGCATATGCTATAAAAGTGTTGAAACTCTTCACTTCATATGTTCATTTTCTTTTGGAATAAAGTGCATATAAGATCCATTTTTGAGACTGATTTAACTTATTAAGTTAAGTTGTAATGATACGTACACCAAGCATGCATTGTGGTAGGTTCTTAGAAAACATGATGTTAAATGCAGATTTTAGCAACAACCCTCTCTCAATCAGGCATGCTTAAATTGAGACATGAGGGCTTAAAAGTGCAAGTTTTGACAAAAGAGAGTCGTGAAAAAACCCTGCAAGAAACTTCTTTAATTATATCTTTGTTTTCATGTTTACTTTATTATTTACGGAGTTATGTTTCAGTCGAAAGAAACCTACATACATATGTTTGTTAGTTGTTTTTGTACTACCAGTACTATGACCACTTCAGTGAATCAATATTGAAATTATCATAATCATATTTAAATCACTGGTCATAACGAATGCTGTATGAAAAAATAAATGTAATACCCACAGTTAATAAATTATCATTTTGAGATTAAAGCTTATCACAATAATTACACACCAATGATGTCTTAAACAGTGTCCTCATCACATGTATGTACACACTGGAAAAGTGTAAGATTCCTTTCTCTCTGTGGCAACTCTTCACTCTAGAGGTTCATTTCCTCTATCAATAAAATGCATGTATGATCTGGGTTTTCTTTTAGACTGATTTAAAGCAGAAAATTAAGTTGCAATGATTTTTACACCAGGCATCCATCATGATAGGTTCTTATTAAACGATGCTATATGTAAACTACTTTGATTAAGGTATGTATGGATATTATGTCAAATACAGTATATTAGAGGATACATGTTTACAATGTTTATTCCATTTATTGAGTTACTTAAAATTATATCACTGAATACAGTATATTATTCGAGACAAGTTTACAATGGTTATTCTATTTATTCTGCTACTTAAAATCATATAATTGGCATATTATTGGAGACAATTTTACAAAGGATTATTCTATTTAATGGGCTACTTAAATAATTTTTTAATGAAATCGATTTCGCCCATACATTTCTATGGAATGATGCCCCTAAAGATTGCAGACAGTACCCAAAAGGGGAAATATTAATAAAAAGATGGATAAGGTTAACTTCCATTTCTATTTAACTGTTTTTTATGTACCTCTAGGCCACTACAGAAGTATATCTTTCAATGTTTGTTTGAGGTTACCAGCACACAAATATTAATTCCATGCAGCCTCAAAACAATGGTGTTGGTAATTGCTGTTAAATCTGCATGAGTTATAGTTGTATTCAGAATCTCATTGAATGCTACAGAATCATCTATTCCCTTATTCACATGAAACAAAATATACAAGTTCAATTCCAGTTGATAATTTTATAATGAGGGTATTTTTTTTTCATTTATGCCTGACAATATTTGTCAACATGCCTGTCATGAACATAGTTTTGTGCATTTTTAATAACTTCAAAATCATTCATGTACTTTAAAACAAGATATCACTCACCTGGTTTATATAACTTAACAGTTGACCATTTCAGTAAGGAGATTTGTGTAGTAGTTTAAGAACAAATATTATGTAACTTATCTGCCAAACTTAACATCATTTAGATTTTGCCTATTTTACTGATTAATATTCTTTCTAAAGATAAAGGTATAACACTGGTCTACAGCCAAAATGCTTCCACAATAAATGTTGTCAAACTTTACTAATTCTGGGTCACTGAGAACGAAAATGATGCTTAAGATTGTTGATTGGCTCTAGTTTTAAAGATATGATACTGGGTCAGTATATACGACCCTTGACTTGGGAATGGCGGACGATAAGTAAGTTATAAAGGGAAGGGATCTCAATTTAAACCAGAAATGACTAAAATACATCTTTGACTGGATCTATGAATAAATCTATGACTGAGTTTGGACAGTACTTGATTTTTAGGCAAAACAATGAATGATGCAATCTGAAGCTGGTATTGCATCATACATGATATGAATTGCATCATGTTATTCCTAGAAGTCATGGATGTTGCAATCATAACTAAGCTTACATCACTTTGCTGAAGAAATTGCCCTATATCAGCTCTGCAAATCATACAGTGTCATGCTTTCTTATTTGTCAGTGTTTGATTTTGCAAAGGGACACATTTCTGTTTAGCCAAAGTGAGCAGAGATGTCTCATACTTTTGTGAACAATGCATATAACTTCTGCTATGTTTGTGGTGAAGTGACTTTTGCATCAAAAAAGTGCAGTATAACCACTATGGTTAAGAAAGCCTATCACCTTTAATTTGGCTGCAATAGTGGAGATCAGGACAAGAGGTGGGCCCCACACATACGCTGCACACTTGTGCAACAAATCTTCGCCAGTGGTTGAACAGGAAAAGGAAATCTATGCCTTTTGCAGTCCCAATGATTTGGAGAGAGCCAACATATCATATCAGCAATTGTTACTTCTGCATGGTGCCTCCAGTTGGGAAAGGTGTGTCAAAGAAGAAAAAGGGAACTGTGCATTATCCAAACATTCCGTCAGCTATACGCCCAGTACCCCACGGAGAAGGACTGCCGGTTCCTGATGCACCAGAATCTTCTCAATTGAGTCAAACAAGGAAGATGAAGAATATGAAATGATATAGTCCTGAACCATCAATGTCACATGACCCATATTTTCTCCCATTCTCTTCCTCTGAACCACACCTCATAACACAAGTTGAACTGAATGACCTTGTCAGGGATTTGTAACTAACCAAGAGTAAGGCAGAGCTGTTGAGCTCCAGACTACAACAGTGGAATCTCCTGGCATGTGATGTTAGGGTTTCCATGTTCCGTGACTGTCAAAAGGATCTTGTCCCATTCTTCTTCATGGAATGTGATCTTGTAGCCTGCAACAACATCGATGGTGTGATGGCAGCCCTCAACATCGTTCATGGTCCAGATGAGCGGAGACTGTTCATTGATTCATCGAAGACGAGTCTTAAAGCTGTTCTGCTGCATAATGGCAGTGTTTTGCCATCAATTCAAGTTGGTCATGCAGTCCATATGAAGGAAACCTATGAAAACATTAAACAACTTTTGAGGTGAATAAACTATGACCAACATCAGTGGCAGCTTTGTGGCTATTTCAAGGTTCTTGCTCTCTTTCTTGGTCTGCAGACTGGATACACAAATTACTGCTGTTTTCTCTGCGAATGGGATAGTCGTGCGAGAGATTCCCACTACATCAAGAGAGATTGGCCACTCCAACAGTTATTCGAGCCTGTGATGAAACGTGTTCAGCATCCCCCACTTGTTGAATCAAGGAAGATTTTGTTACCACCCTTGCACATCAAGCTGGGTCTGATGAAGAACTTTGTTAAGGCCATGGACAAAACACAGCTTTCAGGTACCTCCGTGGAAAATTTCCAAGGTTAAGAGAAGCTAAGATAAAGGAAGGTGTCTTTGTTGGTCCTCCGATTTGTGAACTTCTTCGAGATGATGCATTTCACCGTGCACTGCGTGGCAAGGAAAAAACGGCATGAAAAGCCTTCCAGTTAGTGGCAACAAATTTTCCCGGAAACAACAAGGCAGAAAACCTCCTCAAGGCATACAAAAGCCTTGGTTGCAACATATCACTAAAGATACATTTGTTGCACTCTCATCTAGATTTTTTCCACCGAACTGCGGAGCAGTGAGTGACGAGCACGGAGAGCGATTTCACCAGGACATTGCAACAATGGAGAAACGCTATCAGGGCAAATGGAGCCGATCAATGCTTGCAGACTATTGCTGGACAGTGACAAGTGATGCTCCATTTAATGAATACATGAGACAAGCCAAGAAACGCTCAGTAGAGACTGAATAAGGATTAAACTATGTACTTATATATACATAAGAGTTTTCTGACTTTTGTTTCGATATATTTTTTATTTATATGACCCTTTTGCTGTTTTTAAAGTGTTACATGAACAGGACAGGTGAAATATTATCATGTAAAGCAACCATAAACACATGAAAAGACCTAGGTTTACAATTAAGTTGTTTTAATTGTCATATTTGAATTCAGCACATCAAAATCCCTAATAAATAGCACATTTTGTCCGTGAAGCAGAGAACTTCTAAAAACTGCAGACCAGTGTTATCTAATCACTATATGACTCACCTGTATAGTGTAATGAAATTATCTAATCGCTATATGACTCACCTCTATAGTGTAATAAATTATCTAATCCCAATATGACTCACCTCCATAGTGCAATCAAAAAAAAATTTCTAATCCCTATATGGCTCTCCTCTATAGTGTAATCAAATTATCTAATCACTATATGACTCGCCTCTATAGTGTAATAAAATTATCTAATGTCTATATGACTCACCTCTATAGTGTAATCAAATTATCTAATCCCTATATGACTCACCTCTATAGTGTAAGAAAAAAAATTATAATGACTATATGGCTCTCCTCTATAGTGTAATCAAATTATCTAATCCCTATATGACTAACTTCTATAGTGTAATCATGTTATCTAATCCTATATGACTCACCTCTATAGTGTAATCAAATTATCTAATCCCTATATGACTCTCCTCTATAGTGTAATCATATTATCTAATCCCCATGTGACTAAAGCTCTATAATGTAACCAAATTATCTAATTATAATCCCAATATGACTCACCTCTGTAGTGTAACCAAATTATCCAATCCCTATATGACTCACCTATATAGTGTAATCAAATTATCTAAAACCTATATGACTCACCTCTATAGTGTAATCATATTATCTAATCCCCATGTGACTCACCTCTATAGTGTAACCAAATTATCTAATCCCTATATGACTCACCTATATAGTGTAACTAAATTATCTAATCCCTATATGACTCACCTTTATAGTGTAATCAAATTATCTAATCACTATAAGACTCACCTCTATAGTGTAATCAAATTTTCTGATCCCTATATGACTCACCTCTATAGTGTAACCAAATTAATCCCTATATGACCCACCTTTATAGTTTAATCAAATTATCTAATCCTTATGATATGATTTACTTCTACAGTGTGACTTAATGAATACTTGAGCATCTAAATTATAAATACGAATATTACAGTCACACAGGATACGTAGACTAAAATTAAACTAAAATTTAAAGACAATAAATTTGAACATGAATCTTTTGTACATACATTTATGAAAAGAGAGACAATAAATTGGTATACTAACCTTTCTACCTGATTGTTACTAACATGTATGTTGTTTTTTTTTGTTTTTTTTTTTTTTTTTTTTTTTGGGGGGGGGGATAGAATGAAACTAATTTTAATGATGCAAAACACTCCTGTTGCCATTGCATAGCTTACCTTTTCTGGGATGGAAATTACAAATGACTGTATGATGATAATTCATTCTCCCATAGGGTAACTTCCAGAAAGATCTGAAGTCAACCTAATATCACTGGATCATGTGCAGTAATCCTCATTCTTTTTCCAAAGACATAGACTACTAGTGGGACATCAGTGTGGGGTGGGTGGAGGGAATCTGGCAATAGCAACAGGTAAGTATCATATAATTAAAATTAGTTTATTTCCCCATCTTCCACCCCCTACTACATTTTAATATCAGTAATACAATTTCTGTTGCTATTGCTTAGCTGCATTTGTCAGTTTGATGGGAGGTTGATGAACCCCCAAAACTGGTACACCCCCCCAAGAAATACTTGTCCATCCTGCAGAAATGTCAACTACTGTAGAATGGTATCTTCTAGGGCCACTTTTAACACAATGACTATGGGCTCTAAAGAAAATATGCATTCAACTTTGGTGCACCAATGAATGAAGGTAGAAGCAGGACAAATTAGTGTGAGATCACCACAACGTGGCTTCATCGCATCCTGCAATGAAGAATGAGTTATATAGGTCTAATAGGTAACAATGGCTCAGACCATGTGGGCTTTAATTTTCATAAATGAAAGGTTCCTCTCAGTAAGGGACTGATAGGCTCTTCTCATGGTTAAGACAATCCACCTCAAAATAGTGTAATCCGAAATATCAGTTGATCCCTTTAGGGGTAGGACAAAATGCTTCATACCCTTTCTACTCCCTTTAGAGGATGCCAAATAGAAACATAATGCCCTAACAGGGCACAGAAGTCAATCTCGATCCCATACCTGATAACCCCTTTTATTTGTCACCATTATTCAAGAGGTTCCAACCATACCTGTATTTTAACGTCTAATACCTTATCCGAGTGTCGAAGGTATGTCATGCTAGGGGGATCAAGGGGAATCCCCCTCCCCCTTGACAAATATATTTTTAAAATACTTAAAATAGTGCAATCCATGATGACTAGATGCTTTTGTGTTTCTTTGCCGGTGATGATGTCATGTTGCTATTAGCAGCTATCACTTCAAATAAACTGTTTTCTTTATCTCATATTTGATTCCCATACACAAGTAACATGGCTGCACGTCACACATGTGCATCATCAAAATCTTGTTTTCTGCAAATGTGAGAGCGATTTGTCTAGCTCACTGGTTTGACTGAATCAAGTCAAATCTGTGGATTTTCAATTTTATTTCTCTGCTATAATTTGTTTTGTCTGTACAGAAAATATGGTTAACCCATATGGGTTGACAGGTTATCTCCAGCACACATGTCGGAGACTGCAGATCTCTATATAGGGAGTGGAGCTACCAACTGTATATATTCTTGTTCTATAGATAGAGCATGAAGCTTAAGCAAGAAGACAAGTCCTGAGGGTAGGGTTCTCAAAAGAAGCTTCACCCTCAGGCTAATGGGGGTTTTGACTTATAGACCACAAGACACACGAGTGATTCCTACTATGCATTACAGAGCAAGACACCAGTCTTGGCCGCACAAAATATCTGATAAGGTTGGCAATGTGAGAGTCTAAACAGATAGCCGGTCCTGTTGAAAATTTGAGCGTGTTGGATAGATTTGAGCATTATATTTCTTCAAACAGCCAAAGAAAATTGTTGATTGTACTCAAAGAGGGACAGCTAGGATTAACACATTTCCTACTGCACCAATCACAAAAGAACCTCCACATGGCGTCATAGACCTTGGAAGTGGAGCTTAGCTGAGATGAGCCAAGCATGAAGATGAAGAGTATGTGGGTTTTTGTGCTGGAGAGAGTCCGTCTGCTGTGACAGAAGATCCTTCCTCTGGGGCAATGTCATGGGTCGGTCTACCAGAAAGTCAAGATCACCAAACCATGATTGTTGAGGCCACACAGGGGCTATTACAATGAGCTGAGCAGTGGAGGTCATGATTTTTGAAGCACTGGTGGGGTCATATTGAAGGATTGGAAGGCGTAAGTGAACAGACAATACCAATTCAGGCTGAGGGATTCCACCAGACTCTCTGGTATGGGACTCTGGAAACACACAAAGGGAGATTGTTGTGTAGCCTTGTTGCAAACAAATCCACCGAGATCATTCCATGAGGACTACATTGCCTCTCCTGGACAGACTGTCTGCCAAAATGTTCTTCTTGCACAGAACATGATGAACCCAGAGAGTAATTCCTTCCAAAGTTGCCCAGCAAAGGATGTTCCAAACCTTCACAGAGAGAGGGTGCAGGTGTGTGTCTCCTTGCTATTGGAGGTATGCAACCACTGACGTGTTGTCGGAGAAGATCATCACATAGCCACTTCTTATTTTGTTGATGTACTTCTGTAGGGCTAAGAACACTGCCCTCATTTCCATATTGTTAATATCGAGGATAGATTCTTCCTGGGACCCTTCCAGCTCCAGATGAGTGCCCCACCCTGAATCTGACATGTCCGTGAACAGATAGGAGTGGGGTTCAAGAGCATGCATGGAGACACTGGCCAGAAACTGTTCCCAATTTGATCACCAATTAAGATGATGGTAGAGGTCTTGTTCTTTGAAAAATCTGAGCTGTCAGGGGATCCCTGTGCAGATTCCAGTTTGTTACAAGGAAACTTGGAGGGGCACAAGTGCAGTCTGCATGGGGGAATCGGGATCACTGCAGCGTTCAAGGTTCCCAGAAGAGATAGATACAGATGAGCCAACAACAGGGTATTGGGTCTCAACGCCTCCAACAATGTCAGGATTCTGTCAACTCTGTCCTGAGGGACATGGACTAATCCTCTGTTCATGAGGAATTCATCCCCATGAATACAAAATCTTTGGATGGAATCAGCTCTTATTTCTCTAGGTTGGGTAAAAGGCTCAGCCTGGTCACTGGCCATTGTGAACCAACCGGTCATTGAAATACAAGCATTAGAGGATGAGGATCCCCGGTGATCATAAGTGGATGGCAACTACTCCCATGATTCTGGTAAAAAGCTCTGGGTGCATAAGCTAGGCCGAATGGCAGAGTGCAAAATTGGAGGACCTCCCACCCAGTCATAACTGCAGGTACTACCTGTGAGGAGGAAAAAACAGGGATGTGCTGGTATGCATTCTAAAGGTCTATGCTATCATCCAGTTGTTGGGCGTTATGGCATTCCAGACTGAGACTGTGGTCTCCATCTCAAAAGGTTCCTCCTAAAAAATACTGGTGTAAGGTGGAAGGGTTGATAATATTGAGTTTAAACTTTCCGCCATTTTGGAAGCTAAAAGGATCAAGGAGTAGAAGGCCAGAGACCAAAGGTTGAACACCTTCTCTAATGCACCCTTCTGCAGAAGGTAGCGCATGTCTTCCTTTAACCACACCTGATTCAACTGGTGCAACCAGATGCGAGTCCTTACAAGAGGAGGAAGTTCCCAGAATTGAAGCCAGTATCCTCAGTTTATGATAAAGAGGACCCACCCATCATCTGTTGTGCTTGAGAAAAGATCTGAAAAGAGGGTTAATCTGGCACCTATGGGAATAGGAGGAAGAGGGACACACCATTCAATGTGCCAGGAGTGGTTGTGAGGGACCGATGCTGCTGCTTCCTCAGATCTTGGGAAGCCACAGAGGGAGAGTCCTTTAAAGAGGGTTCTCTGCCTCCATAACAGCAGCTCTCAGAAGATTCTTACTGTGCTCCAGTAAGACCTTGGAAGTGTCCAAAGCAACATCCCTGCAGGAGTGGAGAAACTCTGCTGATAAAGGCAGGGACATGGATAACGGATGCTTAGATGTTTTGACCCATGCCTCCAGCAAGTGCTTAAGTTCAGATGGAGACAGAGAACCCTCCTTCAGCTGGCTGGAAGGCCCATTCCTCCTCCCCTAATATGTTGGACTGCTTTGAGCGAGGTCACAGACCCTGTCTGACCAGAGACAAAAGTTAGGACAACCATCTGTCCTTTTACAATTTGTACATGTTAGGCAGTTGGAGTCGGTGTCCCAGGGGCTTTACTATGCCCCCCTTCCACTCTGCTTAGGCACTGCTGAAAAGAAAAACTCTGAAAACAAGAACGATAATTTTGTATAAAAGAGTTAAATTAGTGACAATTTGCATGTAACTATAGACACCAATACAAATTAAAAGCAGAAATACTTTACATGCTGTTCTATGTCTTATTAAAAAGAATTAAGGCAACAACAATACTTGATGCTTCAATCCAATGTTGTCAACACTACTTAATTCTGAATACTGGAGACAAAGAATAGCACCCCCCCCCCAAAAAAAAAAAAAGCATCAAGCAATATGGTAATACTTAATGCTATGAATAAAAAAGAATACTATCCTTAGTGACCATAAGAACTGAACACACAATTAACATAACTTCGGTTGTAGGACCCACTTTCTCGAGTTCAAAACTCAGCAATATCATTTCTGATGAATGAACTAGAACCTAATTTGTACTACTGCAAATTTGTACAATGGGAAAAAGGATGAGGACTACTGTGCATGGGCCAGAGATGTAAGGCTGACATCAGATCTTTCTGGAAGTCACCTTATGGGATGATGGATGCTCATCAAAAAGTTATGTAATTTCAGTCCCAGAAAGGGTAAGCTGTGCAATAGCAACAGGTTTTTTATTATTGATATTAAAGTTTTTGTACTTGAATCAATCCATATAAATTATGTATAGATATAAGTATCTAATAATAGATATACAATGTAGATACAAACTATGACTGTGTTAATCCATGTAACATATCTGGTGCCACTTGACACTTGGAATTGATCATTAGTAACATCCAATAAATATAACAAACCTGGGCAGTGGTAGTCTTCCTGCCTAAATCAAGCCTACAGTAAACATGACCATGAAAAAATATTGACCAGCTAGTAAATACTGGATCCTACTACTAGCATTATCTAATTTTATTTTATGAATGATATGATTACATTAAAATAAAGGTTGAATTACAAATTGATTGATCAAATTACTTAAGTTAAGACTTAAAAATATTGGAGAAATTGTCTCATGATTTCCCCTCTTTAATATAATATATAGGTCTATTAAAAGTTATGAATAGGGAACTTAATGAGGGCATGGGGGTGGGGATGGCTTAGAACATTAGCATAAAAACTGTGTATATTAATTATGCATGCATATTGCTTGAACTTGCATCCTGATGCCTGTTACTCTTTTCTTCTTTTTCATAATGTATTCTTTTATAAATTATTACATCAGCAAAACACAACATCCATTGGGAACTGAGACGTATGCAAGAACAATTCTACAAAGCTTAAATGCTTTTATCCAGCTGAAGCAGTACAGAACACAGCCAGCAAAAAACAAAATGTGATGTTATTATGGCAGGCAAAAGTGCTAGAGATTTAGAAAGCATTATAGAAATAATAAAATAAGTGGTATTCTACTTTTAAAAATATGTGTCTTTTTGTGCGAAAGTACAAACTTTCACCTAATGTGACGAAAATCAGTATGCTTTGCAAAGCCAAGCATAAATACTCTTTGATTCTATGGGATTGACGTATTTCATCATTTTCAATACTTCTAGTACAGCTATCTTTGAATCTATGGGCTTTACCTCAATTATCATTTGCAATATCAATCAAGGCTGAAATTATCCTGGGATTGTAAATGTCAATGCCTAAACCAGAGTCTATGACAGATGCTATTGGTGTCATCAAAATTACTACTTTTGTTTACAAATTTTATTAAAATGTTCTTTTGGTGTCATGGAGAATAAGGAAAAATAAAGGACAGTTAGTAAAATTTGATAGCGTGGTTACTAGCATGTTAAATAACAATGGTACAAAGAAATGCTCAGACATTTATTCGTACAGCTATTGAACTATGCATATAAATGAGAAAAGCTTATGGTGTACAACACAGCACAGAAATGTCACTCACCCACACTTGGTTTTTTTCTTATCTGATGGATGCATGAAAAACATTACAATATTAAACAAGGTGTCTACAGAATGTAATGTCTTGCCTTTTTTAGAGTTCATTGTAGAGTTATGGACTTGAAAAACTACTTCAACATTGAGTGGACAATGACGCCAAATGCACAGAAAACACCATGCATATTTTTCTCAGAGAAAGGTGAGACAATAAACAGGGTCAAATACTGCATATAGAAAAATACTGACTGCTTACATGAATGCTAGGTTTCTTGATTTGTATAAAATACTTACTGGTTATATGAATGATAGCTTTCTTGCTCTGTATAAAATATTGATTGGTTTCACGAATGCTAGCTTTCTCGCTTTGTATAAAATAATAAAACATATTAATATAAGATAATGACAACATGTGGTATCAAACTGAATCTTGTCCTCTTGATGACAGTCATGTATTTGCCAACATGACAACACCAAGTCACCAAATAATAAGAGTCAGTATAGAACACTATCAAATATTGGTAACAAGTACAGTTGCTACAATTAAAGTCATGAAAATTATTTGAAGAAATATAAATTTGTTATGGGGAGGGATATATGAAGAACACAACATTGCAAAATTTCATTTCTTGAAAAAATGTCACTTACATTAAACTTTATCTCCATCAATGTTATTATTAACAATTATATAACTCCTGTCTATCTTTAACTGTAGTCTACTCATCTTGGCAGAGTAAATTCTCTGCATAAAACAACATAAGCTTAAACTTACACAAGATTTTCAAATAAATCTCCATTTCAATGTAACTATGAGTGTGTGTTTTGAAAATACATGGCTGCCTTGGTGTCCTTGGGAAAGACACTCACTCCCATTTCCTTGGCATGATATAGCCAATACTGTGTTAACAGTGCCATTATAAACCAACAAAAAATAACAGCAGACTCATTCTAAGTTTCTTAATGTGACAGATATCAACTTTTAATACTACTACTACCAATAAATAATAATATACAACTCCATCACTATTTATAGATTAAAGCTATATAATGTCATAATTTTATTTCCTGTCATATGATATATTTGAAATAAATACAAAATGACTGAAATAAAGGAGATTTTACCACAAAGGCTGAAAAAAATCTAGAATTATTTTATAAAATGATTTTTTTATATTCTTCTTCTGTTTTCATTATCAGAGATATGCTATATGAATCTCTGCTGTTATTGTTGTTATTATTATTATCTGAAGCTGCTGCCAGATGATATATATTGTCAGTTCTTTTCATATTTCATACATAGACACATCAGAGGCTCACACCATTTTTTTTATTTGGCTGGACTTGGCACAGTAAATTGTTTTCTGACAAAAGGTTTTGATTAGTTTTGCTGTGGTCTGCCCTTCTTTTTATTTTATGATGGGGAGGGAGGTAGGAAGAACAAAACATTGCAAGATTTCGTGTTTGAAAAGCTTAATTTAATTGGAATTAAAAAGCCCATGATTTCTTTTTGACTGCTTAGATTTATCATGGGAAAAACACCGTATATTTAACTGATCTCAGTATAATTGGAATTATGTATACCAGAAGCTAATTCACTGAGGAGGTTATCCAGAAACTTTTGTGTTCTTGGGACAGGGACCAAAGTTCACCAACATTAATTTACTCATACACACAGGCTAAGGGCAAACTGCTTTTGGAAAAACACATGACCCATATACAAACTGAATTGTCATGAAAACTTTTCATGCACAAATATTAAGCGAGATTACTGTGAATGGCACATTATACACCTGACCATAGCATGTTTAATAGTCCTCTATGTACATAACTGGAAGTTTTGTGCCAAAACCATTTTTCTTCTATTAGTCACAGTGACATCAGCCTTTCACATTTACACTATAAAAACTAACAGGCTTCTTCCTTACCCAAAGTGAAAGCTATCCACAAAGTTTGTCCTGGTCTTTGAGGTAAAACTGATGTTATTGTGCAGAAATCATTTTTGTTCTTTGCATCACAATGACCTTGACCTTTGACCGCAAAATCAACATGCTACTTTCTTATTGCAAGTACAAGCAATCCACAAAGTTTGGTCCAGATGTGTGATGTAGAACTAATGTTATTGTGTGGAAACCATTTTTATTCTTTCAGTCACAGTGACCTTTACCTGTGATCTGTTGACTCCAAAATCAACAAGGTTCTACTTTAGCCCATATACAGGCCATCCACAAAGCTTAGTAGCTGCAGATGATTTTTCGTCTGAGTCACAGTGACTTTGACCTTTGACTTTTTGATCCCAAACAATTGGGTTTTTCCTTACCCCAAGTACAAGCCATCCACACAGTTTGGTAACTGCAGATGATGGAGAACTCAAGTTGTGAAGTGAAATCCTTTTATTTCTGAGCAACAGTGATCATGACCTTTGCCATTTTGACCCCCAAATCAACAGGCTTCTTTATTATCCCAGTGTATGCCATCCACAAAGTTTAGTCCAGGTGTGTGATGCAGTTCTAATGTTATTGTGCAGAATTTTTTTTAACTCTTTCAATCAGTTTCCTTCATCTTTGACCTTTTCACTCCAAAATCAAAAGGGTTCATCCGTACTCCAAGCACCTTTCAGAAAGTTTGGTAACCACAGATGATGCTGAGTTCTATTGGACAGAAACCATTGTTCTTCTTGTAGTGTGTGTCCTTGAACTGTTGAAACTACTATATGTTTAGAAGTATTAGATGTTGCTGTGCACAAACCATTTTTCTTCTTTCAATCACAGTGATCTTTGGTCTTTGACTCTGAAAGTGACATGGTTTTTCCTTGACTCAAATGTAAGCAATCCACAAAGTCTGGCACATGCAGATGGTCTACAACTCTAGTTATTGTGTGGAAGTGAAATTGGTAACAGACAGATGGATAGACGGTCATGTGGACAGACATCATCATAACATAATCTGTTCTGTGTTATGGTGGGCATACAAAAAAATCAACATGCTTCTTGGGCAAGTTCTTCTGTGTAAAATTTAGTAAAGCATGGGGTATAGTGATATCCCGTTTTTAGAGCACCAAACAATACAAATTTCCAATGGAACAGCAGTTTTCTTCCATAGTGTTTTTTTATTCAAAACCTGAATAATGAAAATCACAATCCTTGAAAGCTAAGTCTGAGTTCTAATCAGGAGCAAATTAAGTTTATTGACTGTGCAGTTTGAAATTCATTAAATATTGCATAATGCCAATGGTGGTAGTAACCAGGAGATGATGATGATGATGATGATGATGATGATGGTCATGGTGCTGATGGTGATAATGATGAATGGTGATAATAATCATGTTGGCTATAATGATGATGATAAAAGTAGGAACGTCAATAACAAAAGTCAATTTTTAATAAGAATATTTATTTTATTTATAATGGTAATAACAGAAATGTAAGTAAAAAAGTCAATTTCCAGCAACAATATTTAGTTTCAAACATTAAGTGTCAGTAGTCCTACTTATCATAAAAAACATTTATAGTAAAATGGGAAAATAATAGGCAACAATCCAAGAACTAAATCATTATGATTATGTTAATATGTTCCAATAAGTGCAGTAGAAAACTCTTTTTCATGGCATTAAACCTTGAACTTGATATGATGGAACTTGTCTCTGATTCTGTTATGATATACGCACGTGCTAACTTTTATCAAATCCGTAACTAATACACATATTTTAAACAAAAAAGAGTTATCGCACTGGCATCATTAAATATATTCATAACATAACTCCGTTGCAACTGTTAATTAGAATGTGGTAGTGATAGCAAGATTTCAAATGCAGTGTCTGTCCCAAGGATGTTGGTCCCAGTCTAAGATGCCTGCCACATGTATGTCCAGATCAAGTTGTTACTGCACTCAACAATGGCCTGTATAAAGCATTCTGGCGTGTCCTGGATAAAGGTTGTCCAGGTGTTATCAGACTCTGATCCCTGCATATAGTTGTTCACCCACAAATACTGCCTCATCATGTCAGGTGTAGAACCAACCTAAATCCCAATTGTGGGCTGGAGAATAGTATAATGCTGACACCAGTCTGTGCGTGGCAAAACATGATGCTCTGTACACATGATGCTATGTTCTAGGCATTGTCAAACATGTGCCAGGGCACTGTTGTTGGACTGTGGGGCTTGTATATCAACCAAGATATGGTATTTTTGATAATACAAGTAAAAAAGCAAGATGATGTGCATAAGAGGATCCTTTGCTGTGAGGAATTTTCCCAACCAAAACACCTCTGCCAATTGTAGCACAGGTGCAAAATTTGGTTCAGCCAGAACTGCATGGGATTATTACTCCATTTTTGGATACATGCATCCACAGCCTTGGTATTGGGAATACAGTATTTGGTAAAGACTTTGGGAAAGGTGACAGTAAAGCAGCGTGTTGTTTTAATGAGGTCCTTTCAATCTAGCACCATCTTGTACAAGCACCTGAGACTGGTATCAGGTATCATCTTTGTTACGCTAACACATGTCCAAAATGGGGAGGCAACTCCACCTAAAGCAGTACACTGACAGCCATTTGTGGGGGGGGGGTCTCATGGTTGGTCTTCGATCTATCACCTACTGGGTTGGTCAGCACAATGTAAAGGCTGATGAGTCTTTTCAATCGCAACCAAATTGTGGTCCATCGAGTACATTAGCCATCAAGCCAGTCCTCTATAGCTTTGACATGCTTGCAAAGCTTATAACTGGGTTTCCAAATTCAATGGGCTGATATCAATGGTAGTTCCCATTGATTATGAAGTGCAGTTTAGCACTGGCTTGCAATCCCTCCAAGAACTAGATGATGAGTGGTGGTTCAGTGCTGACCATTTTACCTGAGATAAGCCAGTTGACGTTACTGTGCAAAAAGCCCCCTTTATCAACCTGGATCAGCTTTCCACAACAATGTCAAAGATGGTTCCTTCTCCACAATGGTAGGAATTGTTCCTGCACCCTGTTCCAAGTTTGGTGGTGCCACGACCAGCCGATACCCCTACCCAGAGTTAAAACATCTGCAAGGTATGACAATTAGTGAGTTAAAAATATGGGTCACTGATGGACGAGGCATACTTGTTAACAGTGGACTGCCCATTATGATAGTCCTTGAGATTAAACAACAATGAACATTTATGGTCCAGGGGCAGAGCAGAGAGTTGAATCTTGCCGCAGCTGCAAGACTATTCTAAAAGGTCATATGTCAACACTCTAATGTCCACCAACATGTGTAACAGAGTAAATGGCACTATACCAAACACTGCAAACATTGATGTAACACTGGTCACCTTTTGTATTGAAAACAACACCACGAACTGTTAAATTTGTTGTATGAATATGGAGCCAGAGTGAGGATCAGGCAAGAGGATATTCACAGAAAGTGAGGCTGTATGGAGACGTTATGGTGAGTTTTACACATTCATCCAAGACAATGTGCTAGCCTTCTGACTTGGTACAAAGCGAAGAGGCAAAAATACTCATCCATTACATCTTTTTACAGGAGTGCCTTGACGAAACTTACACTATACTGGCCTAAAAGAATGTCCAGGAATTCAGGTAAAGTCCATTTCTTCACTTCAACTGGTAAGTGCTGAAACCATCTGTGATATTCTTCAGTGAATGCAAGATTTACAATTTCCAGGAATTCAAGATAAATCAATTTTTATTCATTTTAATAGGCGAGTTTTGAAACCATCTCTGATATTCTTCAGTGATGGCAAGATTTACAAATTAGCTGCTGTGGTGGACATATTGGATTTCAGGTTGGCACCATTTTCATTTAGGACCAACAAGACATCATAATAATTCTTTTATTGTTAACCCTATTTTGATATGACTTTCTGTTTTGGAGGAGTAATGATAGCAAGATGTTCAAGATGGTTGCCATTGTAGCGATACTGGATATCATATTGGCATTACTTCCATTTTTGACCAACCAGACATCATAAAAAGTCTTTTGGTGAAAGCACAATGCCAATATGACCAGCCACCAAGAAGAAGTAGCAATAACAAGATTTTTAAGATGTCATTGTCACAGGTGAGCATATTGGAAGTCAGTATGGCACCATTTCATTTATGACAAACTTGACACCACAAGAAGTCTTTCAGTAAAAAATTTAATTTTTAGAAAATTGCCATCCATATGGTGTAGTAACAATTGGTGTTTGTTACATATCAGTTCTGGATAACCATGCTGAATATGAATGCTACAGTCTTTGCTGAACTGACTTTGAAATATCACAACAATCCTATGTTCCAGCATTTACTACTATGATGGTGAATTACTGTCATTGCTGAATTGCTTTTTTCAATCATGCTGAACTGACTGACAATTTCACAACAATGCTATGTCCCAGCATGTACTACTATGATGCTGAATCTACATAAGGGAATCATGCTAAATTAACTTAGATACGAAATGAAAAAATGAAGCAATACTGCATTTGTGCTATTTTAAAGTAATCATTTTAATATGGAAGCAACAAATCTGCAACATGCTCCAGTTACAAGTATGCTGTTTTCACTTTGATGTAAAATATGAAAGATGTTGCAGTTGAAAAACTGAGGGCTGACTCCCCTCCAGTGGGTCACTCCTCAGTATGTTCTTACTGTGCTCTAGTAAGACCCTGGAAGTCTCCAGAGCAACATCCTTGTGGAGGTAGAGAAGCTCCTCTGACAGGGCCATGGGGAAGTACTGCCTAGAAGTTTTTGTTGATGCTTCCAACAAGTGATAAAGAGCCACTGGCGACAGAGATTCCTCTTTCAGCAGGTTAACGAGGCTGCTGAAAAGAGGTCAGCTAGCACAGCTACGGTTACTAGTGACCTAGCCTTTTCAGAGTTTCCATTGGAAGGCAAGCCCAGATCCCCATAGAAATACCGACTTGAGCTGCTTCAGTATCCAAAGTGGGCAGTTTAGTGTAACAGGAAGGAGTATGAACCCTATAGCTAGAAGCAGCTAGCAAGGGTCGCAAAGTGTGGGAGGGCAGACCACCCATATGTTGTCTAGCAAAGTCTTGACCCTTGCTAAACCTTTGAGAGAGGTCCTTAATTGTAACTGATTGAGAGAGCAACATGAGGTCTGGTCAAGAGTTTGCCCCAGAAAGTTTTCCTAAAGGTTTGGGACACAGGCCATTGGGCAAGAATCGGAAAACCTTGCTTATCATTTTATCAAAGAGGAAGAGAGCTAGTCTTTCAATAAAGCAGTAAATTAGGCGGTAAACCTCATTTACCACTTTATCGAAAGACCGACTCTCTTCTTCCTCTGCCGCCTTTACAGGAAGGGAACCCGAAGGAAGGGGGGTACCACATTAGCCTGTTCTGTATCAAACTCGTGCACATTGACAAGTACAGCATCGAAGCCTTTGTCCCCCTCTTTCTCTTTGGAGGCAGGACTACTTGCCCTAATGTCTCCCTGCTGCAGGGGGACTTGGGGGACAGAAGAACTTGAACCGGTCACTCCTCCTGTGAAGCTAATGGACTGTCCTTAGCAGTGGACTCAGCAGATGGGTGAGAGCGACTCTCAACCTGTTTAGTGCATTTGGGGAAAGAAGGTAGATCCCACTCCCTCTTTTATACCCAACTTTGTAAGATGATGTAGATCCAGGGCCTGCAGCATCAACCTCATTACCATTTGGCCAAGGTCCAGATGTCCATGGTCGTATGTAGGGAAAGGGTCAATTGCTTCCCTGTGGCGGAAGGCCCAACATCCCAATAGGGATTTAGAGGAATAATAATAGGGAAGGGGATGCTGATCCCATTCCCTTCCCCCATCTGGCATCTAGAAGCCGATTTCTAGTACCCTGCAGAATGGGGGGGGGGGGGGAACTTGGCCCGATCCATATACCTGTATCGTAGAAGCTCCGATGACCGGTGCCCGGTCACCGGGAAAAGACCAGTAAAGCGACTCAGATCTGTAGGAAGACCCTTCTCCAAATCTGTATTACGTAGATCTGAGCTCTACCCTTACAGAGTGTCTCGATCCTAACGTCAACAATGGGCCCTGAGGACTGAAAGGATACTGCTTCCCCTTATGGGGGGAGGAGGTGTGACTCACTTTCAGCCTGCATTGAGCTGTGGGTGAGCTGAGGGTGCTGCTCCCTCATTGCCCTTCTGGATGAAAGAGGGTGCTGCTTGTTCCTGAGGGGAGGGTCTGATTCCCTCTCTGTCCTAGTGGAAAAGAGAGGGTGCTGCTCCTCCTTCATGGGAGGGTGCAACTTGCTCTCTGCACTCATGGAATGGGAAGGGTGCTGGTCTTCACTCACAGGAAGGTGTGACTCACTCTCCACCTATTTATAACCTCCCTTGGGAGCAGGCCCACTAACCCTAAAAGTCTCAGAAGAGACTTGGATAATCCTTCTCTGAGAATCGAGTGAATAAAAAAAGCGAACCTCCAAATTCTGAAGAAGACGAGGAAGGAACTGATGTCCTCACTTTATAGGTATGTCTACGCTTGGTGAGATCACAGACCTCATCCGACCATAGGCTGCTATTGTGACAACCATCTGTTCTATCACAGCCTGTAGAAGATAGACAATTGGTGTGTGTGTCCCAGGGGGTTTTCCTGTGACCAGGCCTTCCCACACTCTGCTTAGACATTGTTCATGTACAAGAAAGCTGAAAAGAAAATTTGTATACAAAAACATTCTATGCAACTGAAAGTAAACACAAGGTAATGCGTGGACTAAGTCTATGCTAAAATGATAAATTCAGCCAGAAGTCACCTTACTAAGGTGTTTTCATTTAAATGCAAAAAACGAAGCAATGCTAAGTTCAGTACAGAAAAATACAAGATAATCGAAAGCTAAAGATGACTAAATTTACAAAAAAAAAAAACAGTCCGGCATGATTGCTAATAAAAAAAGGTAAAAGTCAAGGAAAATTATTTGTATTTGAAGCTAATAGTGAAGAAGAACCTGTGTCTGATAACCGATCATGCGATAGGAAGGTAAATAGTGGTGTGTGACCTGCTTTACCAAGTATAAAAATAATACAATTCACAATATAAGCAATGTGAATTACAATGATTCACAATGAACAATAATATGAATTAAGGCGAGTCCACAGACTGTGTAAGGATAGGGAAATTTAACAAAATACCTATCCTAGCTAGCAAAAAGCGCAACCAAATTAGAATCATTAACGCCCTGAGAAGGGGAAAAAAGAAGAACAAAGTGCAAAACCATACACAACATGTACGGGACAAATACTATTAATTCTCAAGAGAGCTTAAATTAACAGAGAAAAAAATCAATCAGGGGTATAATCCATATGTTTACAAAGCATATGCATGCAAGAGATATAGTAATTTTGCTTGTTAACCCACGAAGTAATGACAAATTTTTGTATCGACGTAAACAAGGTAGACATTACAGCCATGAAAATGCAACAAGAATGAAGGGCAGTATACATGGGCAATATGTTAATGGGATGTCTTCTGGTTCACCGTAATGGGAGGATTAATTCTCATCACATGGTTAGGGTATTTTCCACCTGGAAAAGTACCAGCTATGCAATGGTATTACTGATATTAAAAACAAACCTTTCCCAAAAAATTCAAACATGAAGTACAAGAAGATAAAATGTAAGATGTACAGATGTTTACATAATATAACATATAAAAATAACACATCTAAAATCTTTTAAAGATATGGTCAAAATTTATTCAAGAAACTGCATTCTGTCAAAAAATACAAGATATTCTTGAGTATTACATCATCATACAGCTTCTTTATGCAGTTGACATCAAAATGCTTCTGTCTAATAGGGTGGAATTCAACAAACTTGACAAAAATGTGTTCCTCTGTCAGTGGACACTGGCTTGGTATACACTCATGTTGAGGTTCACCCTTCAGGAGGTATGCACGAGTCAGGTATGTGTGTCTGATATATGATCAGCACAATACCAGCTCATCTGTACGATTTGTTCTATACAGGGAATGCCAATGGCAAACAGTGGATTTTATGTTCTATACTTTGTTTGTTGAATTTTCATTCCATACCTTTGTCAAGTATTATGAACACGCTGATTTATACAATATCTGTAATCAGTATATGGAATCCTCCATTCACAAATGTGTGACTGCAGGGCAGCTTTGGTTCTTTTATCGGCCTTTTAATTACCCTTTATACCAATGTGACTGGACAGCCAACATACCTTTTCCAGAATTTACGAGCAAATCAAGTTTGTGTACTATTTGGGATATTAATCGGTTGCATAACTTTCAGTGCGGAGAGGATGATGAAATGTGCTTTTTGAGAGGTTTCGATGTATCTCAAAGATTTTATTATGGCTGTAATTTCTGCACTAGAAATTGAGACTTTATCCATTAACCAGCTCAAGATGGTGCCATGTTTTGCTGCAATGGCAGCAACAACTTTGTCTTCATCGTTCAAACCATCTGTATACAGGGATGTGTGGCCACGATAGGAAGTCCTAATTTCATTCAGTCTGAAAATGGAGAGGATTTGTTGAGAACTTTTTGAATTGGCAATGATCAAATGTAATTTTGGGGGGTGTTGATAACTAAGGTGGTGATTTTTGAACACAGCATTTAGCATTATTTCTAACACTGATTATTGCTGTTTATATGTGAGGATGAATTTGTACACCAATAAAGCTGGAATATAGCTTAATGTCTGCGCATAAAAGGTTTGGTATTTGGATCTAATGGCTACATAATATGCGGGGTTAAATAGATTGGAAGATCATTAGGTAGCATACTAAAGTGCCAATTTCGTTTGAGATAAAGTGATGGTTCATTTGCCGCAATATAGTGATTTTCTGATGGGGAAATTTTAAATGCACCCAGACAGAGAAGTTTTAAATGCACCCAGATATAGTCTAAGTACAAGCTGATCCATATTCAGTCAAGCCATAGTCAAATTTAGATCTTACCAATGATCCATATGACCAGAGGAAGACAATCCGATCTGCTACCAACCATGCTTGCCATGAGTTGTATTAAATCCAGGGCTGTTTGACATTTGTCATCGAGGTATCTAATATGTGGAAGAAAAGTTAGTTTATGGTCAAAAATAATCTTCAAAAGTTTGGTATCCTCCACAATAGGAACAAGACGATATATTCAGCAGCAGTTTTAGATTTTGAAACTCATTTTATTATGCCCATTATTGAACTCTGTTCAAACTTATCTGTAATTGACATTCAATAGTATGCATATTCTTTGATCTATAGCAGATAAAAAAAGTTGTCAACATATAATGAGCAGTCAGTTCCTGGATTAAGACATTTCACTATGCTGTTCGTTTTAATGTTGAATAGGGTGATTGACAATATGCTGCCCTGAGGAACACCCATCTCCTGAGGATAGCTTTCAGAAAGGGTGCTGCCTACTGTAACTCTGAAGTTTCTATCTTTGAAAACATTGCGATAAAGACGGCCCCCTTAGACCTAGATGGAATAGGTCATTCATTATGCTGTACTTCCATGGTGTTATAAACTTTCTTCAAGTCGAAAAATATGGCAACTATATGTTCTTTGATAATAAAAGCTTCTCTAACAAAATGCTTCAAGTCTGACAAGATGGTCTATTGTGCTTGTCTGGCATATGAATCCACACTGATCGTCTGATAGTTTAGTGTTGAAGTGATAATAAACTTGTGATAACAAATGAACCGACAATGAACAGACAAAAAATGGATGATGGTCGACAGACTGTCCCATAAGTTCTTCTGGCCTCTGCGCAGTAGAGTTAATACAGAAGATGCGTTAACATTAGGCTGAATTGGTATAGGGAAAAAAAAGTAAAATAAAACTGAAATCGTTACGAATTATCAAAACAAAAAGAAGGTAATGAAAGATAATTTGTTGTCAGAAAATGAGTGCTATAGTGCATTATGTGCAATTATTTCTATATGAGAAACACTGAAGAAAAGGCAATACATAGTTAATGAATAACCGTACATTTCAGCCATTAAGATATCTACTTTTCACTTATATCTTGTCATCACAAACACAAATCTTTATAATAGTACACTTGGAAATGTTTATTCACACATCAGATGTTATATAAGATTTTGTGCTTTTCTTCACAATTATCTGCATCTTCCTGTTCTTTCCATCTACGCTTGTTCACCTATTTACAACCTAATTTACTGGTTTATTGTCATATACATTCTATTTTTTATCTTAAAAACCTGTATTCTCTATACCAGTCTGTCATGTTGGTGTTAAGTACTTTTCTACCAACCTCTGTCCACATAGAAAGCTCATGTGCCTAGTTTTATTTCTCATAAGTTTGATTTTTCAGAATGTCATCATAATTTTGAATACAGAATTGACACAAAATATTTCATAGTAATTCCACAAAATTTAGAATTGCTGGCATCTCTTTGATTATTACAATCTTTTGTTCAAAGCAAAACTGGATGAATTGTGTCCCAACAAGAAGGCTGCAAGACAAGATGACACTGATCCCAATTATGGCAGTGTTCAATGAATATACTGATATATTAGTGTCCTTTTCAGTTTGTAATACTTTCACTTTCTAAATACCTCCCTCCATGCTATGCCACAAGTCTTTCATTCTGATTTTCCATGTCTGGGTTCAAGCCATGGGTTGCATCTTATCTTTATTGAGTCCACTACCTCATAAAATGGAAACTGCCTCCCATGATTCATGTAGATCCCCGTGTTGTAAAAGAATGTCTTTAACACAGACCAATTTCCTCATAAAATTGTTCCAATTCAGGAAAATAAATGTATTATCACTTCTGGATGACCAACTTGTGAAACTAGCTAAAACTAAAAATACTGTATGTAAATATTATTAACTGTGCATATAGTATTTGCTTTTAAGATAAATAAGAATTGTCACTTACAAAAGATCCCAGGAAAGAAATTGGACCACAAGCTGTGAAGCTAAAAAATATGCAATCACGCAAAGAAGCCTGTCCTCATTTTCATTATTTGTTCATTCTCATCTGAGTCCAATCACAAAGAAGGTGGAATATAAAGTTAGAATGTTGCTCATCTACATAAAACATTACAACAGCTTAAAGTTTTGAACTCTCTTTACATATCTGCAAGAGTGTAGCTCTCTTTACATATCTGAAAGAGTGTACCATACACACATGCATATATGGAGAGGAAGAGGCTATAGAAAACGCTGTTTTCTGTGAAGTTCAGTTTCTCAATGAAGCCAAATGAGAAGGAGACTGATGGTGATGGCGGTCACTTATTAAGGCAACTGATGAAAGAACAGTGAGGATGATGACAAATATTAAAATGATGTCATTGAAAAATGACCTATACTACTCAAAATATACTGAACAAAATTCTTGTTCTCTAACTCTTTACCAAAAACAATCACACAATCAACAATGTTTGGTGTTTGATCTTATCCTGTATAGTAACTTAGACTATGTCATCTGTCTTTTTCTTATGATGATTAAAATTCAGAACGTATTATGTATGCAAAAGAATGGAGGTGGCCAATTTTGTCATGCAGTTGTGACTTGAGTGATAACATAAGACTTGTGCGTATGATCTTCCATAACATGTGGTTATGATTTGGTGGATAGTGTCAGACCTATACATATGATCTTCCATAACATGAGGTTGTAATTTGAGGGATAACAGACCTATACATAAGATCTTCTATAACATGTAGTTGTGACTTGAGGGGTAACATCAGATCTGTATTTAGGATGTTCACAAACATGGGGGGAAAGTAAAGCTTTCCAGTAATGAAAGCTCATTGAAGTCTATTTTGCAAATCAGTCCATTTTGAATAGATAGATTTTAATAGTTTTGCATATTCATCATGTATGTATCAATTGTAGCCAGCACAGTAATAACAATATAAAATTAACTAAGGGTAAGACTAATGAACAATTGAAACACAAAGACAATTTACTTTTCTAAAGTAGGGCTTAAAATTAAAGGAAAATCTGGTATTTTACAAAGTTTTGCTTGTTAACACTTTTGTAAATGATACTTTTTCTTCATTTCTTATCTGTAATTGACAACTTTCCTGCTGCACAGGATGCTGCCATATTTGTAACCTCTTCACCTGTTAAAAGCAGAAAATGCCCATACCTGTGACATTGTTTGGTTCATTCTGGCTATGGATCAAAAAGAAAATTCATTTTAAAGTGACTTGAAGTTTTGATATTTTGTCAGAAGGTTTGGCCCCTGCATGGGGTTATTAGGATACAAATACTGTTGTGAATAGTTATGGAAACCAGGGCTTTGCCTACCAGTGCTCCCAGGGCTACTGAATGTATAGGCATGGTGTTTGTCAGCCATGGACATCTGAGGATGCTAAATGATGCAATTTTTAATTTTAAATCTAACTTTTGAAAAGAATTCAATTAACACTGAACTTCTTATTTTAATGGATTCATGAAGCTTGAAAATTGATTACATACTATATTGATGGCAATAGCAAATCAGTTATAACAATTAACCTATCGCCACATGCAAGTGTAACAGTACTTCTTTAACATATGTGAAATAATATTAGCACATTGCATTTAAAATGTAATACTTGGGTATCTTAATTCCTGAGGCTAAAGGTCATCTTCATAAGCTCTTAACCACGATGTCATAAACAATGTTCCCAGCAGGTGTATGTATATGCTTCAAGAGTTAGCCATTTTGTCTGTTTTGAGCTCTCCGATTTGAAGGCAAATTCTCTCTCTCTCGATATGGCTGCACTGAGTAGAGCACGTGCTAAATCTGATTTTGTGATTGATTTAACCCACAAAGTTAAGTGGTAATAAGACAAAAGGCATCCATCTTGGTAAGTTCCAAGAATATAATCATGCTCTGGGCAGTTGATTATCTGTGATCATGCAGGCTTTACAATGGATTTAGAGTCAAGACATGTGCACACTTTGTAATTTATATTTTTATGATCGTTTCAAAAAAAGTAGTGTGCACTAATTAAAGCATGTGAGGTTTTTATGTCTAATAAGGTACAGTAATGTCCTTTTACGTACGTGTTATACATGTGTGCATTTATTAAACTACGTCAGGGTATTATATCCAGTAAGCCAATAAGGTAATATCTTTCAGGGTAGTTGCGTTATACTGACCATATCAATTATTTATTATTAAAGAAGTCAATTCTATTAAAATCGATCTCTAAATTTGCTAATTGGAGGTTTTACCCAAGACTTGAGAATAGCACATCATGTCACTGCTTTATAAGGAACTGAGAGAAACTATTTCATATGATATAAATATAAAGCCATTATGAAAGATAACTCACCTTTCCTTATGAAGATCACAATACAGTTAATGCAGATGGCAAATGCAATGCCTAAGCCTAGACCAAGTCCTAGGCCAAGTTTAAGTGGATATAGATCACCTGTAATATAAATATGTCTACATTCAGAATATGAATCAGTAAAATGTATGTGACCAAAACCCTATTATTTAAGGTTAATGCAATGTTCCAGCAGATGTATGTATCTGCTACAAGACTTAGTTATTTTGTCTATGTTTTGAGATAGGAGTGTTATATATGTGTGCATTTACTAAAGCAAGTCAGGGTATTATGTCTAGTAATTAAATATCCTACAGCATGTCAGGCTATTATGTCTAATAAGTTAATATCCTTCAGGGTAGATGCATTATACTGACCATATCAATTATTTATCATTAAAGAAGTCAATGCTATTAAAATCGATCTCTAAATTTTCTTATTGGAGGTTTTACCTGAGACTTTAGAACAGCACATCATGTAACTGCTTTATAAGGAATTGAGAGAAACTATTTCGTATGATATAAATATGAAGCCATTATAAAAGATAACTCACCTATACTTGACAAGATCACAAAACAGATGACAAATACAATGACTCAGCCTAGATCAAGTCCTAGGCGAAGTTTATATGGATATGGATCACCTGTAATATAAATATGTCTACATTTAGAAAATGAAACAGTAAAAAGTGTGACACCAGAACACTTTTTTTCAGGCTAAGGAATGTCATTTATCTTAATGGTCTCATGTGACAGATTATACTGATCTAGTCTAGAACCCGCAATATGAAGGATATATTGAGTATGCAAATAATCATCAATAGTTATATTTATATTGCCTTCCTCTCCATTACATAATTACAACACAAGTAAACTTAAAATGTAACAAAGCCCAAGGGACGCAAACTATCATATGATTATTTCTAAAAAGGGCAAGACATAGGCATTATAATCTGACATGTGTTGACACTTTGGACATTTATCAATCAATCGATAGGAGATTAATAACAACATACAGAAATGGTACAGACACGAGAATGATAAGGACTTGTTGATCAATTACATAATATATAAATCACAAACTCACACATACATAAATAGGAATACAAATTGTTTTTTGTTGTTTTGATTGGTATGATCCCCTGGAACATTCCAGCATCACTTGATAAGGAATGGTTCCAGCCATTGGACGACCGTGACAGTCTCCCATCTTAGGGAGAAAGGCGATATGGCCGTCCCCTACTGGGTAAGTAGTCTTACCGAGTACATTCAAATGGATCAGATAACACAATAATTTAATAAGGCATTACGCAAACATTTTAATGTCAAGATTTTACATTCTAAGCATGAAATGCTGATACATGTTTTATCATCCTAATCTTGATGGAGTTATCTACAGAGAAATCAATTATTCATTTATTCTCGAACTCAATATAAGTGCAGTACAAAATACAATTGTCAAGGTTAAGAACTAGGATAAATATTACATCAAAAGTATGAACAGTTATACAATGACATAATCAATGCTGTGAAGTCAAGTTATCTGTTAGGTAACCCAAAGGGATAATTTTTAGTTCATTCATTTATCGTTTTTTTTTAGTTTGACAAACAAACAAACGAACATTCTGCTTAGTTGCAAAAATTCATATAAGCTTCCTGCAGAAAATATTGCAGCTGACATACAATTTCTGTAGACCTCGGGGTCATTCAGTCCACATGAGTAGGAGAATTCCCTACCCAGTAAGTGCTGAACAAATTCTTCGTCAGATATATTATGAAGATATCCACCAAATAGAATATCAGAATTATTGATAATATGCAACCAAATTAGATCCCTCATTCTTCGCGTTTTAGAACACGAGATAAAAAATGAGCAATAACATCAGTGTATGAAGCATTGCAATGTTGACAATTATAAAGTATCATACTGTATGGAGTGACCAGAAATTTGGCTAAAATTGTCACCAGTCTAAGCTCTTTGTTTGACCTTGGTATTGGCCACAAAATGGTGTATATTTTTAAATGTTTGAAAGGATGAACTGTTCAAACATATGGGCATGAAGTGATTATTCTCACATTTGTTTATGGTGTTCCATATAACGTGCACACCTCTTTCTTTGTGCACACCTCTTTCTTTGACGTCTTTTCTTGCATAAAAATATAAATAGTCTTTCAAGTCATATTAGTGAAGAATTCTACATATATTGGGAATAAATCCCTTTTGTTTCATATGTTCATTCCTGCAAAGAAAGATATAAAATCTCATTAACAATATTCTCTTAGACAATGTGTTCTCATGCATATAACATAATTTGCAAAAGAAATTGAGCTTTCTTTTCTGACATTCAGTGACAATTCTGTTCAGTCCAAGCATGCTGTCACTCATTGTAGATCTGGTCTTATATGAGAATTCTTGAATGTGCTTCACACATTGATGCTGAAATACATCTAACTATTTAATGACTTTCGATTCAATCAATCACCACAACTCACAACCACAAAGCGCTGTTGGAATACATTTTTTGTATATAGGCCTGCCGTGGTTAAGGGGTTTAATTTACGTTCCGTTTTCCCAATCCCGATAAGGGAATATAGTGATTTTCTTCTTTTTGAACATGCCCTTTCCACTTTTGCTATGCAGCTTGTGACAGAGCTCATAGGAATATCTACATGTTCGGTAGTTTGGGAAATCAGAATAATGTTTGGACCAGTTTTGCACTTGACTGTCTGTTTTATTTGAAGATAACCTTGTAACTCTTACTTTCATTGATTTTAAAAGTCCAGGTTACTGAATACAAGTGAACGATATCAAACATTGCTTGTAAATGAGCAGGGGTTGTTCCTATAAGGGTGACATCATAGATAATGCAAGGTTTCCAGAAGGAATTGAGCCTATGGTTATTCCCAATTTAGAATCTTCTAACAACTTTAACGTATCATTGATATATACCAGGTAGAGAAGCCTCGAAAGCACTCCACCTTGGTGAACACCTTGCCTGATTGGTATAGGCTCAGTTTTAGTGCCATCTATAGTCACAATACTAGAGATATTTGAGTACGATTCCTTAATTACAGTGACGAGTTTGCCAGTAAATTCCCAATAGGGCAAGATTTATTTAAAGTCTCTCATGCCATACGGAGTCAAACGCCTTCCTCAAGTCCAAAAATGGATAGTTTAAACAAACTTGTCAACGTAGGATTGTTTAGGGAGAATATTTTGTTCATTGTCAAGTTGCTCAATAGTGCCCTGGTCGGGAATTTGTGAGCACTTTGATTCAGAATTGTAATAATCGTCAACAGTACAGCACTGGGTGTAATTATTTTCATCAAAGGTTTGGCTTGGATATGATTCATATCTGTTGATATCGATACTTGAGTTGAACCATTCTGATTGTGAGCAAAGAAAGGAACCAGAAATTAGTGGCCTAAGCTCGTGATATGTTTTAGTCTAAAGACTGCTCATGTTGCAATTCATGTATAAACACGTTTACATTGCTTCCTTCTTGGTAAATGTAGGCTCAACATAAGTCACTATTATAGACATATACAGTTCATTGCATATTAATAGAAATCAGGCCATACCTGCCATATTCTCAGACAGTGTTGGTTTTTTTTTTAGACTAAAAAAATGTGTTTTGAGGTTTCAAGGGGGGTCAGTGTGCGTGACCCCCCAAAAGAAATGTCATCTAAATGAGAATAACCTATCTTTTAAAATCAGCCCATAGCAAATGACTGGAAATTCAAATCTGAATAAAAGAAAATTCCATCTGTTTTCTCTAAAGCATTTAATATACTTACAAAAAAAAGGTAGACTTAGCATTGTCAAATAACATCACCACAAACATGGTTACAACCTCACAGACATTAAATACAAAAATACATCAAGACAGTTTTAACTTTGCTATTCAAAACGTTTTATTATGTGTAAAGGCAGCTTTAATAGCTTTATCTGATCCCTCATTACCCTTAATACCAATATGACAGGATATGTAACCATACAATATGCTTTCTCCAGTCTGTATAAGATATTTCTGTAAGACTTGGTATATTAAGTGATTGTCAAATTTAAGAGTCTGTATAAGGTTTTCGATTTGGAAAATGAATCCAAAAACAATGAGTTTTCAGAGAGCTGTCAATACAGTACATTATTTAGGTACAGCTGTAACTTTTGCAGTTAAAATAGATGCTGTATTCAGTAACATGCTGGAGATGGTGCTGTAAATTGCTGCACCAGCAGCTGCCACCTTTTTTCTCCATCTTTTGAACCATATGAGAGAGAGAGAGAGAGAGTTTCAATTAAAATTTGACAACTTACTTGACAGTGTGCTTGGGCTGGTTGCTCCTGTAATGAAAAGTACAACATACTGCAATGCTTTCTGACGATGCAAGGTGTGTTAATATGATAAAAAAATTAAAAAAAAGAAATAGTATAATGAATGGAACATTATAAGGCCTAAAGTTCTGACTAAAATCTCAAACGAAATACCTTGAATGTTTCTAAAATAATATTTTCTACAAAATTCCCACCACTGAGTAGTCTAATAATTTCATGATGACTTTGCATTTTAGTCCTAGATGCTGATCAAACGTGTTTCACATAGTATTACATGTAGATGATGGAATTCCATTTTTATCCAAAAGTCGTTACAGTGTCCAAAAGAAAAAAAAATTGTTTCACAATTATTTTCTGTTCTTGTTATAAACCACTGTGGTGACTATATATGTATATTTGGTGACTTGGGGGAAAACTGCAACTTCTTGGGCATTCATGTTGGTACTCTTGTTTTTATTTCACAGCTTCTATAATTTTCAAAGCTCACAAAATCCTTGATGTAATAAGGTGAGAAGTCAGGAGCAAGCATAATTAAATCTTGACAGATGCTGCACATATGAAGGTTTTGAAGGGATATGATGATGTAAAAGCTCACATGCAATGCTGGAAATCAATGTGCACGTTACAGTTAAACCACCAGCTATATGTGGAAGTATCATTTTCCACCAATCATTAGTAATCAAAGCCTGCTGCTCTTGAAATGCTGAGGAAGTATATTTTGATTGGACATTATAAGAAATCTCTTGGTGAAAGCACAATATTGATATGACCAGTCATCTAGGAAAAGTAGTGATAAGATTTCAAGATGGCTATTGTGCGAGCCATATTGGGAGTCAGATAAGCACTATTTTCATTTACAACCAATTAGACATCATAGTAAGTCTTTCAGTGAAAACCACATGGTAATATGAGCATTCATTTGTGAGAAGTTAAGTGATGAAAATATTTTCAAGATGGCCACTGTGGTGGCTATATTGGATATCAGATCAGCAACATTTTCATTTAGGACGAACTAGACATCATAAGAAGTATTCTGGTGAAAACTCAATGTCAATATGACTTTCCATTCAGCAGGAGTAGTGATACAAATATTTTCCAGATGGATGCTGTGGATGTCAGATGAGAACCATTTGTATTTAGAACCAACTAGATGTCATAAGAAGTATTTCAGTGAAAACCCAGTTTTGATATGACCATCCAATCAGGAAGAGTAGTGATAAGATCTTGAAGATGGCCACTGTGGTGGCCATATTGGACATCAGATTGAAACCATTTTCATTTATGACCAACTAGACATTGTAAGAAGTCTTCTGGCAAAAACCTATGTCAATCTGACTTTCCATTCAGGAAGAGTAGCAATAACAAGACTTTCAAGATGAATGCTGTGGCGGCCATATTGGACATCAGATTGGCACTATTTTCATTTAGGACCAACTAGACATCATGACAAGTCTTTTCATGAAAACACCATGTTGATATGAACATCCATTCAGGAGGATTAGTGATAAGAAGATTTTCAAGATGGTCACTGTCTTGACAATATTGGATATCAGATCACAACCGTTTTCATTTAGAACCAACTAGACATTTTAAGACGTTATAAGAAGGCTACTGATATAAACTCCATGTCAATATGACTTTCCAACTACACATGATATAAAGTCTTTTGGTGAAAACCCCATGTTGATATACCTTTCTGTTAAGTAGGAGCAGCAATAAAACAATTTTTAAGATGGGCAATGTTGCAACCATATTTGATATCCAAGCAGCACCATTTTCATTTAGGACCATCTAGACCATAGGATGAATGTGTGGGTAAGATTTCATGGCAATCCTAAGCAGTTTAGGAGTAGAATTAAGAAACTTGTGTTAGTGGATGGAGAGATGATGGACAACTGATAACAAGCCATCCTATAAGCTCTTCTGGTTTATGACCAATAAAGGTAAACAAGAGTCCTTTGAAAGGACCGATTATATACTGTCTGAAAAGAATTTTCAGGAATTCAAGATAAGATAATCTCTTCTGTTTAACTGATGAGTGTTGATATCATCTCTGATAAGATCTTAAAATTAGCCACTGTGGAAGCCATACTGGATGCAAGATCGGCACCATTTTAATTTTAGACAAACTAGACACCATTATTAGATTTTTGGTGAAAATCTGATGTTTATTAAACCATCAATTCTCGAGAAAAAGTGGCAAGATTTTCAATATATTTCATTGTGACAGCCATATTTGACATCAAATCAGCACCATTTTCATTCAGAACCAACTAGATATTATAATTAGTCACCTGGTAGAAACTCCATGTCAATATGACTTTCCATTTAGGAAGATGAGCAATAACAACATTTTCAAGATGGAATCCATGGTGTCCATTATGGATGTCAAATCGGTACCATTTTCATCTTCTACGAACTTGACATCTTAAGAAGTCTTTTGGTGAAAACCCCATGCCAATATGACTTTTTGTTCAGGAGGAGTAGTGATGACAAGATTTTCAAGATTGCTGCTGTGGCCACCATATTAGACATCAGATAGCACCAATTTCATTTAGGACCCTGCAGACATTATAAAGAGTATTTTTGCAAGATTTTGAAGATGGCTACCCTGGATGTCCAGGCGAAACCATTTTCATTTAGGAACAACTAGATATCATAACCACAATAACTTGCAAACATATGTGTATAGTTGAATCCTTAATTACAGTATTGCACATGGTGCATGCTAGTCTGCCAGTTGTACATTTTCTGTAATAATATTTCTATTTTAAGCATCTTTTTAATTTATAAAAAATGAATTATTGATTCTAATCTCTAAGGTGTATTATTTTTCTTATTTGTCTAAATCAGTAGATGGAAAATGTATGCCTCTGTCTTCTAAATCTAGTTGTATAATTGTGCAAGTGGAAGAACTATATGTAATCCCAAAACTGGGATTTTCAATAGCCAATATCATGTGCTCTTTCCCTTGCTTTTATTTAGAGGGAAGACATTTATGTTAAAAAAAAAAGAAGAAAAGACATAAAATTATTACACAGTATATTAACTGCGAACCATCTAAAACTGCACTAATTTTCAACATCTTCTTTGAGATAAAGGGTTGGTTCATTGCGTCAACATTGAGGTTTTCTGAAGAAGAAGTTCTAAATGCACCCAGACAGAGTCTAAGTCCCTGATTTGGTATCAGATCAAACATCTGGAGGTAAGATTTGCAAGCTAGTCAAATCAATAAAGTTCTGTTTTGCTCTGTTTGATCTATAGCAGAAAAAAAAGTCATCAACATAAAATGAGCAGTCAGTTTTTGGATTAAGGCATTTCATTATGCTATTAATTTTGATGTTGAATAGGGTGATTGACACTATGCTGCCCTGGGGTACACCCATCTCTTGAGGATGACTTTCAGAAAGAATGCTGCCTTCCTTAACTCTGATGTTTCTAGCTTCAAAAACTTTGAGATAAAGTTAGGTATTCAACCCCTTAAACCTAGATTGAATAGGGAATAGGTCATTCATTATGCCATACTTCCACGTAGTGTCATAAGCTTTCTCCAAGTTGAAAATGACAGCAACTATATGTTATTTGTTCTTTAGGAAAGCTTATCTAATAAATGCTTCAAGTCTTTTAAGTGGGTCTATTGTGCTTCTCTGACATTTTAATCCACACTGTATTTGATGCGAGCAACATGCTGAAGCATCTTTGTAAATAGGAGTATTGGATCCACTAAATTGTCAAAACAATCAGATGTTAGATTTGACTCGCAGATGGATTGAAGCGTTCCCGTATCTGCCTTGTTGAATTTCCATCTGAAAGTTTTGGGAGCATTACGTCTTAAATATATTGGAAAGTGGTCACTACCACATAGGTCATCACCTATTTCGCAAGAGAAGTCTAGTAAAGAGACCAACTGCAGAAAGTCAGATCTAAGGACAAATAGGATCCTGTGGCAGGATGGAAATAGATACATAGATAGATAGATATATGACTTGTCATTAACGAGGCAAATATTGTGTTTTGAAAGTAAGTCGTCTATCTTCTTTCCTCTCTCGTTGATATATCTACAGACCCAGAGTGTATGGTGGCTTTTAGAGTCGCAAAGCAAAAGAAAAGGTGCCAGCAACTGTTCAACGTGAACAGCTATAGCCTATAATGTAGCACTAAAATCAATGTTACTGTGAGGAGTAATATTATTTATGATGATGAATACTCCTTCAGTAGCCTTATCAGGATTTGTTGAAAAAGATGCTGTATGTGGTTCAGTTTTAAATTAACTGTGTCATTTTCCTTTCGACAAGTCCCCTGAAGCAGTCAGTTATTGGATCATGTTCTTTAAGTAGAAGACTAATTTCATTAATATTTGTCTTTAATCACCGGCAATTTCATTGATATATTTATGGATGTGGTGGGAGTGTGGGACTTGTGGGAGCTCTCCCTAGTGCAATGTTTTTGGGAGCTCACCAGTGTCTATATTCTCTAGACTCCCAAACTTTGTAAACAGTCTGATATGTCAGATTCTTTTTGCAGTTTATTTAATCCTCTACTTGTCTGGTTTAGAGCATGCTTTCCCTCCCGTTCCAGTGGGTTGTTGCTCTTTTGATGGGTTGAAGTTAACTGGTTTGATTCTGCTCTTTTCGTAGGCTAGATTTAGGTAGTTTGTCATTAGTAGTATTACGTATTTTAATTGCCACACTGTCACGCTGATTCTTTGAGATATCTACTTCGCACTCGGTATGGGTGGCTCCCACCATGAGTTTTGGTGGTGTGAGGATTGTGAATTTGGCTTGACCTTTGGGCCGTGTAATGTCTGTCTGGGTGTAAACAGCATTTATAGGTTTTGTCTCCACCTTAGCTGTGATGGTGAAGGATCAGCGAGCCATGTTCACTGGAGCTGTGGCTTCCACAAATATCCTGGCCTAAGGTTTCCATTTAGGACAGTCTCTAGAGTATGAGAAATGTTTTGTTTGGCAATTCGCAGATGAGATTTTCTCTGAGCAGGATGATGCATCGTTACGCTTTTGCCAGCATCTGGGACATACTGGTTTCCTCTTGCAGGCATCTTTGTGATGGCCATATTTCTGGCAGTTGAAACACTACAAAAGATTAGGAATGGAAGGGTAGACAGGACTATTTAGGAGTCTGGTTTTGACTGATGTAGGCAAAGTGGCACAGTTAAACATCAGGATGACAAGTGTTTGTGGGAATCAACTTGTTGTTATGGCGAATGTTGGTTCTTTTCACTTGTGAAACGTTCTGAGAACTGAGATTTAAGCATATCAGCCTCACTGCAGCCATCCAAATCTCTAGACTGAACAACACCTTTTAAAGAGTTATGAGATTTGCGTGGAAATACCTTAACTCATTAACCCCTGGCGCCACGCTTACGCATCAGGAGGTTTTTCCCTACTTCCGAGCTATGTAACGTCAACATCATGTAAGATACACTAAAGTGGGTGGTATTGCAGGAAATTAGGCAGATGTAGTTCTACAATGATACCAACTAATGTTGACTTTCTACTCGCATTAAAAAAACAGTGGAAAAAATGTTATTTTTTAGACTCAATTTGTTTTAGGTTGAAAATGGCTGGTTTCGGAACCAGAGTTTGTGTCCGGATTTTAGACCTTTTAGCCGCCTTAGATCTAAAGCAGAGCAGTCCGAACTGCACACGGACTGATGAACCTTTGCAAAAAGTGGGATCAGTTTGAGATTTGGAGTAAAAAGGGGCCAGGACACAAAAATCGTGGCTCCAATACAAAGAAAAAAATAGTCCAACTTTTACCCTACTGCACAAGCGCCAGCATAATAGCCAATCAAAAGCAACGTTTTTGATACACCTAAGCATGTGGCTAAACAAAAACAAAAAAACTCTCTTAAGCAGATGTGTTTGGCAGCATTCAGAAGTAACCCCCTAAATGCGTTTCCTACCCTCATTTAAGGCAAAAATGAAAAGAATCTCCAAGGTTTAATAAGTTAATGGGTATGTACACAAATTGCTTAGAATGAAGCAGATTGTCCAAGTGAGCTTTGCAGCTACACTCCACAAACAGTTGGCCTGAACTAAGTTTATATACTTCTTGATGAACAACACTGTTTGTTTATCACAAAGGTGACATTTTTACTGTATGAAAATCAGTAAAATTCAATATCGTTAACAAAGCCCATGAAGCCTGGCATGAGTAGCCCACTGATCATAACGGGCCCTTCTGACCACTGGTCTAGCTGAAGTTGAGGTCAAAATAGTGTGTTGCATTGGAGAGGCAACATTGGAGAGGCAATCTGCAGCCTCTTATGTACTCAACTACCAGGATCCTCTCCTCCAACGACATGGGATGTAACCCACATAGCAAACAGGTTGTCTCTACTCAGTCGCCTCATAAGACATGCAGCGAATATGTGTTGGGTCTATTCTACAACCCCGGGGGAGCATGGATGACATAAGAAAGACACTGGCCATACCAGAGGCTCACTTGGCCTTTATGGCCAGGTGAGATAAGGATTTAAAAACTGTTGTAATGATCTGAAATTCTAATTGTTTTATCTACATATCAATACAAATATGCCGACCAAATTTCATTTGTCTACTTCAAATGGGTTGTGCTTAATTGTGCCAAAAGGTTTTGTAAGGCTTATCTGATCCTTCATTATCCCTAATACTCATGTGACAGAATAGCTAACCGTACACGCCAGAAATTTAACATAAATTTCCTTGTAGCCAGAAGGACAAGAAAATTGAGAAAGTTAAAAGTCCTTCGAAATTTGCAATAGTCCTTCCCATAAAATAATGTCAGACGCATTTCTAGATTAACTCCTTGTCTCAAGAGGTATGCCACCACCAACGTGTTGTTGGAGGAGACCATAGCACAGCGACCTCTTATTTGGTGGACACACCCCTGAAGAGCTAAGAGCACTGCCTTTATTAGCAAATTGTTGATGTGGAGAGTAGATTCTTCCCGGGACCGTGAACTCCGAAGAATCGGTCCTTCCAGTTCTAGATGAGCACCCCACTCTGAATCTGACGTGTCTGCGAACAGGTTTTTTCTTGGTGTCTGTGGGTGTGCGTGGGGACTTCGGCCAGAAACTGCTTCCGATTTATCCACCAAATCAGATAATGGTGGAAATCCAGACCTAGATAAATCTAAGCATTCATAGGGTCCCTGTGCAGCTTCCACACCGCTAAAAGGAGAAGATGGAGAGGACACAAGTGCATCTGCCTAGATGAACCATGTCTGCTGTGGAGTTCAAGGTCCCCAGCAGAGAGAGAAAAAAAAAACAAGCTGACAACGTGGTCTTCACTCTCACTACACCCAACAGGGACATGATCTTGTCTACTCTCTCCTGAGGGACACGTAGTCAATATCTTGAGATGGATGATCTCTGATTTCTCTAGGTCTGGTAGAAGACCCCGCATCGTCACTATGTACCAACAGCGAGATAGATCAAGTCTTGGCGACTATGGATGGCTATCGTGGATCAATCAATCATCTTTAATATTGGAAGATTGCGATACCTAGTGACCTTAAATTGGCTGCAAATACACCCTTGACCCCGGTAAAAGCTCTGGGTGTTGTGGCTAGGCCAAAAGGTAGAGCTCAAAATTGGAAGACCTCTCCATCCAAGCAAAATCGGAGGTACTTCCTGTGTAGAGGACAGATAGGGATGTGAAGGTACCCATCCTAAAGATCGAGGGACACTGCCAAATCTCCAGGTCTTATGGCATTCCTGACTGAGGGTGTGGTCTCCAGCTTGAATGGTTCCTCTTGCAGAAACCTGTTTCGTGAGGGAAGGTTGATAATTAGACGTGACTTTGCCCCTTTCTTGGGAACCAGGAAAATATGGTAGTAGAAGGCCTGAGATTGGTCACACCCACTCTACTGCACCCTTCTGAAAAAGGGAGTAAACCTTTTCCTTCAAGTGCACCAGATTTAACTGGTGGAAGAAAATAGGAAACCTTACTAGAGGAGGGAGATCCCAAAACCGAAGTCGGTAGCCATCTTTTATGATAGAAAGGTCCCAGCTATTGATCCTTACGCCAGACCAAGCTTCTGAAAACAGGTTTAGTCTGGTGCCAACAGGATCCAACAGAAGAGGAACACTCTGCAGGAGAGGGAGGGAGTCTGTATAGCTGTCCACCCTTGTCCTTAGAAAAGGGAGAAGGGTCCGCGAACTTCCTCCCTGGGTCTTTGCAGCGTGCCCTTTTATGGCCCAATTGCCGAGGGGAGCTCTAAAATGGGGTTTATGTTTCTATTGTGGCTGCATAGCTTTAAAGAATTTTGCTGATGGACCCTCAGGGCAGTCAGGATGATTTTGCTTCTTGACTTGTTTTGAAGAGCCAGGAGAGGATGCTATGGACCGGTGTTGTTGGTCTTTCAAATCTTGAGTAGCCATGGAGGGAATGAGCCTTCTAAAGAGAGTCTCAGCATCCAGGTGGCAGCCCTAAGAAGGTTCTTACTGTGCTCCAGTAAGACCTTGGAAGTGTCCAGAGCAACATCCCTGTGGAGGTGGAGAACCTCCGCTGACAAAACCATGGACAGGGACAACGCATTTCTGGTTTCTGCCACTGCTTCCAACAAACAATGAAGAGCCATTGGCGACATAGATTCCTCTTTCAGCAGGCTGAATGAGGCTGCTGAAAAGGTGTCGGCATGTGAGGCTGCGGCTACTAGTGACCTAGCCTTTTGTTCTAAGGATTCCAGAGTTTTCAATGGAAGGCAAGCCCAGGTCCCCGTAGAAATGCCCGCTTGAGCGGCTTCAGCATCCAAGTGGGCGGTTTAGTAGGCCAGGAAGGGGTATGAACCTTATAGCTGGAAGCAGCTACCAAGGAATCAATGTGGCGGGGGGGGGAGGAGGAGGGACAGAAAAGCCCCTACATTGTCTATGAAAGTTTTGGCCCTTGGTAAACCTTTACGAGAACTCCTTAAGTGTAACCGAGTGAGGAGATCTTGTCGAGAGTTTGCCCCAGGAAGTTTTTACAAACTGGAAAGTAATTTATAGTCACCAGAACCTGAAGGTTTGGGACACACGTCACTAGGTAAGACGCAGTAAACCTTGTTTACCACTTTATTGAAAGACCAGCTCTCTTCCTCCTCTGCCGCTTTTACCGAGGGGACCAGGGACCCAATGGGAGGGAGTACCACGTTGGCCTGTTCTATATCAAAGTCGTGCACATCGGTTTGGACAGAAATTACGTCCTCATCCCGCTCTCTCTCTCTCCTGGGAGGCAGGAATACAGGACCCAATGTCTCTATTTAGTGGCGGAGACTTGGGGGAAAGGGAACTTGAACCGGTAATTCATCCCAGGGAGCTAATAGACTATCCTTAGCAGTCAATTCAGCAGGTGGGTGAGAGTGACTCCTGCCACCTAGAGCACTTGGGGGAAGAAGGTCTATCCCCCTTCTTCTATTTTGACCCAACTTCATAAGATGATGTAGGTCCACATCCCGCAGCGATGACCTCACTACCATGTGGTGAAGGTCCAGAAGTCCATGGCTGCATTTAGGGAATGGGCCAATCGCTTCCCTGTACTTGGAAAGGCCTGACATCACATAGGGATTTAGAGGGAGAATAGGGAAAAGGGGAATGCTGATTTGATCCCTTCACTAATTTGGCGTGTGAAAGCTGATTCCCAGTTTCCCGCTGGATTAAACGGCAGTTTAGAGAGGGGGCGGGGACTCAGCCCAATCCCTATCCCTGTACTGTAGGGTCTCCAATGACCTGTGCCAAGTGCCCAGTGCCTGATACCCAGAGCACGGTCACTGGGCAAACACCTATCAGGCATCTTAGATCTGTAGGAAAACCCTTTCCTTCATCTGATAGACTTAGATCTGAGCTCTCACCTTACCAGGGGGCTCAATCCCATCGACAATAATGGGCCTCTGGGATGGAAAGGGTCCTGCTCTCCCTTTTATGGGAGGGGTGTGTGTGACTCACTTTCAGTCTGCACTAAGCTGTGGGGGCAAGTAGAGGATGCTGCTCCCACCTCATGGTTGTGGGCATGACTCACTGTCTGCCCTAGTGGATGAAAAAGGGTGCTGCTTTTTGATGAGATGACAGTATGACTCATTCTGTCCTAGTGGAAATGAGAGGGTGATGCTCCTCCCTTCCTTACATGAGGACATGACTTGCTCTCTGCCTTCATGGAATGGGGAGGGTGCTGATCCTCCCTAATGGGAGGGCACGACTCACTCTCCACCCGTTTATAATCTCCTTTAGGAGGGGGCCCATTAGCCCCAAGAGTCTCTGAAGAGCCTTGGGTAATCCTTTTCTGAGTCCCAAGGGACTAAGAAAATGAGAACCCTGAAAATTCTTAAGAAGACCAGGAATTAACCTTCTTCCTTGCTTAATATGTAAGTCTACACTTGGCGAAAGCCTAGACCTTGTCCAGTCATAGGCTGCAGAAGGGACAACCATCTGTCCTCTCGCAACCTGTATAAGATAAACAAGTGGGGTGTGTGTCCCAGGGGGATTTCCTGTGACTACATCTACCCACACCCAGTTTAGACGTTGTGCCTCTAAACAAAAAGCTGAAAAGATTTTTATACAAAAAACTTCAATGCAAAAAAGTAAACACAAGATATTGTGTGGACTAAGTGTACGCTAATGTGATAAGTTCAGCGAGAAGCCACCTTACTTAGGTGTTTCCACAATGTCTAAATGCAAACAAGGAAGCAATGCTAAGCTCGATACAGAAAAATACAGAATAACCAAGTCAACCAGGTTTAAACGAAAGCTGAAAGCTAGGGGCTACAATTTAGTAAACAACCAGTCCGTAAAATTGCTAATAAAAGATTGTAAAAATCAAGCATGGCAATGTGAAACTAATATAGAAAAAGAACCTGTGTTCGATAACCGAGCACATGAAGGTGAAACTAATATAGAAAAAGAACCTGTGTTCGATAACCGAGCACATGAAGGTAAAAAGTGGTGTGTGACCTGCACTACCCAGCATAAAAATAGAACAATTCACAACAGATGGAATGTGAATTACAATGAATCATAATGAATAATAATATGAATCAAGGTGAGTCTGTAGACCACAATATATGCAAGAATAGGGAAAATTTAACAAAATACCTACCCTGGCTAAAAAAATGCACAAGCAAGTTAGAATCACTAATGCCCAGTGAAGGGGAAAAAGAAGAAGAAAATGCAAAGCCATACACAATCTGTACAGAACAAATGGTAATAACTCTCAAAAGAGTTAAATTAGCAGAGAAAAAACTTGATCAGGTTATAATCCAAATGTTTACAAAGAATATGTACACAAGAGATATAGTAATTTCGCTTGTTAACCCACGAAGTGACGGCAAATTTTCATTGACATAAACAATGTAGACATTGCAGCCATGCGACCAGAGAAAGAATGAAGGGCAGTACGTATGGGGAGCGTGTCTATGGGGTGTTCCATGAGCAATGCAGTGTTCTGGAATATTCTTGTTCACCCCAATGGGAGGATGAATTCCTATCATACAATTGAGTTACCAGCTATGCAACAGTAAAATATATTGTATTACTGATATTAAAACTGATACTTATTGAAGAGTAGTAGTAGATGTTATTGTGCAGACACCATTTTCTTCTTTCAATCACAGTGACCTTGACCTTTGACCCTGAAGTGATAGGTTTCTTCCTTAACCCAAGTGCAAGTGATCCACAAAGTTTGGTAGATGGTGAACAACTCAAGTTACTGGCAGAAGCAAAATTGGTAACAGACAGACGGATAGATGGATGAACAGTCATGTGGATACACATCATCATAACATAATACATTCTGCTTTATGACAGAGGTATAAAAATCAACATGGCTTTCTGGAAAAGTTCTTCTGTGTAAGATTTAGTAAAGCCTGTGGAATAGGGATATCAAATTTTTAGAGCACTGGACAATACAAGTTTCTAATGGAACAGCCGTTTTCTTACATAGTGAATATTCCAAGAATGCTGTACCACTGAACTTTTCCATCTTTCAGATGGTCAAGATTTATACAGTAATTTCTTTTCTTTAATTTTTTTTTTTTTTTTTTTTTTTTTATTATCCAAAAACTGATTGTGAAAATCAAAATCCTTCAAAGCTAAATCTGAGTTCAAATTAGGAGCAAATTAAGTTTTCTGACTGTGCAGCTTGGAATTCATCAAGTTATGAATCATGCTAGTGGTGGTAGTAACTAGGAGATGATGATGATGGTGATGATAATAATTAAGGTCATGATAATGATGATAATAACAATGATGATGATGATAAAAGCAGGAATGTCAATAATAAAAGTCGATTTGCAATGACTGTTTATTTTGCTCTGATGATGATGACAGGATTATAAGTAACAAGAGTCAATTTGCGGCAACAATATTTACTTTCAAACACTAAGTGCCAGTAATCCTAAATATCATGAAAACAACATCTAAAGGAAAAAAGCAATAGAATAGACAACAGTCTAAGTACCAAACTGTTATGTTTATGTTCATATTTTGAGATAATTTTGGTACAAAACTCTTTATCATGGCCTTAAACCTTGAACTTGATAAAATGGAACTATTCTCAGATACTATTAAAATATACCAACATGCTAAGTTTGGCCAAATCCATGATTAATATGTATATTTTAAGGAAAAGTTATTCCACTGGCATCATTAAATGTGTTAACATGTATCAACCGCCACCATTCCTTCAAGTGGAGTAGTGATAACAAGATGTATTTTAGATATAAATAGTTGCCATCAGCATCAGTTTCATTTGGGACCAGCTATATATAGTGTTTAAGTGAAAACCCCATGTCCATCCATTCTGGAGAAGTAGTGATAAAAAGGTTTTCAAGATAGTGACCAAGGCAGCCATTTCAGAGATTAGATCATCATCTTTACATGTTGCAAGTAGTGTTATAATGAAATTCCTATGTCAATATGACCATCTATTCAGGAACAGTATTCATAACAAGATTTTCATGATGGCTCACATGGTGGTCACATGAGGAGAACATATAAGCACCATTTTCATTAAGAACCAACTAGCTACTGCAAAAAATGTTTCAGTGAAAACCTCCAGTTAAGAAGACTATCTGTTCAGGAGGAGAAGATTTTAAAGATGACCACTGTGCCAGTCAGTTTTTAATGTCAGATCAACACCATTTCGTTTTAGACAAACTACATGAGAAATGTTTCAGTGGAAACACAATGTCAATACAACCATACACTGAGGTGACATAGTGATAACAAGATTTTCAAGATGCCCTCCATTGCAGTCATTTTGTAAGGTCTGATTGACACCATTTTCAAATAGGATCCAACTACATATGGTAAAAAGTGTTTATGTGAAAAATCCATGTCGATAAAACAAATTACATTATGTCCAACTTAATACTGCAATAAGTCTTTAAGCGAATTAGTGATAAGATTTTCAAGATGGCAACCATGTTGACGACCAGACTGGCACCATTCTCATTCAGAACCATCTATATATCATAAGACATCTTTGTACCCCATGTTGATGTGATCAACTGTTCAGGAGTAGTGATAACAAGATTTTCAAGATGGTCACCATGGCGGCCATGTGGAAATCAGATTGGAACCATTTTCATTTGGGAACATCTAAATATCATAAAAGGTCTTTTAGTGAAAACCCTATGTCGATATCACCATCCATTCAGAAGGAGTAGCTGCAACAAGATTTTCAAGATGGTCACTATGGCAGCCATACTGTACATCCAAGTAGTACCAGTTTCAATTAGGACTAACATTACTATGAGATGAATATGTGTGTAAAGTGTTATGGCAATCCTCCAAGTAGTTTAAGAGGAGTAGCAATAGTAGATTTGTGCTAACAGACAGACAACAGACCTTCCTGTAAGCTATCCTCGTCTAAAAAATATGTTATATCTTCTATAACATCATCAGTACTGATGAATATATGAGACTGATGAAAGTTATCTCCCCTCATATTTTTAAAACTTAAATATCTCCAGAAGTTCTTAACTGATTTGGATGGAACTGTTACTGTCATTTATGTTCAGATGTCCTCTTTAGTTTTACAGGGTTTCCCAGGGGAGATCCAGTGTCCTGGTATCTTTTGGGTTACCCTAATGCGAGGACAAATTATCGTCAAACGGTTGGGGTATTTTCAACCTGGAGAAGTACCAGCTATGCAGTAGCAATATATATGGTATTACTGATATCACAAACCATACACTGGTATGATAATTAATTCAGGAGGAGTTCCAATAACAAGATTTTCATTATGGTCTCTGTGGTAGCCATACTGGATGTTTGAGTGGCACCATTTTTGATTTAGACCAACTAGACCCTGGGATGAATATGTGTAAAATTTTATGTATGTATGTATGTATGTATGTATGTATGTATGTATGTATGTATGTATGTATGTATGTATGTATGTATGTATGTATGTATGTATGTATGTATGTATGTATGTATGTATGTTTGTATGTATGTATGTAGTAGAGTTGTATAGCACCACAGCACATTAGTGGCTATATGGTACCAACTGAAAGTAAATGTTTGAAAAATGAAAAAATGAATTGAATAAACACTTTAGGATGGATAACATTCCAATAAATGTAAACATGGAGTACAACAAGATAAAATATAAAATGTAAAGATGTTTACATTCTGTAAAATGTATAATTAATGAAAGATAAAGGTAACACATGTAAAGTCCTTAAAAAACATTTAAAAAATGCTTCAATCTCACAGAATAATTTAAAACACTTGACAAATGTGTTCCACTGTAAGTGGATACTGGCATCGTACGCACTCTGGGCAAGGTTCACCTTTCAGAAGGTATGCACGAGTCAGGTGTGTGTGTCTAATACATGATCAGCACAACCACCTCATCTCTGTGATTTGGTCTATACAAGGGATGCCACTTGCCAATAGTGAATTTTATGTTCATCAGTTTGTTTGTGGAGTTTTCATTCCACATATTTGCCAAGTATCATTAATATGCGGATTTATATACTATCTGAAGTCAGTATATGGAATCTTCCATTTGGAAATGGGTGATTGCAGTGCAGCTTTGGCTCCTTTATCTGATCTTTCATTACCCTTTTATACCAGTGTGACTAGAAAACCAACAGAACAGAATACATTTCCAGATCTTATAAGCAAATAATGTTTCTGTAATAACTGGGATATTAATGGGTGTCAGATTTAAGGTTATGCATAGCTTTCAGTGTTGAAAGGGAACTAAAAAAGATGATGAAAGTTCTTTTTGAGAGGTAGCATGGCTGTAATTTCTGCACTAGAAACTGAGGCTTTATACAGTAACCAGCTCAAGATGGTGCCATGAGTTGTTGCAATGGCGCTTCGAACTTTGTCTCCATCTTTCAAACCATCTGTATACAGGTATGTGTGGCCATGATAGAAAGCTGATTTAATTAAATTAATGCTGAAAATGGACCGGATTTGTTGAGGACTTTTTCAATTGGTAAAAATCAAATGTAATTTTTGGAGTGTTGATAACTAAGGCGATGATTTTGGAACACAGCATTTTGCAGCATTTCCAAAATTGATTTTTGCTGTTTCTATGTGAGGGTGAATTTTTACACCAAAAGGTTGAATGAAGTTTGGTTTCTGACTGTACAAGATATGGTATTTGGGCCTCAAAACTACATCATATGTGGGGTTAGTTGGATTAGATAATAGTTTGGTAGTATATGGAAGTGACAATTTTGGTTGTCTGTGATAAAATGAATGCTCATTTGCCTCAACATGGAGGCTTTCCGATCGGGAAGTTTTAAATGCACACAGACAGAGAAATTCTAAATGCACTCAGACATAGTCCAAGCTCCTGACTGTGTATTGGATCAAGCAATCCTGGATGAGATTTACAAGCTAATCCACACACAAAATAAACCATAGTCAAGTTTAAATTTTACTAATCACCAAAAATAACCAAAGTAAGACCTTCTGATCTGCTCCTCAATATGTGCATGCCATGAATCCAGGGCTGTTTGACATTTGTCTCTTAAATGCTAAAGAAAAGTCAGTTTATGGTTGAAAATAGTCCCTAAAAGGTTTGGTATCCTCCACAACAGGAATATGACCATGTAATCAGCTTAAGTGCACAAAGTTTTAGACTTTGAAACTAATTTTCTTCTGCCTATTTTGGAACTCTGTTTAAACTTATATGTAGCTGATTTTCAATAGTGTGGTGTGCAGTCTTTGATCTATAGCAGTTTACATTGGCATAGAATGAGCAGTCAGTTCCTGGTTTAAGGCATTTTCACTATGCCAATGGACAATGGACAGACAATAGGTGGACAAACTTGATTGACAAACAATCACATAAGCTCTTCTGGTCTCTGACCAGTAGCACTGATACAAAATGAATGGAAGATGCATTAAACGGAACTATCAGGATTAGGCTAAACTGGCCTTTACAAGAAAAAAAAAAAGAAAAAAAAATGATCAAAACAAAAAGAATGTGATGGAAATTTTTTCTTCTCTTAAGAATGATTCATATGGTGCATCATGTGCAATCATTTCTATATGAGAAACACAAAAGAAATGGCAATAGTTAATGAATTACATAACATCTCAGCCATCAAGATATCTGATTCTTACTTATAACTTGCTATCACAAACATAAATCTTTAATATAGTACAGGTATAAATGTTTCTTCACACATCAGATCCTATATATAAGACGTTTTCGAGAATAAAGCTGTCCAAATGTGTCCATTTTTATTTCCTGCTAGACTAGATGAACAAAACTGAATGTCAACTGACCTGAGATCTGTCATAGAAGTGCAATAAGCAGATATGGGATCTGATCAGAAATCGTGGAATCTGTTTTTATCCAAATATTATTAGATACTGTAATGACTCAATACACTATACATTTGCTAGACAGTTCTATATACTATGGTTTCATTCTTATCAAACACGTATACACTGTAAACAACTTATTTTATACAAAACCTTCAAAAGCAGGAGTTGTCACATAATTAAGTTATTTTCATGACTACAGAGATGCCAACCCTTGAGGATGTTTATCAGGTATCCTAGCATCAATTTTATGAAATCTAGGTATCTTCCTATGAGCCTATACATACATGTACAGTCAGTAACAATTAAGGCCCAGAGGACAAAATAATGTATCCGTTCCTCCTATTCTAGAACCTTAAATTCCTTCAACATATTTTTGCCAAAACAATCACCATAAACATTATTTTTCCTCACAGTTACCTGCCTCTTACTTTTCTTTTCATCTATGATGCCATTTGTCACCTATTTACAACCTAATTGAAAGCTGCGCATTTTGAAAATATTCATACAACCATGTTATTTGTTATGGTGAGACCTGACTTTCTCTTTTCTTGACCCAGTTTAATACCCTGTCACCACTGTAAAAGTCCTGGTAGCTGCGATCAATAATTTTCATCTGGAAGTTTTTTAATGACAGTTAAGGTGCAGAGCATTCAACAATCAGGGTTGAATAGACTTTGGTTAAACTATATCAGTATTAAAAGTTTGGAAAAACAATTAATATTTAATTTCAGATGAGTAAAAGCACCTACATGACCATGTTGATATATACTTCAGTCCATTCTGGTTATGCATCAAGATGAAAATCAGTTGAAAGTGACTTGAATTTTTTATATTTGTTAGAAAGTTTGGATATATTTTTGGATATAATTTAATTTCATATGAAAAAATAAAACAATTTTGCAGAAATGTGGAGTGTATTGATAAAATGTTGAGTTTACATGATGCATCGTTAATAGTGATCCTGCCATAGTGAATGGTGGTTGGTTCTCAGAGTTAATAAGGCTGCAGAATTCTGACATCCTTATAAACTGATTCCTTCATAATCTGACTTGTCTTCATTACTTACTATATTGTTTAACATCATTGTTTAGTGTGATTTTTTTAGCAGTTCCAAAACGAACTTCATGACAATATCAAATTGGCAGACCAATGTATAGGTGATGGATCTGATGCGACTTAGTGACATCACAGCTAGATCAGGGTGACAGTTGTAGCCTAGACTATCAATGTGAATGTTTGAAATTATTCAGCCATATTTTCATTTGATTTAAATAAAAGTTTTGTACATATTTCCATTCACTTAGAATATTTATGCAAAGTAGATATGAAAATAAGAGTTTGCTTTCCTTTAAGGTCTCAAATACCTTTCAGGATGGTCCTTCATGTTTGATCCCAAAACACTGATGGCAAGAAATAGTACCCATTTATTATGAAATGCTTCCATAACGTATGTGTAAACTTTTGATGTATTCTGGTTATTTATTTTCAAAGACTCATACATGTTATTGAAAATATGTATATGATGGGAAACTTTCCTAGCTTATGAATACATGTCAAGGTCAGGTGTTGTTTGGCTCTTTATGAGCCAGACAAATGTGAAGTTTTTATGATGGGTCATTTCAAATAGATTTGTCTCTCTTATCTCCATGTAAATGTATATTTCTGAGTGCTTTTTTTAGTTGCATTAAATATATTCACAATCAAGAAAAGATATATCTTATATTGTTTTAACTGCTGCATATATTTTGTGAAAAACAAAATCAATAACATAAAGCAAACAAGAACTGAGGTGTGATCTTAAGTATATTTATTCATATAATACTTGATCTGAAATAAAATAATGATTGGCTACAAGTGTGATTGAAAGTTACAACATCACATATAAGCTAATTAGGTCATATTATTAGAGTGATATACTGTTGCCCATCCATCTATATGTCTGTCAATTCCTCATACCTGGGTTAAATTGTACGTTTTGATCAGTTGATATGTTCATGCTTGATGATCACCTCATCCAATATTTTGATAGATATATTTATGGTATCTACTTTTATATATATGGCATCTTTGTTCATTTATAAGCCCACTCTTATTTTTTGTGCTGGCCCATAAGGTTATCAGCAGAAAAATAATGTGATGAATATTTATGGAACCAAGCGTTTGCTTACCAGTGTATGCTGGGCTATTGGATGTATAAACATGGTGTTTGCCAGCCATGGACAACTGAGGATGCTAAATGATGCAATTTTAATTTTAAATCTAACCTTAAAAAAAATCAATTAAGAACTGAACTTCATATTTTACTGGATTCATGAAGTCATGAAGCTTGAAAATTGATTACATATTACATGAACGGTCATAACAAATCAGGTATAACAATTGCCAGATGCAAGTGTAACAATTAGCTTATCGCTAGATGCAGGCATAATGATTAAACACAAATTTAACATATTTGACATATTATCAGCACAGTGCACTGAAACATTAATATTTCGGTAATTTAATTCATGATGTTACAGCGGATCATAATAAGCTCTCAACCATGATGTAACAAACAATGTTGTCCCAGCATGTGCACGTACATACAACTAGAGTTAGCTATTTTGTGTATGTTTTGAGCTATCCACTTTGAAAGCACATTCTCTCTCTCAATAAGGCTGCACTGAATAAAACACTTACTAAATCTGTTTGCATGAGTGATTTAACTCACTTAGTTAAGTGGTAACCAGACACAAGACATTTATCATGGTAAGTTCCAAGAACATAATGATGCTCTAGCAGTTGCTTCTATTAGATGAGGCAGGCTTGAATCAAGAGTCAAGACATGTGCACACTTTGTAATTTATATTTTTAAGCATGTTTCAACCAAAATTAGTGTGCACTAATTAAAGCATGTGAGTGTATTATGTCTCATAAGATAATATCCGTTTGGTTAGTTGTGTTATATTGTGGATATTAAATAATTATTCATTAAAGAAGTCAATGCTATTAAAATGCATCTCTAAATTTTCCTATTGGACATTTTACCTTAGACTTTAGAACAACTCATCATGTAACTGCTTTATAAGGAATTGAGAGAAACTATTTTATATGATATCTATAAGAAGCCATTGTAAAAGATGACTTACCTCTGTTTGTCAATTTTATGATAAAGATGATCAAGATGATCAAGTCAATGCACAAGATGATAATGCAGATGACAATTCCGATGGAGTCTTTGATAGGTTCAAATGCATATGGATCTCCTGTAATATAAATCTGTCTAGATTCAGAATATGAAAGAGTAAAAATTGTGTGACTATAACTCTATATTTTCAGGTTAAGGCATGTCATTTATCTTAACGGTCTCATGTGACAGATTATACTGACCTTGTCTAGAACCTGCAATATGAAGGAAATATTGAGTATGCAAATAATCATCAATAGCTTTGTTTATACTGAATTCATCTCCATTACATAATTATAATATAAGCAAACTTAAAATGTAACAAAGCCCAAGAGACACAAACTATCATATCAATATTTCCAAATTGACAAGACCTAGACATCCCCATTTGACATGTATTGACACTTTGGACATTGATCACATATACCAATTTTTATACAAGATACACTACTCAATAGTTACTTAAAATTCATGTAAAGAAATCCCACCCCAAACCCACTATCAAAATTGCAAAACTCTTGGCACAATCTACACTCACTATACCTTATTGACCCAAATTTCATGCATCTATCTTTAATGTCATATGAGGAGTTTCAACGATAGTACACACGTATGACTATATGTACACTTATTGTACATACATTTGTACAGACGGACTATATCACAGTATCCCTTTATTCTTTGAAAGTGTGGGGATAAATACCATCTCTGACCCCATTTCATTTTGTGATGCATTAATTGATGGCTAAGCATGGAACTAGTTCAAAGAAAAGAAAGATCAAACAATATTCGAACATGTGTGTGTGTGTGTGTGTGTGTGTGTGTGTGTGTGTGTGCATATCTAGAATGAATTTCTTTTTCTTGAGTACCAATAAATGAATTTTATTTCATCAACTATGTCTGGACATTTCATAAAATTTTTGACATAAATATTTCAACAGGAACAGAAAACCATAGATGTGTGGAACATACTCTCTATCTGTCTGACCAGTGACTGATATGACATATGTTTCTATTTATGCAAGTGAGACTGGGAATACTGGTATATCTGTATGACCAGTGAATGATGTTATGATGACATAGGTTTGTATTTATGCAGGTAAGACAGGAAATACCAGCATATCTGTCTGACCACTGAATGATGTTCTGATGACATGTTTCTATTTATGCAGGTTAAACAGGAAATACTTACATATCTGTCTCACCATTTATGATGAGACAAGTTTGTATTTATGCAGGTAAGACAGGAAATGCTGGCATATGTCTCACCAGTGAGAGAGGAAATACTGGCATATCTGTCTGACTAGTGAATGCTGTTATGGTGACATATGTTTGTATTTGTGCAGGTTAGACAGGAAATACTAACATATCTGTCTGACCAGTGAATGATGACATAGGTTTATATTTATGCAGGTGAGACAAGAAATACTAACATATCTGTCAGACCAGTGAATGATATTATGATGCCATATGTTTGTATTTATGCGGATGAGACAGAAAATATTAGCACAAGGAGCACATGGTCAAGAGAACAATGATTTATATATACCAAATATTCAGAGAGAATATTTTAAGAAATCTTTAGCTTATGCAAGTACATGTATAGTTTTATGGGAAAGCTTGCAGCATGACATTAAAGAAGCACCTAATATTTCAGCTTTCAAGAAAGTATATACATGTACAAATATTTTCATTGCCAATACTGATTTTATGATGGCATAACAGTTGTACATACATACAGAGATATTTCTAAGTGATCACAGTATGTTAAACTTATATAATTTGTATTAACTTCTGTTATATTTGTATTCTTTTATTTAGATGACATTAACCTTGTAGATTCTTTACTAGTTATGATCATATTTGTTTCAGTTGCAGTGTCATAATGTTAACTAACTGCTCCTTAATTACGCCACTGTGTATAAATAAAGGACATTATTATTATTATTATTATTATTATTATTATTATTATTATTATTATTATTATTATTATTATTATTATTATTATTATTGAACTCATCTCAGACAATGTCAAGATATAACCACTCGCTAAGTTTGGTTAAACCTATAAGTAATATATTTTTGAAAAAGAATAAAGTTACTGAAGTTATATTTTTCAAGGAATTCTTCAGATATAATCACAAACTGATTTAAATGATAAAAATCCATTCATATTTATTGTGTTGTCATGCTTACAAACCAGTGTAACTAAAAACCTTAGGCAAGACCATATACATTAAAATTAATGTCGGAGTGCTGTATTAGCATCATCTTAATATACGATCAACTATATCATATCAATATCTAGCAGGCTAAGCTCAGTCGCAGGGCACATCATCTGATCTGCCCACATATTCCAAATATAAAGGGATACACGTGTTTTCATTCAAAGAATGTGATACCAACTTGGAGAGAATAACTTCTTCCTTCTGGAAATCAAATTTATAATTTAGTACTATGGATTAGTAAGATAATTAATTTTCTTTGTGTGCAGTTCAGTACCCCTGCTGTGCGCCAATGCTCCCTGGATGTAATAACACTATATCCTGGACTATAGTTACAGTGGAATCTAATAATCAGTCTCCACCCATCAGTCCTAAATGAATCAGAGAGGATTATATATTCCAAATATAGTAATCTGGAACTTTACTTCTGTTTAAACATGATCTTATTTAGAAGAACATACAGTTTCTCACTTCATGTGTTTTTAGGGGTTTACAAAACGTGATGTATATTTGAATGGAATTTCAAATTAAATGTTAGATATGGACAAGGAATTGATCATAATGGTATCATCTTTAAAATTACATATTCATCAAATAAATCTACAGTCCTACAAAGTTACTGTGACCCTTTACAATTCCACATACAATATTTATTCAGGGACCCAGTTTTTACGTATGGACCGACACTGAATTTCAACTCATTGCTCAAGAAATTTATTCCAAAACCAGTCCTAGTAACCAAGACAGCAATCAAAGTATATTTCAGGCCTGTAGCACCCCAAACCAGTCTTTCATAGCATCAAGAGATGATAATAAATTTTCAATTAACTGGAGATACAATAACATTTTCCCCCATAGGGAATTCAGATATGGAAGTTAGTGGTTCTTGACCAAATCAATCTGGAGAAACTATTCAGAAATCCCTGCCAAGCAGTCCATTGAGTCCAAACCCCCTTCACCAGCTGGAATCTGAGCAAGGCAGTGGACAGGAGATGACAGCCCTAACAAGGGATAATGATAACAAATTGCTCCAAGAGAAAACACTCAACTGGAAGCTCCATCGGAAAAATCTTGTCTACTGACAGGGATTGCTGAGGGCAGTGATAAAAACCTAACAGCTCTAATGAGGAAACAAAAATCACTGCATCAGGATATTTGCAAAATTGAAGGCCCAACAAACTAAATTATCAAAAGAACATGAATGTTTGAAAACAAAATACCAGTCAGTAAAAGGCAGAAATGACAAGCTTGCTCAACAACTTTCCAATATTAAGATGAAATCTTAATTGCTGGAAAAAACATACAAAACCATAAAATGTGACCTTAGCCAAACACTGAGTCACTGTCTAATCCTTGAAGAAGAAAACAGTCAGCTGAAAGATAATTAAGGTGAAGCATTTGAATAAAGACACAGATAATCTGCTGTCAGAAATAACTGAAATAAAATATGGTTCTGCTGCCATGGATTCTGAAATTCTCCTGTCAATACTGGAAGATATTAGAAACTTGAAAACTGACATTGTAAGTGTGGTAAAAGAAGAATCTGACAAGTGCAGGAATAATATCATCAAGGAAATGAAAACCAATGAATAATTCATCACTGTTGATGACATACTTAAGTCAATCATAGCAGAGACTCAAAAGATCAACAGTAATTTCGACAAATTTGTCAAAAATGAAATGACGTTGAAAGCTATTAACTCTACCACAGCAAATGAAAATTCATCTTCACACTGAACGCATTCTGTCAAAGGATTTGGTTGGTTGGTTGTTATGTGTTTAACACCATTTTTCAGCACATAATAGGCTATACATGGCGGCCAGTATATTTGGTGGAGGAAGAACTCGAGAAAACCCCAGGAAGAATCACCGACCCACGGGAAGCTGCTGGCAAGCTTTCTCACATACCCACGTTGGCTGAGCCCGATACTGGAACCCACGCGGATCGAGATGAGATGTCAGTGATCTGTACAGGCGGGCACCTTAGACCTCTCGGCCATCCAGGGCCCCCTCTGTCAAAGGAGATCAAACAACTGATTCTGTGGAGATAAGCTCAGGTCACAACATTTTTGTGAATGGTGTGCATCACTATTCTAATACTGGCAGTGAAACTCTTGGCTCTTCCAATACCAGGGATTCTTCTCATAAAAGAAATACAAGCCACCCAAAACAGGAAATGTCCATAAAACAAATACTGATGATTGGTGACTCGATCATTAAATATGTCAGTGAAAGAGGTCTTAAACCTTGGGTCAAAGTCAGGTCATTGTGTGGGGTGGGAACTGGCCATATGCTTGATGTGATCTGAGAAACAGACCTTTCTTAATTTGATAACATTATCATCAGTGTTGGAGGAAATGATATAAACAACAAAATTGAGATTGAACAAATTGAAGATAATTTTTACCATATTCTGAATAACATCTACTTGGACAATCTAGCTTGTAAGGTATTCATTTGCACAGTTTCTCCGAAAATTGACAACGATGTTCGAAACTTGAATGCCTATGCAATGAATGGGACCACACAATGATTGACATTGAAAATGCATTTGATACAAAGTCTGGCTTGGTGAAGGAACACCTCATGGCTAAGAACAGAACTCTTTTAAAAAAAATAGACATTCACTTTGATGCATGCAGACATACTGTGAAAATTCAACGCCATGACTGTTTGGAATATGGGCACAAAGACAAGCACTGTGAAATGTTTCACCCTAGCAAAAGGTCCTAGACTTATGGCTATGAATATAGTGTGGCGAACCCCTCGTTACAAGGTGTACGATTTGGTTGGTTATCGTTATCTAGAGGATGATCAACCTCGGTATTATTGCCCGAATCGAGTAAATAATATAATAAATTATGAAATTTATAGATGGAATAAATAGAGATCTGATCAAATATGTAGAACAGAATAACACGAGCCCCCGTACATGAAATATAACAATTTAATCAATTACATAAAACAAATTGAGATAATACATAACATTAGGAAGATAAACTTATTTTTTAAATAAATCATTTACCGAATTTCAACACAAATATACTTATGTAAATAGCCGATCTGTTTAAAACGATGGACTTAGTTCATGGTAGAATGGAGTGAACACTTTGAAGTCATTGCCCAGCATGCCTGCATAACCTGGTTATCGCTGGTCACTCCAAATTCAATGTTGCTGTCCGGTCAAGGTTGATGTTCTTCCCTTTTTTCCCTGCTCACTCTCTCTTATCTCGCCTCTGTCGGCTCTCAAACTTTGTGTAGGTAGGTTGATAGGTGGATATGTGGATAGGTAGATATGTAAGTGGAGCTATTTTCCCTTTGTGCTTTCAAGACTCGTTCGCTTCTACCGCCAGAATTGTGTCCTTCAACTTCCAGACACCTGTCCCTTGAACAATTTGTTTATCTGAGAGAATTTCGCCTTAATTCTACTCGGAGTCAAGATCATATCCGGCATTTCGCAGGAAAATTTGGACTGATTAAATTTTGCGATGTGGAATATTTAAAACATGAAATTTCGTCTGGGAAACACACCCCTTATTTAGCGTAGCCAATCAGATTAAACGTATAAATACACGCTCTACGCGGTTAGCGTGACCCTAGATTTTCGTACGCCATGTAAATAACTGATTCTGGACAATTTCAAAAGATAATACTACTTCAACTTGCTTTACATCTAGTCTCTGCCTCCTCTCAACTTTGAGACTTTCGATACCTAGACCTCCAAATAACCTTCCCCTTTCAATCGGTCTGACCGTTAACTATGAAGTCTTAACTAAGAATCAATCTCGCCCCCAAACCATGGAAACCATGGCAGTCTAGCGATTTCATACGGTACCTTTCCTCATAAATCTAATTAATTGTTATCGACCATCTCATTAACCGTCCATTTGTCAACATAGCGTGAGCTAAATAGGCGAGTGGTTGGTGGTCAGTTTCCACAAACAATTTTCGTCCATACAAGTAATGTTGGAATATGGATATCCCAAAAATAATTGCCAAGCATTCTTTCTCAGAAACCGAATAATTGCGTTCTGTAGTCGAAAATTTCCTGCTACCGTGTGCAACTGGAAATAAGTTTCCATCATGCTCTTGCAATAGCACTGCCCCTAAACCTCTATCACAAGCGTCAGTACGTAAGACAAAGTCCTTTGTCGCATCAGGCAATTTCACTACTGCGTCTGACGTCAGCCTGTCCTTCAACGTCAGAAATGCTCATTCACATGAGTCTGTCCATATAACTTTCGTCGGAGCCTTTTTCCGTGTCAAGTCAGTCAATGGACTAACAATAGCGCTGAAATTAGCAACGTATCGACGATAATACCCTGCCAGTCCCAAGAAAGATTGAACTTCTGTCTTAGTGGTCGGTGGTACTGCGTCCCTAAGTTGGTCGACTTTTGAACTATCTGGAGTTAACATGTCTTCGCTGAGGGTGTGACCTAGGTAGGTTAGTTTTTTAAACCCTACATGGCACTTAGATGGTCGTGCAGTCAGTCCCGTTTGTCTAAGTCGCTCTAAAACGTTTTTCCGCAAAATGATATGATCGTCCCAAGTAGCGGTCTCTAATAGTAAATCGTCCATGAAGTTCGAAACTCCAGTCCCCCTTCACGGTTCGAGTAATTTCCTCATCATACGGGTGAAGACACTTGTCGCATTCTGGACCCCGAATGGCATGACTACCCACTGGTACGTCCCATCTGGAGTTGCAAAGGCAAGTTTTGCTCTGTCTTCATTTCGAACTTGAATTTGCCAGTATTCCTTCGACAGATCGATTTTTGAAAAAATATTTCACGTTGGTCACTCCGGCAAATATGGACTCAGGATCAGGTAACAGTTCTACCTGAAATTCAGTAATCCTGTTTAATTTCCTATAATCGACACAAAATCGGTGTGTACCGTCTTTTTCTGTACCAAAACAATAGGAGAGCTATACGCTGACTCAGCTGGCTCTATGACTCCCAAGTCGATCATAGCTTGAATTTCATTTCGCACAGTTTCTAATTTCGCGTATGGTAGCGGATATGGTTTCAATTTCACTGGCTTCTCGTCCAGTAGCTTCAAAGCGAACCCCTCCAAATCCGTCTTCCCAGGTCATTCTTTCAAGACTCTTGAGTAGTCATGGAGTAACGACTCCACTTCCTTACGTTGCTTTGGCGTTAACGTCTCGTCAAGGACAGCGTCGACGTAGGTTTCCTCTCTCGTCAAAGGACAACTAGAGAGTACTTCCGCATCTCCTCCGTTGTCGTCGGGTTCTTCATTCACAACTGTAGCAACCACAAACTCTGTGGGTGTCTCTCTTTCACGGTAACGTTTCAGCAGATTTACGTGGTACAGTTTCTCCTTGTCTCCTACTCGGATACGATAGTTCTGTCCACCCTTTTTCAGCGTTGCCACGAATGGTCAAATCCATGAGACTTGAAGTTTGTTGTGCTCTAACGGCAGCAACAACAGCTGTGTCTATGTGTTTGTAGATGCTGTTTGCGGAATCACCGTCGCAACCACTGTTGGCCTTGGTGTTGCTGGAATTGTCACCACAGCAACCATCATTGGTAGACCAGTTGGATTTGCTGTCAGGGCTTTATCGAATGCAACTAATGTGCTTGGCTTCGCTGGCAAAATAATTTAGTTACAGCTTAATTCGAGAATGTCTTTTCAGAACTTCTCGCAGAGCACAAAGTAGTGTCAGCACAATTGTGTTGGCGGAAATGGAAAACCACCGACATCTCCATGCACAGATACAGAACCGGGGCATTAGTGACCCAAAACATGTAATTGATTTATAGGCAGTAAAAGTTGAGTAAATGTTTGCTAGTGTACTGAGGCGCCTCATTGGGGGGCTCATGTGGGTTACACTTGTGTGCAAATTCCTCAATGGAAAAAAGTCAAGGGGTATATAGAAAGGGTTTTTAATGATCTGGAATCGTAATCGCCAGCTCAGTCTAAAATACCCATTATTATACTACTGATGAAGATGCTAATCTTTATTGGATGAATCATCCCCAACAGAATACAGCGTGGTATTATAAAACATTTTAAACAAGAATAATATTGGTACTGTAGAAAAGCATAAAACAAGTGAAATTGCTTGATAGAATGTTGTTAGTTTGTTTTCTATCCACCAAATCAATTAGGATTCAAGATTTTCTCTTCTTTTACACCTCTATAATTGATACAAATTTTAAGGTCTGTGCAAAGAAAGAAATCTATTTTTGTTGTTAACTGCTTATTCTTACTTATTTCGTCAGTACATGTTCAAAACGCTTACCATAGCTACCTTGGCCAAAAAAAGTATGTTATTCCAACCATAATGTACTTGTTATGAGTGCTTACGTAAGTGAGAAAGGTGAATGCATGCATTAAATTTCATGACCATATATCCAACAGTGTTTAGGACACGTTGCTACACATAAAAAAGAAACAAAAAATCAACAGAACATGAAAGGTAATTGTCAAAATTGTATGTGAGCTGTCCCACCACATTTTTAATATTTGACCGTGTTGGGGTAAAAGCCCTAATTATAACTCAGCTATTAACAGTGATACTTTGATAATTGTCCATAAGTAAGCATTTTAATATATTGCTGAAATGAATTATAATATGGGGAATTGTCATGATTTCAAAATGTATCTCTCCTTCTCTGATATTTCAGTCTCAGATATACCGAGATTGTATTTTCCAGCAAAGGAGAAACACTTTGCACCATCAATTATAGCTTGCTCACTTGTACTTTCAGGATTTGGTATAAAATTATACAATGTTCAAGACACCAGACAAACCACAGTATTCAAAATCAAAATCAATCTCACTCTCTTTAGTGTAAGTCAATATCTGGTTTATTTAGTTTATTTATTTATTGGAAAGGTGTAGCTATGGACATACAAATTGTAATTCATGTTTGTTATGCAAAGAAATATGTCATGTGCCTTGTGCTGGGACACAACATGGTAGCTGACCATGCCAACTATCTCCTATTCCATGACTTCTATTTGCATTTTATTGCCAATGTCACATTTATGTGCGTTCGTTCCTAATTCAGTTTAAACAATGTAGTTTAAAAATTTTACATTAAGTTCAGTGGAAAGTTGATATCACTGACATTTCTAAGATTTTGACATTTTTAATTCATTCAAAATGTAGTTTTTTGGGGCATAAGACTAATTTAAATTATGTAATACTTAACAATCACTATTGTGTAGCTTACTCTTTTTTTGTGATGAAAACCTTGTCTATTATATGTGAAAACATCCTCCCACACATTGGAGAATGATAAATGTGACACGGTCCATTGGTGCATCTCACATCCCCATGTGCAGAATGGTAATCTTTTCTCATAGACTATGATTACGCCGGCCATCAGAGTGGGGTGGGAGAAGGGAATTCAGCAATAGCATCGGGTAATTAGTAGGGGTGAAATGATACACATCTGCCACGCATCGATACGATTCTAGATACACAGCCTACGATACGATACATTATATATACACATATCAACTTCATGGTGTTTTCATCTTTAGAATGTCTGTTAGTGGTAGGGTGGTGCCATTTTTTATGTGTTGACATGCTGGGTGTATTTCCAGTATGCAGATTACAAACAAACATAGACTTATTGTCACGGAATTGTATAAATCCCTTTTGTTAAATACATGTACTCGGGTTTCGGTTTTCAGTATAACAACGATACCTGAGAGTGAGTTATGTATATTGTACAATATTTCGAAACAGTGAGTTCGGTTCACCCCATGCCGCACGTGCGAAGTGCTTTTAATGGGAAAAACCGAATGCATCAAGCGTACGGACGATGTAGAGCTGCATCGTCTGTGTATAAATGCCTCACCGTAAGACTAAATCTTTACATTACGGAACGTCTTGTCAGTGAGCAGTCTACTTAAGGATTTACACGTCTTCAGCAGTAGAGCTGTAGAGAGCAGAGTCGACGAGGTCCCAGCTATAGAGGGGACAATAGAAGTTGACTATAGCAGCTGTAAAGCTAACCATATCAGCCGTGGAGCTGAATAAACAGTGTGTTGCTTGAATACCAGGTGATCGGGCGTTGTTGACACATTGGTGGACGTGGATCGCTTGATTGACCAGTGCGACTAGCAGCCAAGTATGCTAGTGACGAGGTGTTTGTGAGTCACTCCATATATGTAATCTTTTAGCCGTGGGCTAATTTTGGGTTTTTGTGATACCCAGTGGTTTGGGAGTGTAAGATATTTTGCATGATATCTATCCCATTTGTTTGCACCACATTTTATTATTTGAATAAAGTGCCTCATGTTTCATTATTTGAGGGTATACATTTTTGCTATATGAGTAAAAATACATCATGTTTTGCTATCTGAGTAAAACACATCATTCCTTTCATCATATGAGATGAATCATTAGCCTTTATCATTGCACTGTGTATTTATTTGTTTGTGTTCATATTTGGGTTACCGTATTAGGTTCGTGCGGATTATGTTAATTTGTCCAATATTAGGACCCTATACACGCACGTATTAATCATAACCTTTCTTCCCATTCAAGGCATTCATCAATAAACATTGCATTTTTATCACCATCAACAGTGTTCTGTTGCAAATCCGAAATTCAACCCGGTTATCTTGTTACACTTATCATCTGTTCATATGCCATTCTCATCCTTGACAAGATTTAAAAAAAAATAAAATACTTCTAAACAGACTAGCCGTTAATGATTTGTATTCACCCTTTTAGGCCATTTGAGGCTACTTCATTCGATCATATGCATGACTCATCCTGGTCACCACGCCCTTTATTTTACATTGAATGAATGTTTTTAAAACATCTTATTGCCAGTTTCATGTCTTCACTTTAAGTTTGAAGATATTACGGTGTTATCTTCAAAACAGAAGAAACAGTGCAATTTCCATGTGCAAGGAAATTCTTATCTAGAACAAGTCCGAGTGTGGGAGCGGAGATGACTAATAGCCAAATCTTTCACATTGTACTTCCTGCAGATGCAAATCAACTGTCGCGGCCACAGACATTTGTTTCTGTCAGTGAACATGGAAATTATTGACAACACCTACTCCCTTTCTACAAATTGACGAGGTGGCTATAACTCGTGCGGTTTGGAATCTGCCCCCTTGCCGATTCTGTGTTATTTTTTTTTATCCCATCGGCAGGTTCGGTCGCTGATTACATATATCAACACAAAAGGAGATATTCCAAACGTATTCCCCATGTACGATTTAAGTACTTTACACATATCATTTAATAGTCACTTTTGTGTGATGTTTCTATGTTGCTTTGTTTCTATTTGGATAGAGTTCTGGATGCCAATATTGCCGGTATGTCACGCAGTGAACACGCTACAGTTAGTTATGATTGGTGGTTATTGTTTTATCCTGGACTTGAACAAACAATAACCACTAATCAGAATTGCATGTAACACTGCGTGACACACCGGATGTGTAGCCTTCAATTCGATCGAAGTAGACAAGATGCGATGCAACAGATAAATTTCGCATAAAATTGGTTATTAAATGATCAGTAAAGTGCTTAAATCATGCATAGGGAAGAAATCTGTAATGTCTTCTTTCTGTTGATATATGTTATCAGTAGCTGAAGATGCAGACGAGATAAGCTATTAAGCTATTAGCATGGATTTGGGGCGGGAGAAGGGAGCAGATTTAGAACCATGTGAGTTAGTCACCTTGTGTTAATTTGTAGAAGGGGAGTGGGTGTTGTCAATTGATTTTATTTTTTACTGACAGAAATGAGTGCATGTACTTGCTAATGCTGTCTCAGGTGAATTTTCAATTTAAAGAATGAAAAGGCAAATGACTAATAATTATTTATGACTGCTGAAGATTAAAGTAACTTGCATAGAGCAAGTATCATTTTGTATCGATTCTTCCCCTCTTATATCGATATGGGTATCGATATAGAAAAAGTATCGATACATCGATATATCGAAAAAAAATTTCGCCCATAGTAAGTTGTACATAATTAAAATTACTTATACTCCCCAAAACACTACATTTTAATAGCAGTAATACATAACCCATCACTACTGCCTAGCTGAATTTGTTAGGTGGGTTGGTTGATGTGTTAAAACTGATCGAAAACAGAGAAAAATGTAGTGGGGGTAGGGTGGGGGGGGTAGTTAACTACTTTGAATTATGTAATACTTACTTGTTGCTATTGCGTAGCTTGTTCATTTCCAGATGGAAAGCACCCTCTACCATATGATGTGAATTTATCCTCCCATGGGGTGTCTTTGGAGAAAGATATATGGTCCAAACCATACCCCTGGCCAATGTGCACTAATCTTCATTCTTTTCTTAACATGTAGCCTTAAGATTAATGGGACATTAGTGCAGAGCAGAAGAAGGGATTATGGAAATAGCAACAGGTAAGTATTACAACATTGTTATATCTTGAACCGCACTGGCTTATAACTCTTCATGAAAGCAAGGTCCCTGATAAGCTCCCTTGACTGTTATGGTAATCCACCTGTAAATGGTGGACGACAAAATATCAGCAGAGTCCTTAAGGGGGAGAGAAAGACACTTCTTAACTTTTCTTCTTCCTTAGAAGCAGCCAAATAAAAACAAAAAACCCCAACTGTGCAGAAATGTCTACCTAGATAGTTCCAGCACATACACGACTGTGACTGGGGATCTCACCTGGAAAAAGGGAAAACCGGACTCATAATTTCAATTGAACCTTAGCTAGCCTTGCTCTATGGATATGGCATGAAGCTTGCTCCTTCATCTTGTGGATCAGTTTTAACACATCAACCAATCCACCTGACAAATTCAGCTACGTAATAGTGATGGGTGTTGTATTACTGCTATTAAAATGTAGTGTTTTGGTTCTTTTAGATGGGCACTATCGCTTAACAGGCTTGAGGCAGCTGCTCCGGAATTTTGTGCCATTTTTCATGATATATATGCATGTTGTCTGTCTTCGTCTACATTATTGTAATATTGTAAAGCGCTTAGAGCTTCTAAAGATTAGGCTCTGTATAAAGTCATTATTATTATTATTATTATTATTATTAATATTATGTTATGGAGAGCAAGAAAACAGTCTTGAGGGTAACGTTCATGAAAGAAGTTTCACCCAAGGATTCATAGGGGTTTTTAGTTACAGACCACAAAACACACGAGATTCCATCTAGGCCTTAGCGAGCGAGACACTAGTCTTTGCAGCTCAAAATATCTAATAGTGTTTGCTATATGAGAGTATTAATGCATTTCCCACTGCACGAACTACAAAGATTCTCCACTTGGCATCATATACCCTGGATGTAGATCATCTCCTGGACTGAATGATGCACATGACAACTTTGTTTGACAATTTGTCCTGGTGGAGAAATCATGTGAGATGAGCCAAGCATGAAGGCGGAGAAACTTCAGGTGATTTTGTAGGAGAGAATCTCGTCTGAGGTAATCTGCTTGGCTGGTCTACTAGCAGGTCGAGAAGATCATTGAACAACGATTGAGGAGCTATCAAAACGAGCTAAGCGGTGGAGTTACATAATTTGTGAAGTACTTGTGGGATCATCCTGAAGGGTGAGAAGACATAAGTAAACAGACAACCCCATTTCAGGCTGAAAACATCCACTGCCCAGACCCTCTGGTTGGGGACTGGGGAAACATAAAAGGGGAGCTTGTTGTTTAGCCTTGTCGCAAGGAAGTCAACTAAGGGTCTCCCCCCCCCCCCCCAAAGTTTGACAAGTGAATTTGCTAGAGTATGGTGCAGAGACTATTCTGTGAGGACTATTCCCCCTACCCTTCCGGGACAGACAGTCCACCAAAATATTCTTTTTGCCAGGAGTGTAGTGAACTTGGAGGGTAATCTCTTTTGAGGTTGCCCAGTGAAGGAAGTTCCAAACCTCCATGCAGAGAGAAGGTGCATGTGTGCCTCCTTTGCCTGACGTACACAACTACCAACCTATTGTCAGAGGAGACCATCATGCAGTGACCTCTTACTTTGTCAATGGACCCATGAATGACTAAGAACACTGTCCTCATCTCCAAATTGTTGATCTGGAGGGCAGATTCTTCACAGAACCATAAATCCTGAATAATCAATCCTTCCAGCTCTAGATGAGCACCCCACTTAGAAACTGACGTGCTCTGTGAACATATAGGAATAGGGTCTGTCGTTGTGCATGGGGACTCCGGCCAGAAACCAGTCTCGATTTGTCCATCAAAGCAGATGATGGTGTAAATCCAGACCCAGATAAATCTGAGCATTCAGAGGGTCGCTGTGCTGTTTCCAGTTTGCCAGAAGAAGAAACTAGAGAAGACAGAGCGTGAAACTGGAAAACCACCCCGTCCAAGCAAAACCAGAGGTATTTCATGTGAGGAGGAAAGACAGGGACGTGAAGGTACACATCCTAAAGATTGATGGAGACCACTTAGTCGCTGGATCTTAAGGCATTCCCTGAGTGAGGCTGTGGTCTCCATCTTTAATGATTCCTCCAGGAGAAACTTGTTTCAAGCCAGAAAAGTCAATAATTAGATGAAACTTTCCCTTTTTTGGTACCAGGTAAATCTGGGAGTATGCCGGAGATTGATCAATGAACATCCTTTCTACTGCACGCTTCTAGAGAAGAGAATGTACCTCCTCCATGAATCACACCAGATTAAATTGGTGGAAGCACATGGATGACCTTTCCATCTCAAAACGGAAGACAAAATCTCCTCCATTTATTATTGAGAGTACAATGCCATCATCTACTGCTTGGCTTTGAAGAACTTCACTGAAGGACCCCGAGAACAGTCAGGATGATTTCGATTATTCGCCGGTTCAATGGACATAGAACGGATGAGAGGGATCAGTTTTGCTGATCCCTCCAATCCTGAGAAGCCATGGAGTAAAATGAATGCCTCCAAAAGGTTCTTACTTCACTCTATTAAGACACTGGAAGGGTCCAAAACAACATCTCTACAGTGGTGGGAAGCTCTGTTGATAATGCCATAAACATGAACAAGGCATGCAGAGATGTCTTGGTCACTGCTTCCAATAATATTGAAGTGCAGTTTGCAAAAGAGATTCCTCCTTCAGTATGCTGAAAAATGCTGCTGAAAAGAGATTGGCATGTGAGACTATGGTTACTAATGACCTAGTCTTCAGTTGTAAGGCCTCCAGTGTTTTAACTGGAAGGCAAGCCCAGGTTTCCGTGCAAATACCCATTTGTGCTGCTTTGGCATCCAAGGTGGGAGGTTTAAGGGACCTGGAATGGGTGTGAACTCCATAACTATTTGCAGAAACCAAAGTCTCAACATGAGGGAGGATAGACCACCTCTTACACTGTCTAGTAAATTACTGGCCCTTACTAAACCTTTGGGAAAGCTCCTTAAACATAACTGTTTGAGGGAGCAACAAGGGATCAGGTCGAGAGGTAGCTCCAGAAAGTTTCTCCAAACTGGAGATAATTTTAGTGTCCTCTGAGCCGCAGGCTTGGGATGCAAATCGTGGGGCAAAAAAGGGTAAACCTCAATAACCGCTCTGTTAAAAACCCAGATCTCTTCCTGCTGAGCTGAACAAATGGTTGGGTGGGAGGCGAGTGTTTCTCTGTGGCAGGAGGTGCCATCTTAGCCTGCTCTGCATCAAACTCATTAAAATCTATAAGGACTAACCTGATGTTTTCATCCTGCTCTTGTTCCTGGGAAGCAGGACGATGTGACCCAATGTCTATCTGTTGCAGGGGAGACTTGGTGGTAAGGGGGACCTCGACATGCAACTGCTCTCGTGAAGCGAAGGGACTGTCCATAGCGGCAGACTCAGCAGGAGGTTGAAAGCGATTCTCAACCCTCCTGGGATATTTGGTGGAAGATGAACTGTCCCCTTCTGATCCCACTTTGTAAGAGGAAGATGTCAGTCCACATACAGCAGCATCAATCTCTACCATGGAGCCAGGGACCTGAAGGTCATGGCTGAATGCAGTAAAAAGGCCAATCACTTCTCCACAGGTAAGAGGCAGTAAACTTCATTTACTGCTTTATCAAAGGACCAGAGCTCCTCCTCCTCATCCAACTGAGAGGAGCTGGTGAGCCTGATAGGAGTCGTCAAATGAGCTGCTTCTATTTTGAACTCATTAGTGTCAATGAGGATAGAGAGGGCATCATCATCTGGTACAGTCTGGGCAGAAGAGTGGCTGGGCATCACTATGTCCTTCAGTGGAAGTGACATAGGAGCACTCTGCTCCATTTCCTGTATCTCATCAGGAGGCGCTCTATGTGTGCTAAAAGTTCCAGAAGGAAGACGAGATCGCTTGTCTTTCCTGGATGATGCTATGCCTCCAGACTTCCTGGTGGATGCCACCTGATGAGGAGACGATGGCAGGACACGATCCACAGCATCACCTCTACTCTAGGTCCAGGGTCCAGTAACCCAGAGGGGGATAAGGGACCAATCACCCTGAGGTGGAGGGCCCCAAATTCTGTAAGGATTGATTTGGATAATAGAAAATGGGGGCATACCAATCCAATCGCCTTCCCTACTCTGGACTTGTTTAGAAAGACTCCCAATATTGTACTGTGTGTGATGGTAGAGTGGGGAGATGGGGGAAACTTGGTCCAATCCCGATCCCGTACCATGAACCCTCTGAGTAATGACTGGTGGAAAGTCAGCGACTGGTAGGAGATGACTGGTGGCCGGTGACTGGTACAATATGACCGGTCACCTGGGCAAATTAACTAGTGACCAGTCACCAGGCATTGACCAGTGACCGGACCAGTCAACAAACCTTCACCAGTGACCAGACGGTCACCGGTCAATAAACAGTCACCAGTCATTGCCTGCTGACCAATCACCGACCGCTCAGGCGACATATATATGTCAGTGCCTAGTTTTTCTTTGTCACTCATCAAGGTGCGGTGCTGCTCCTCGCATTTGGGAGTGCACAACACACTACCCCAGAAGTGTTGAGTCAGTGCAACTCCTCTCTCGCAGGAGGAGTGCGACACGCTACCCAAGGAGTGAGATGCGAGTGTCGCACTTCCTTCCGCATAAAAGACAGCAACATACTACTGTTAACGTGAGGCGTGTTCGACTTGTCCCTTTTGTAGGGAGGTGATCTGCTCCTCGAAAGTTCATTCCCTCCTACAGGAGAGGCCTTACCTGTCTCCGAAGAGACTGGTCCCATAAGAACGTGGGACCCAGGTGTGTTCTTCTGAACTGAAGAACGAGTCATCTTACAGTAGGCTCCCTGCCGCTCTGCAAGAGAAAATCTGAAAATTCAGATGTGGGGGATTGATCTTTCCTCTGCCCTCTATAAGTACGTCTGGAATCGGCTAGATTCCAGATTTCATTAGTCCATATTGTGCAAAAAGTACAATGATTCTTATGAATGCACTTTGAACATGTGAAGCAGTCTGGTTGAGTGTCCCAAGGGCCCTTCTTGTGGCCACACTGTCCCACAAACTGTCTCAACACTGCTCTCTGAAATATAAATTATCTGAAAGAGAACAATAATAATGACAATATGTATTATGTCCCACGTGAAACTCACCTGCTTTGTATACAGTGTCTGCTATATACAACCCAGTTTATTTGCACAAGGAAAACAATGATTCACTAGTGAGGAATTTCCTGCCTTTCTTTATATGGAAGATGTTCAATTGTTAAACCTGTATTGTTCCCTAGGAGCAAGGCAGACATACACAATAACAATATGATGTGAGTCATTGAGTCATATGAACCGTTATTAATATACAATGATGATATGGAAAAAACACCAAGCTGATGTTTAATCAATTATTTAAACTAAAGGAATATGAATTCCTATTAAGTTGCAGTAGAACATATGCTGCATTGTTACCTAACACATAAAACTTAGCAGTAACCAATTGAATATTGAAAATAAGACGGGTGTAACCTAACTGCTAAAGTCTGGGATACAATGTGTTAACCTATGAGGTCCTTTCCAGAACTAATTTTCAAAAAGGATCAGGGGTTAACGGCATATACACAGAAGATGAGACGGATGAAATTTAACACAGATAGAATATTGTTGAAGGGAAAACCGCAAGGTGATTTTAAACTCAGAACTAAAAAAATGTACCTGGTCATGTTATGTACAACAAAAACGTTAACATGGTGTCCTTGAAAAAGATGAGTGGACAGTGTCTTATTGACAATTCTCCACCCTGTTGGAGGATGTATTCACATGGAAAGGATGAGGTTTCTCGACACAAAAAAGGAAAAATATATGCAAAAGCTAAGTTATTGCTGCTACCAAAATTAACTGCTACTGCAGTATGGAAGAAAAAAAATTGATCCCCCCGTCCATACTTACTAACTGGCCCCACCCTTTTTTCTATGCTGTGTACATTTATATTTTCAGACATTGAAATATTGGATTATTATTGGTTCTAATTCAACTTTGGAGTCCAAAGTTTCTTCATGAGACTTCAAGCTTAGATTTTGTTCTAATGTTTGAGTGCTGTTTGGGAAATTATGGACATAATTACAGTAATTTCACATTGTTGTCCTAATTGTTAAACCCTGTATAGATACACATTTTGTATGTGTTCTTTGGTGACAAAATGTTTTATTTGTATTCATGTCAACTTCTTAAAAAGGATAATCGTGTCAAAATATGTAGTTTTGTGGGGGGTCAAACTAATTTTATGACGAGAATTCATCCTCCTAATAGGGTGAACCAGAAGATTCTAGAACACCTTGCTCATACGCACTGTCTTTCAATCTTTTTAGGATGCAGCCTAAACTAGTGGGACATCAGTGCGGGGCTGGAGGAGAGAATCTGGCAATAGCAACAGGTAAGTATTACATCATTAAAATTAGTTCTCCCCCCCTCCCAGTCTACATTTTAATATCAGTAATACAAAACCTGTTGCTACTGCATAGTATAATTTGTCAGTTCATTGGGAGGCTGATGATCCCACAACTGGGCGTTAGGATAGAAGACTAATGCCGGATGGTATCCACATGTGTCACTTTATGAGAATTGGACCCAAGGAAAATATACCTTTGCTTTGGTAAGCCAACAAGGTGAAGAGAAAAGGTAGTGTGAGAGCGTGAATATGTGGCTTCATCACATCCTCCAGACAATAATGAATTATACAGGCCCATGAGGTAGCAATGGCTCGAACCTCGAACCTCATGAGCTTAATTTCATGAATGAAAGGCACCTCTCAGTAAGGGACTGCTCCCCCTTGCATGGTGGAAACTGAAAGATCAGCCAAACCCTTATCGGGGAGGAAAAGACGTTTCCAACCCTTTCTTCTCCCTTCAGAAGCTGCTAAATTAAAGCATAAAGCTTCAAATAGATATAAAAGTATAACTGGAGCATCCTCAGCACAGATACGACTGAGAATGTGGATCTCAATCGGAAGTGGAGCAACCAATGGAAGTTGGTGTTTGCTAAAAACCTGGTTGGCAAAGTAGAGAAGCCGACTCATAATTCCACTGAAACTCATACAGCCTGACGCCATGAACAGGCCATGAAGCTCATGTAGATGCTAAGGGAAGCAAGAAAACAGGCTTGAGGGTTAGGTTCTCGAAGAGGTTCATAGGGGTTATAATTAGATACTGCAAGATGCAAGAGAGATTCTATTTAGGCATTAGCGAGTGAGACACCAGTCTTGAGCATTGATTCTCTTCAAAAGAGAAGAGAAGAAAATCAGTCACTGCGCTCACAGAAGGTCACCTACGATTGACCAGTTTCCTTCTGCATCAATCCCCAAAGATTCTCCACCTAACATCCTAGACCTTAGACGTAGATTGTTTCCAGGACTGAATAATGAACTTGGCAACTTGTTGAGATCTGAAATGAGCCAAAAGAAAATAAGGTGCATAATTTGTCGGCTGTTGTGTGGGGGAGAGAACCTGTGCCATGACAAGAGGACTCTCCTCTGGGGTAATGTCCTGGGATGGTCCACCAGCAGGACGAGAAGTTCATTGAGCCGCGATCATTAGGGCCACGTAGGGGCTAACAAAATGAAATGAGCGGTGCAGTGGAGTTCCTCACTTGTAACGTACCAGAGGGATGACCCTGAAGGATGGGAAGGCATAAGCAAACACATGATCCCACTTCAGCCTGAAAGTGTCCACCGACCCAGTCCTCTTGATGGCAACTGTGGAAGCGAAAAATAGGAGCTTTCATTTAACCTTCAAACAAGTCCACCAATGGTGTCATGCAAAGTTGGAACAGGGAATCCAAAATAGATTGGTGTAGAGACCATGCCGTGAGGACTATCTTTCCATTCTTTGACTGTCCACCAAAACATCTTTTTATGATGAATGTGGCCAGCTCCTAGGTAACCCCTTCCGATGCACACAGCAAAGGTGGTTCGAAACCTCCACACAGAGAGAAGGGCATATGTGCCTCCTTGTCTCCTATACTACCACCAATGTGTTGTCAGAGGAGACAGTTACACAGCCGAATCTTATGTTATTAACGCACCTCAGAAGGCCTAAGACTATTGCCCTCATTTCCAAATTGTTGCTGTGGAGGATATATTCTTCTCGGAACATGAACCCTGAAGAATCAGTCCTTTCAGCTCCAGAAGAGTACCACATCCTGAATCTGATGCATCTGCGAACTGATAGGAGGGGGTTCGAGGGCATGCATTTGGACTCAAGTCAGAAACTGGCCCTGATTTGTCCACCAAATCAGATGATGGCGGAAATCCACACCTAGTGAAATCTGAGCGTCCCTGTGCGGTTTCCAGTTCACCAAAACAAGTAAACTGGAGAGGGCACAAGTACAGTCTGCCTAGGGGAACCACATCTGTTGTGGAGTACAAAGTCCCCAGCGGAGAACGAAAAAGACGAGCAGACAACATGGTTATTGCTCTCAATGACTCTAACTGGGAAAGAATCTTGCCTACTCTGTCCTGAGAGATACAGACTAATTCTGCTTGTTAGGAAATTAATCCCAACATAGACGAAATCTTGAGATGGAGTAAGCTCTGATTTCTCTAGGTTGGAAGAAGACCAACCTGGTCACTATGGACCAACAGCGAGGCGGATCTAGTCTGAGGGACTCTAGCCGGCCATTGTGGATCAACCAATCATCAAAAAAGAAGTATTGGGATACAGAATGACCATAAATAGACTGAACAACCTCTCTACTGCACCCTTCCGAAGAAGGGAGTGCACCTCTTCCTTTAATCACACCAGATTCAATTGGTGGAAGAACATGGGGGATACTTGGAGGTAAGAGGGACCCAAATCCGGAACTACTGGCGTGGAACTAACGGACTGTCCCTAGTGGAAGGCTCATCAGGTGGAGGAGAGTGACTCTCCATCCTACTGGAGCATTTGGGGGAGAAAGGCCTGTCCCCCTGCCTCTTTTTTGAACTAAAGTTGTAAGAGGAACACGTAAGTCCACGGCCCGCTGCATCGACCTCTCTGCCAAGTGGCCAAGGTCCTGAAGGCCATGGCTGCCTCACATCCAATAGGAATTTAGAAGGATTATAGGTAAAAGAGGAGGGGGAGTAAAACTATCCTCAGGGCAGTTTATCAAGGTGTCAATTAAAAGATAAAGCAGTCAGAGATAAACAACCACCATTTAGTATATTACTTAATTGGCTGAGAATAGCTAGGATGATGCCATGTCAAGTCCATTTGAACACTGCTGTGGTTGAGCCCATTAGGTTAATTTGTATAGGTAAAGTACACTAAGTGGAACAACCCAATTAATTTGAGTTAGGTACAATCACAGATATGCATGTTGAGGAACAAAAGTGATTACACATCATTGCCTTGAATGAAAATGTTTAAACCATCATTATTAAAGATTATTGGCAAGTTTGTGAGCAGTGGCAATGTTTCTTTGAATTCAAATTTTACTCCATACATAAAACTCAAAACACAATTATTTCGGTAGTAGTGTTGTTCATTTTTTTACGCCAAAATGTTGAAATTCAGCCTTGATTTAGGATAAAATGAGCCATCTGCAAAAAGAGCAAAAGCCAGAAAAACTAAATTTCAGAATTCCTGGACGTAGTTTGTTTTTATAAAACGCAGTACCAAGGGGGAGAATTTTATTTCTTGCACACACTGCAAACACCATATTGACATTAGTCATTCTGGAGTGTACGACATCTGCCGACATAGCAACACCACTCAGCATGTTTGCCACTCTCTCACAGCAATGCAGATGCAGAAAGACCATTTTCTATGCTGAGACAAATTCAGTAAGATCTTCGGGGAAGTTTTAACAACAGTACCATCCAGTCTCAAATAAGTGCCAAGATGAACATGAATGAAACGTGTTACCTTAACCTGCCCCCCCCCCCATGAACTATTGAAAGCAGCTAACACTGCATCTAATTAAGAAAATATCCCAGTGCCCAATGGATTTTAAAGACAGATGTTTGGTATATTTTTTATTTATTTAATGCATGTGTGATTCTGTTTATTTGAGTGTGGGCACATGTGTGTGCATCTTTGTGGTGATGATATCGGACAGTGCTAAGTCTACCAACTACTTTTGGCTTGTAAGTATATTAAATGCTTCAAAGAAAACATATTATTTTCTTTTTTATCACATTTGAATTTCCAGTAATTTTATATAGGTTTATAAGAAAACATAACTTATTCTCAATTTGACATCGCTATTTTAAAGTCACGTGCACTGACCCCGGCTTGGGACCTAAAAAATACACTTTTTGAGTCCCCCCTCCCCAACACTGTCTGAGAATATGATAGGAATGTAGGTTATCATGTTATATTATGATTGTTAACACTTTTTTATGCAAGTGATCTATCTTAAATAGCAGCTGAAAGTTCACTGTTTTTCCCCAACTTTGACCAAATATTGCAAAAATACAGATTGGAACCAAACATATTCTTAGCCCCTATTTGTTCTCTGATTTTCCATTAGTGTGTTCATTCAAAAGTTACTACTTGTTTTATTTTTATTTTACAGTTGTGTTATGTTGTAATATTAAGAAAACAATCGATGATGTTTGAAGTGTATTATACCCAATACAATCGCTCAGCACTAGTGTGAAGGATGCTAATGTCAACAGAATTAATTCAAAACAAATAAAACAATGACCCCCACATCCCAAATATCTATCAACAAACAGCAAATGTCCAGAAAAATGTTTCTGATTTTTACCAAATGAAGGGAAGAGGGAGGGACAGACAGATGAATGAACACAATGACAATTTGCTTTCGTCACATATAAGTGATGTGCAATGCAATCTTTAACATGACTGCATATTCCAAACAGAGCAATTGCAACCATCAGTAGTAGAAGTCATAGGCCTAACGATGTTAGAGACTTTGCCGAAGCTGTCCGGTAAGCCTGCTATGCAGGCAAATGATAGAAAATATAATCAGAAAAGTCCAATTTAAATATATTTAAAAAAATTTGGGGGTAGGGAGGTCGTGTGAACATACAAAAAGATATCTGGAGGATGACACTAGAAAAAAGCAATCATACATACCATGAACAGTCAGTGTTGTCGTTGCAGTGTTAATAGTATAAGTCATATCAGTTACAATAATGAACAAGTAACTTCCACTGTCTGATATGTTAACATGAGACAGAGTTATCCCAGTGGATCCAAAAAGGGTTACTCTGCTATTATAGTGTGGTTCCACAGTTAAGAATCCTGCACTATTTGCTCTAGCAATTCGGTTTGCAACGAAATTTAAATGCCATGATCTATCCAAAAAACTCTCATTATCAAGATTGAAATTGAAGACTATGTCAACATTAGATGACTCGCATGCTTCTTGACTAGCATTACCAGTCTGCAGTCCTGCAATGTAAAAATAAAGATTAGTGTGATTTTTCATCCTTAAAGCAATTTCTATTTCTACCACTTTAAAAATCTTTATTACTTTAGAGTTTCCTACATAACCTGACTTCACCCCACCATGTCACTATTGAGTGCCACAATCACTGTATTCGCACATGCTATAGCCCTTTTACCATCAACATATCAAAACATTCAATTTCTAATTATTTGTGAAACATGTCATTTTCTTCTTTTAAATCTTGACATGGTCTTCCTAATAGTATAAATTGTCAGTTGTCTTCCTTGTTTTAATTGAAACCGAGGACCAATCAAGCTTGTGCATGACCCGATGTCACTATATTCTCAGTTTGTTGATTGCAGTCAATTAATCTTCTTGTTTGGCATTTGACAGCCCATTAGGTTCAGTCGATGCAACTGTCAATACATTTAAAAAAATTTCTAATGTGGGATTAATAAGTTAATATTGTGGTAATTAATTTCTATATCAACTCAGAGCAGGACATACAAGTAAAAAGTGAGGTTGATCTTTGATTTGATTTAGATTGCAAAACATAGAGAATCTTTGATTTCTGTCTGTTTTTATATCTTTCAAACTCAATTTCAAGTTGATGAGATACACATCTAAATCTGGTGAGGGCTTGTCTGTATTTCTCCAAAGAAAACAAGTTAAGTATGTATTTTCAAACTTGAAATTAGCATCAAGTTTGAATGAATTGATCTGCTACTCTTCTAATCATAACTTCCAATGGTAAATTTACCCCATCATTAATATGTCTCTCCCAAACTTATGGAACACAAAGATCAACAAATGCACAGTGAATGGTACATTATATGCCTGCCACATGTTTACTAGTCTTTTATGTAGATAACTGGATTTTTATTTACAGACACCATTTTTCTTCACTCAGAGTGACCTTGACATTTTGACCTCTGAAATCGATAGTATTCATCCTTGCCCTTGGTGCAAGCCATCCACAAAGTCTGGGCTAGATTTGTCACGCAGAACTAATTGTTACTGTGCATAAACCATGTTTCTTCTTCAGTCGGTGACCATGACCTTTGATCTTCTGACCACCAAATAAATAGCCTTTTTCCTTACATCTTTCAGTCACAGTAACCATGACCTTTTAACACTGATGTCAGCAGAATTCTTCCTAACGCTCAGTGCAAGCTATCCGCCAAGTCAAGTGGAAAACTCTAGTCATTGTGCAGAAACCATTTACCTTTTTTCATTTACAACGACCTTTTGACCATTTGAGACCTAAATTTATAGGGTTCCTCCTTACCCCAAGTGCCAACCATCCACGAAGTTTGGTAACTCTTTGATGGCAGCGTTACATTTAGGATTCCAAGGGCAGGGGAAACTATGTCCCCCGCTCTCCAAATCTGGGGGACATACAACAATTTAAAGGGACAAAGAAAAACTATAGTACATAATGCACTTGTGGTGCTGAAAAAAGATATAATCTTATTTCTTCCAGTTCTGCCACCTTTAGACACAGTGGTTAAGTTCCAAAACAATAAGGCCATGGCCTGCATGACGATCGCATGATCAAAGCACTGGTGTAAAACATGTAACCTTGATACTGTAGTCAAAAGGATGAGAGAGCATGTCACATAATGAATTGTCTGAGCTTCATAGTGATTCATCTCAAGTATGAAGAAAATTCATCAAAGGGTTTTGACAATATAAGCAAATGAAACAACTAACCAAAACCCTAATGCAAATTTTGATATGTCGATGACTGTGACAATGACTCCAAGATATGAGGCAAAAGCGTTGTCACACACTGAATTGTCTTAGCTTCATAATGATTCATCCCAAGTGTGAAGAACATTTATTAGGGAACTCATAGAAAACTTTAAGCAAAACCTTAGGAAACTGTTGACAATGATCCAAGAAAAGAGACTGCTACATGTATGTCTCGCTTTCCACTAACGAGGTCTCAACAAATATGAGGATGTTCAAGACCAGTTTTAGTAGCTGCTTCATTCTCACAAGGCATGTCAATATATTAAGGCCTTGTGCGAGTATTAAACTGTACATGACATCAATTATTATATCTGCATGAAAATATTGATCTAGTATATTCCAGGAAACTGATCCAGCCAATATGCCCAGAGAGGACAGACCTTAGCTTCTAAAAGGTAACAGATTATGTCATTTGGTATTAGAAGGCACACAAACATCATGTGGTCTCTAGTATACTGTACCTGAAATCTGTAAAAACATGAGGAAAAGGCTTGTCAAATATAATTCTCTCACAGCTGCCATTTCATGTATTGTCTGAAATAAAGGGAAAAAATATGCTAATCATCTTATCACTGATCCTTACTTTTTCTTTGTTTCCAAAACTCAACTAGAAATGGCATCCATCACAACGACTGTATCTACATTTTTATTTTTGACCCATTCCTATACCCCTCTTACCCCTGAGACTGCAATTAGAATCTGAAAGTTATTGAAGTACCGGTAGATATACTTTAAAAAATGACACTGAGTAGTAAGCCAATGGATACATGAAAATCAAATGTCACTACTAGTAATTTATTATTCATACCATAAGGAACAATATATTTGTGTCTTTCGTTTACTCTTTATTTCTTAAATACGGTAAACACAAAGTGGATTTACCACATTATACTTGTGTTAGTCTAAAGTGCAGCTGAGTGCAGTTAAGCGACACATTCTGGTGTAATATTGTGACTCTTGCTGTACTGCTCTCACCAAGTATTTGAGTTATATTCAACCCCACAGGCACAGATGGAGTCATGGCGAATTTATAGAATACCTTGCATATATTCAGCCAGTGTTGTCACCAAACCAAAAGTCAGGGTTCTAGGGTAATGGTTACCTTTCAAAGTAATTTTATCATGATTAAGCCCATTTTGAAGGCATACACTCAACAAGTGAGGGCATGTCTATGCAATACATTCATACATTTAAGATAATATTTGCAATGTTTGTAAAAAAGGTAAAAATATGCCACTTTTGAGCCATAATTGCACCTCCTCCACACCCCACAATTACTGTACACCATGATGGAGATTAGTCTATAGTGAAAAAAGGGCATAACTCTTCTGCAAATAGAGCGAGTACACTGATTGATTAGCATGCATGTTTTTCAGTGATGAAAAAGTTAAAATTACATATATTTGTAAAAGATTCATTGCCAAAGTGATATGCCACTGGATGACTAGTTATTTTTGCTATGCCATTGTAAGCCTTAGTAGGAAAAACAATGCTAGTATGTGCAGCAATGTTTGGATGATTCCATTAAGCAGCGAATTTTCTGGTTGTTTACATTATGCAATATTTCACAAGATTTAGCCTTTTCTAAGGCACCATTTGTACACATGCACTAGATGTATTATGCTATGTACCAAACTTGGAAACTTTTAACCTTTTCCTTTTCAAAGGAAATGTACAGTGTCTACAATGCATGTTCCAGTTTCATAATATAATTTCAAAGTACTGCTGGACACTATAAAGAAACATCTAGAGAAACACCCATAACAATGTATTGTACTGTACATGTATATGACTCAAATACTGAATCCAGGTGCTAGACTCACAGAGGAATTTGTTATCTCTCTCTAATTGCACTCTAACTGTACCTGATATTTTGTTGATCTTATACAAAGTCACAAGTAGAGGATTTTGGCCATGGACCAACATTGACCATAAACTGATCTGTGTGAAAGCACACTTAGCAGCTGCTGGAAGAAAATTTAATGGATTTATTTTAATGAAGCATACTGAGACAAACTCAGCAGGATCATTATTAATATAGATGCTAATAGAAAATCTTCTTTCTAATATATTTCTGTTTTTGAGAAAATGAGATTTATAATATTGTCCTTAGATTCAAATATTTTATTTCCAGCATTAAACATCATATACATATATATATTCATTAAAAACGCTATCATATATATGCAATCAAGTCTGGCCACCAAAAGCATATAAAACATCTTTTTGATTCCTTCACACATTGCTGTATTTGTGGTTGCCTGTATGGCCTTTGATCCTTAGAACTGAATATTTTCTGACAGTAAAGAATAATTAGCATGTTGTTCAGTGTTGCATCTTTATTATGAAATAATGGGTTTCTGGCATTATCTGGCCCCATGTCCACCAAATCATGACCCCTGTGTGCAACTTGTGCATGATTTTCTTACCATTACTGGTACATCTAATGCAAACAAGTATTTGTCCCTTATCATTTGTGGTAGTTTCAAATTGTAGTGGGTGGTGGGGTGGGTGTCATTGTTCTCCCCAGGGTATTTTACTGTAGTGGTCCCGATATGATATCATTTGAGCCCACAACACTTTAGAGCCCACCAATATGCAATATACCAGTGCTGATATGCTTAAATGATTCTCCGATATCCTTTCTAAACTTATGTGTTGAAAAAGAATCCTGTCACCTATTGCAAAGCCCTAACACTCAAATAGCATCTGTCTTTGCTCTCTTAATATGACTAGCCAGCAATGATGGAATGTAAGGCAAAAAAAAAAGGGGGGGGGGGTTCCGGTCGGCTGACCGTCCCTGTTTCTCATTACTGACCCTAGCAATTTTTCACCACCACCACCCCCTCTCCAAAAAATAAAAAACAATCACATTGCTGAAATTGATTTATGCATCTAATTTAGCTGCTTTTGCCCAGTACTTTCAAGCGCTTGAAATATTATTTGATTTATATATAATGTTTATAAAAAAACACAAGGAAAAAAAAAAACCATCTGCCTACCCTAATTTTAAAACCAGTGCTATAGGAAACACATTTTTTTTGTTGGCCTTATATATATATATATATATATATATATATATATATATATATATATATATATATATATATATATATATATATATATTGCGTGTTGCACAGTTAATGTGACAATTCAGTTAGCATTATGGTAAAACATTAAAGCTTTCATTTTGGTGCATTTCGGTGTTTTTCCAAGTAGGTTGATGTTTTTAGTATGTAAAACCAGCAGAGGAAAGATAAGTTTCTTCCTAGTTTAATTTTTATTGGCTGAATTTTAGTACTGGTCTAGGGAGGGGACGGATGTTACAGAGTGCCACATATCATCTGATTGTGAAGCTATATACCATGATGCATTGATGAATATGCTTCTAATCATTTATCCTTGATGAGGTAAATACTTTACATGACTCCATTAGTTCAGCTTTTTCCAGTTTCTGATTTTTTTTAAATGGTGACATATCAATTGACTGTCTTCACCATAAAACCGTCCTTTTATGATCTTGTTCAAATACTGTTGCATTTAATGTAAATGTATAGAAAACCTATTATAGTAAACAAGAGAGCATGTTAGTAAAATCGAAGCCATCTTTATTCAGAATCATTTGACAAAACAGAGCAAAAGACACAACATATAAAGCATATGAGCAGGGGGACAGACGTTACAGTTTTATGGATGGACGTTACATATTTTGAAACAATTTTTTATGAACTTTAAAAATTGTTCTTCAGAAGAAATCTTTAAAGAGAAAGGTTAATAAAATACTTGTTTTGATTGAAAATAAAATAAATAACATGAATACAAGAGATGTGTGCACTATTAACTTAATCGTAGATTATTTGCACAATTGGTCCAAGTTGGTCATGAATAATTTATTACTTTTTGTACTAATTGATACTAATGCAATATAATATGCCAAGAATTATGGAAAATTGTGATAAGATTTTGAAATAGTGACATTTGAAGAATGTCCAATAAAATATAATAATGAACATACTTGTTGATAATCAAGCTAGCAGGAATGGACATTACACAAAAAAAAACATGAATTCACTATAGAACAAAAATAAACATTTTTCAGTGTAAAGAAATTGAACATCAGGCAATCTTAGTTCTTATAACCTATATTTTATTAAAATAATGTTTAATCAGCACACAATGTCATCGGCATAGTTACGATAAAATGGCTCTTCTCAGATCTAACTTTTACTATACACAAGAAAACTTCCCACTTTAACTCCACCATACTTATTAGCTATTAGAAGCACTTGCAGCACATTTTCAATTTCATATATCCAAAGCTGTATGTGATTAATCACTATAAATATTTGAGTAAAAGTGGCGATTTAACAAAAACCAGTAAGGTACTGAAAACGCACATGGGAGAAAGGTTTGGAATGTATTTTCTTTACGGTGGTGTATATCATGAGTGATTAAATGCACAGCTAGTATAAGAAAATTAGCACAGAGTCATCGGGGGTCAGATTTCGAATTGTGAGAGTAAGCTACTTTGTGCAACTAGTTTCCCGTTTTTACTGGCAGAAATAAGTGCTGTGCCTCTAGTTTCGGGGTCAACATGTTCAAGCACTAAGACGCACCCCCCCCACACACACACACACCTCTTTATCATGCATGTAATGGTCAACGTCTAAGAAACGTCTTGCATTGTGGGACTACACTAAGAGGTGAATTTATACCAATTGTGGTATTTCTCCAGATAATGCATATTAAAGAGCCAGCCCATTCAGTGCAAATGTCTTATCATATATTTAAATCATGAATTTCCTAATATAATGAAATTACTTACATTTTTGTTTACACAGAGTAAATCTGAGAGACGGAGATAATTCCAGCTATGAAGAATTAAATTGGATAGAATGTCACACAATTAATGCAGTGTAGCCTTACTCCGGAAGTGTTACAGTTAGGCGTATTTTGAAGGTCTCTTCCTTATTTACTTAAATTGAATTATACTCGTGTGTGGCCATTCGGCCATGTACGAGTGGGATTTGGCTCGTCTTTTGCTGTTGCATGCTATAACTGTATTGGACTATCATCAGGGTACTCTGGGTCGTTGGTTAAAACACTAGTCTCAGGCAAGGACTACCGAATGGTGGAATTACAGTGATCAAAACAAAATGGCGGACATGGTACGGTTTAATTTAGAAATGTGCCGATTCAATATGTTCTAGTGGGGATATTGTGTTATCGTTGCGCAGAAGAGAGCAAAGCCTTACAGAAAAGTTTTTAGTTTTAAAAAAGACTGTCCTTTTGTTAATTTCAGTGTTTAGACCACTTGTTAGGTCACGTGACAGCTCCCTCCCCTAGCAACATGTCAACAAGTATCGTCCAACAGCCCGATGTCGTTAGACTTCTTCGATCGTGTGCCATGTTTCTCGCTATCTAACGCTCTTGTTTCGAGATAATGACGTCATCAGTTGTGTGAGCAGCGTTCTTCCATAGCGACAGAATTTAATTATATAGTATAATCAAACAAAATTAGATTCAAAAAGATAATTTCATGTAATTTTAATAAATCAGAATGAAAATCTATCTTTTCACTAACGCATTTTTCTGTCAGATATTTTGGCCTTGAATTTTCTATTATATGCTAAAGATAGCGCCGCCGATCACATGTTGGCTTTGTTTACCTATTTCGAACAGGATAACCCACTTTGGGAATTTCTAAAACTGGATAGCCAATGTAAATATTTGGTTATAATCATGTGCAGTTCTACAACGTAATAAAAATTTACACTTAAAATGTATATTCACTACGGACTTTTTCGTTTCAGTATTATTTCATAATAAACATATATTCTGCAACAAAAGACATTGAGTCTATTATAACAGAATGTGTATCCATTCACCAGTATATATTTTTAAATTTCACTCTCCCTCTGTCGGTCTGTCTGGCTCTATCTCTCAGTCTATTGAGTCATGTATTTATATGGTAAAGAACAAGCAAGCAGTAATGTAATGTAGAATTAACGGAAACAAATTATTCATTTTTAAATTATTTTTTTTTAAAATTTCAAATACAAGGAGACGCTATAAATTAATAATATCCATACCATGGTCTAACTGGCACGGGCCGGTCAAATGCCACGTGACTTTTTAGTGAGTGTCACGAACCATGGATGTCGCTTCCGGAAATAAGTAAACATACTCACGCTCAGAAAAACGGTAATTATGAACTAATGTACATGAATGCCAATTTTTTTCTTTTCACGCTGATTAAATGAAGTAGATATAGTTGAACAATTTTATGGTTTATTGGAATAGATTATCGTAATATTATAACGAACGCGTTAAAATTCACGCTAAGTGAACTAAAAGTGGTTACTCGAGGCTACACATAAATCACGACGGATTAAGCATGTTACAGACGATGATAACAGCAAGTTTACCTGCAAACTTGTGATACTTTTGTATTTGGTAAGCCTCAGTCTTTTCCACTAGTACTCCCTACAAAAGTTGCATTCCATAAATAATAGCAAGCTTGCTATTGAAGTTTGGCCTTAAGTCTCGCCAAAATGCTACAAAGGAAATTTCATTGTTCTTCTTTTATCACTCTTCTCAAATCTGTGTGAAATATGTATCATCGTACGAAGTTGTTAGACGATCAATATTATTGCTTTCAGGAACTGAAATAATAATCAATAAACAATAAGGGGAAGACTTTTAAGAACCATTTTAATATTAACATTTTTGAAAGTACATTTGTTTAAATAGTAACTTCGTTAATGAAGTTTCAGATGATACATACGTTGAGGATGATGAGCCTGATGAATATTATATAGTGTTTTCATGTAAAAATTTTAATGTGCTGATTGACATTACCTGCAGCTTCAAATTTGAGTTATTAAAATTCTAAAAAATATGGAAGGAAGTACATGCAGGTAATTGAAAAAAGCAAGGTGCAATTATTGTAAAGCGAATGTTTTGTTAACTTAGTAACTGTAAAAACTAATTTAGTAACCTAATCAATAATAAGATATTGAGTAGTGTTAGTCTGGGTATTTTGGTTTTTTAAAATGACATATATCAATGACTTTTATACCAGTCTCTATGGCTATTAGTATTTGTATTGCGATCATCAATTATTAGCACATGCGCGTTTGGGTTTGCAAAAATCGCACATGTGTGCATGCGGGCTCTTACACAAACAGGTACTCAACTTTTAGTGTTTGCAAATCCACTATGCGGTTGCGTATCAACTAGTCTGTTAGCAGACCAATCAATATTACAACTTTAATAATAAATGTCAACTATGTAGCAGACCTATCAATATTAGAATTGAAATATTAAATGTCTTTGCGCAGCAGTCACTTTAGGTCGTCCCTTGTTTGAATACGAAGTCAATATTTTGTGTGCGTATCTCTAAGAAAAAATATTTGACTTCTAGTAATTTCTGGCGTGCTTAAATCTCAAAGATGGAATTTACATTTCTTATTCAAACAAGGATCGGCTCGAGTCATCGATAACTGCCAATATGAAAATTGCTCAAATGATTGGTGGCTGACATGCTATTGATATTTGAGAGACCTACAATTACTATTTCACGACTATGTATGCGGAGGCTTATCATAATAGATGGAATAAATAATTGATGAACATAATTTTTACATTTGCTCGACTGGAGAAGGTGTGCGCGCATGTTTTCTCACCAGCTTGTTAACTTCAAATATGAGTTGTTTTTGTATACTTACATATATTAACTCAAGAATCGCAAAATCATAAATGCCTAATAGTAGGTTAAGCTTCTGATGATCGATATGTTTCAAACATGATGCGTATGCAAGTGGACTTGATAGGAGTATGGCATGGCAGTTTGACAAAAAGAGGTAAATATGCAGGAGACACATTTTTCAAATATGATTAGAATACAGTATTACGTTTAGAATGTCCACTAATTTCCATTCCGTTTCGGGAACTTGCATGTAGCTGTTGTACCAACTTCCTGCTACTGTACTTGCAGGGCCAGTGCTTCTTTGTTAATTACATTAGTTTTTATAAGAAAAATATGTATAACAGATACTTTTTTATATTGCTAATGCAGCAGGACTTCTTGATTTTGTTATGTCTGTCCGTTGGTCCTGTAAGCTTTTGAGCATGATTCCATAAAAGCTGCTTAACACAGAGAAATTTGGAAGGCATATTTGTTTGCATTTAAAGATGACCTGATTCAATTTTCAGGTCATATAACAGCAGTTTTTCATTTTTTTTTAAGTACATTTTTTTACTTAAAATTTTCCATGAAAACCTTGTTAGCACAAATGGGCCAAAATCACTGAAAGTAGTCAAATGAAATTCAGTAATTATGTTTATATGCATATGTAGATGACCTGATTGGTGATAAAGCTTGAGAAAATAATATATATATTGCAAATATATGTATTAGATATTTAAACCTGATTAGGGGACCCCTGGTGGCCGGCTGCTCTGAGGCATTTGCCTTTAATGATTACTGCTATCTCACCTTTGTCTGTGTGGGTTTGAGTCTTGGGCTCGGCCAATGTAGGTATGTGAGAAAGCTTGCCAGTAGCTTCCCGTGGGTCAGTGGTTCTTCCCAGAGTTTTCCCAGTTTCTTCCTCCACCAGTTATACTGGCTGCCATGTATAGCCTATCATTTGCTGGAAAATGGCATTATACCCACAAACCACATTAAACCTGATTACCAGATTACATTTTCGAGCTTTTATGTCTTACTTTTGTGACAGTGCACAGTGTTATTGGTGTTCTGAAAGTTTTTGAAATTTCAAGAATCCACATATACATTTTCCAGGCAAATAAGCACAAGACTTAAGACACAACAGAGCATATGATGCCAGAAATATAAACTTTTTTTAGAATTGACATTCATTATAATTATTATTATTACTGTATTAGATACTTTGTGCATGTAAGCTTATGCCACGTTGGGCATACAATGTACTCTTCCTTTTCAGCTTGTGGACTGACAACTTTATTTTCCCGGGGGGGGGGGGGGGCTCGGATTTTTGGAGAGAAAAAAGATGCAACCATTAAATACAGACCTGACAACTTACAATTTCACTGAAATCTTAAGGAAGGCCTTAACAATGATGCTTGTCTATGTGTAAATGGCTACACTCTGCAGCCGATGTGAACTTTACCCTGTATATATACACACACACAGTACTCCCCCCATAAAACACCTCAGAGTAACACATTTCCTTTTGCAATGTGGGTATGACCAGAGATCTCATTTCATGATTTAGAATTTCTATGTATAATGCACCTCAGAATAAGGGAAACTCACCTGTTATGCAGTACACTTTTATGTCTCCCATGACTAGTGTTATAGTGGGAGAGACCCGTATATGTTGGGGGGATGTATATGAGTGTGTGTGTATATATGTGTGTGTGTATGTGTATATATATATATATATATATATATATATATATATATATATATATATATATATATAAGGCTTGAGTGTTAAATTCTGCTTCTCTAGTGAGTGAGTCCTTGTTCGTGTTTAAACCTTACCTTCAACCTTATTCAATGCTTTTTTTTTGACTGTGTGGATAAGGGTGCAAGTGTACAAGACTCTATGCAATAAATGCTGTTACAGCATGGGCTCGTTTCCTTCTTGGAATGATAATAACTTGAACCTTATTGTTTATGTTTGTGTCATTATACATATACATACATAAATATATATATATAAAACAAAGTCAAGAAATTAAGAGCAGTCTAATTGGCAACTTTTTTTTCTTATTTATAATGTAACCGAAATCCAAAAGAAGACTCACTGCATTGGAAAAGAAAGAATCTTGGAGTGCGGAAAATAGGCAAAACTAAGTAAGGTGCTGGACAAGAGCTACATGAGTTCTGATGAAGAAGGGGCAGATGGTGGGCTGATTTCCCACCCTCCTTCATGGGAATCTGATACCTTCCAAAAAGTGAAGGAAATATTGGATAAAAGATACATTGACATATGTTCATCATGGAGCAAGAGGCTTCTGCTAAAAAAGAACAAGGGGCATCAAAAAGGTCAAAGACACCCCTGATGTCTCAGATGAGTCGAAGTGGATAATTGCCAACAGCATTCAGGGGGATGACGAAAACAACATTGAGTAGGAATCTGCTGAACATCGGGCAGGCGGTGAGGAGGGAGATACTCCCTCACAGAATTATGCAATACATTAACCAGTGAATGAAGAAAATGAAACTAAATTTGAATTGTATGCATCCATGATAATTAATTGTTTACTTTCATGTAACTTGCTTAAAACTCCCAAACTTATTGCTTGCATATGTTTGGATTTGCCTGACAAATGTACTTTGATCATTGTTGCTCCTTGTTTGAGCTGTCAAGGGAACATTGTATGTTCCTCTGACCCCCTTTAACGATACGTGATATGGGGTTTTGTTAAATTTAGGGGTGCACTGGCAGTTTGGGGTATGAAAATGTCCCTTGGGCTTATTCAAGGTGCAACACAGTTTTATACCCCTATTGCTCACAGTGGGTGGGACATCATCATTTGTTTCTCTCTTTTTCTCTTTATCCGTCCTGTGAAGTTTCTTAGCATGATTATGCAAAACCCACTTAACTTTGACAAAGTGATAAAATTCATATGGCATATTTTGATGCATATGTGGACAACTGGGTAAAATTTTCAGGTTATTGTAGCATTTTTTAAATATATTTTCAACCAAATTTTGATTTTTGAAAATACTTTTTACTTTTCATTAATGAAACCCTTCTTAGAATGATTCTACATAAAAACACTTAATGCTGACAAATTAAACTTGTTAGGCATTTTTGTATGCATATGTACATGATATCGTGTTTTCATGCCATTCGGGGGTTATGTCAAACTTTTGAGTTTTAGGGACTGACTTTTTGCTGCAGTTGGGGACGGGTGTTTAAAATGCCCTGGCACAACTAGTCCCAGAGTTTTTGATGGATTGCCATGAAAGTTGGTAAATATTATTGTCATGACCTGAAGATACACTTATCCACAAATCACTTTGCTACCCCATTGTTTTAGGATTGGAGTTACTGCTCTTTTTGTCTTACTGCTGAATGCATGACACAACCTTTCATTATAAATGCAATTGTCTTGCTTTTTTTAAATGGATTGCGGTTAAACTTAATACATAATATGGACATCATTAAAATATGCACATATATTGACAAATCTTTGTGCTTCCTTAATTTTTTGAAGAGTTATTGCCCTTCTTGACTTGCAGCTTGATGCAATGTATGTCAGAATCTTGTGAATGCAACTACTTTTGCAGTTTTTATTGGATTGCTGTAAAACTAAATATGTACTAGGGTCATCATCAGAAGATATGCATAGTGACCAATCATTGTATTCACACAATGTTCACAAGAGTTGTGCTCTGTTTTTGGCTATTGATAATTTCCAACATGGTGTGGGAGTGGGGTGCAGCAGAGATGAGGGTATGTTTCTGTGAGCATTGTAGTCACCATTTCAATGGTTTAGTTCAGAACTAGAGTTGGTGTTGCAGAACTATTTGGTTAAAAAGTAGTTCATCATAGTTGAATGTAAATTAAATGGACTTGAAGAAGTAATGTAATCATTTTGTACTTGGATCAATAATTGATGTAGCTGATCAATTAAAAGTGACCCATTCATATTATTATGTGATCCTTTTACAGTATAGGTTTCTTTTTTGTTTTTTGTTATAACTAATGGTTGGAAATGTATTTACATTTTGTTTAAGGTTTTAGCAAAAAATAAAGCTATAGACATCAAAACAAAAAGTTATTTTCTGTCATATGAAACATTGGGTGTTCTGTCAATGGGAAAGAAGTATATGATCAATCATATTTTCTGCAATTCTTGTTTACATCATTAAAGAAAATCTAGTTTACTGCTGTCAGATTTTAGTATGTTGGTAATGGGCATGCTGCACTTTTTTACATTTGAAAATTGTATATGGCTACAACATTTTACATATTGAACATTTTACATAGTAACATAAATTTAACATCTTACATAGTAACATAAATTTAACATTTTACATAGTAACATAAATTCAACATTTTACATAGTAACATAAATTTAACATTTTACGTAGTAACATAAATTTAACATTTTACATAGTAACAAAAATTTAACATTTTACAAAGTAACATAAATTTAACATTTTACAGAGTAACATAAATTTCCATAAACATGTACAGTCTCGTCTTGTTTATCTGAGACAAGCCACTGAAATTAAAATATTTTGTAATGGCAATTGTTGTATAAATGGATAAATGTATGCATTATATTTAATCAATCATGTACATTTGAAGCATACGATAAAGGCAATTGTCAGATAAATGGACGTTGGATAACCAAGATGTGATTGTATATCTTATTGTCCTTTGTACATGTCATTATTGTTGAATAATTGAGAAAATTAATGTGTAAATAAAGGATAATGCTAATAACTTGTTGTTTTTTTTTAGTTTGTTCTTTACATTTTGTCTTTACACTTTACACTTACCTGTCCTATAAACTCACATTATTATGCAGTAAAACTTGTTACCAAGGTTACAGTAGTGAACAGACATCTCCATAGGTATAAAGTTTTCATGATATATAAATTCTTCATGCATTAGATTACCTTCATTTTTGTGCACTCGGGATAATACAACAACACAACCTGAAATGTCATTATATGATATTGTGCAAGAAAAGTTTAAGTTGATTAGACCACCTAGTAGAGACAGCAAAACTAGCGAACGCTATAATGACGACGATGATGACGATGCCATTGAAACATCGAGCGAATATTCTAGTAGTGAAAATCACCAAGAACAAATCAATTAGAGAAATGTTTTTGGCATAATATATGGAATCACCAACGGCACGTTTTCGTAATTCTGTAAAAAGTTTAGAATGGGAAGAGCGTAAGCACGGTATGCATTGTTCGGAGGTTTATAAGAGATTCTCATGCAAAGACACAGTAACTATGATATCAATATACACAAAACAGTACACTACATTTTACATTATCGAATGCCATTGTACAAGCGGCGGTCATTTTTACTAGTTGGTATAGTATATCCGTGTACTGATAAGTATGCAGTGATTTGACCAAATACCGAATTTAAGAAAATTATATTTGAACACAAAGATATATTTCGCTTTGATCCTCAGTGCTGCCGCCTGGTGAACGAGTTGAAAATTACAATGACAGATGAAAAGTCTTTTACAGCAAAGGTTGTACAATCAAATTTTATCCACTGTGAGCAACTACACTAACTATTGTACCCGGTGCAGTGCACGTACGCCTGAAGTTATGTACACCATCAATCGAAAACATAGATGATTATATATATATATATATATATATATATATATATATATATATATATATATATATATATATATATATATATATATATATGAGACAGATGAGTATGTGTATTAGAGAATACAATTTGTAAATATAAAAGAAGTTTAATGGCATTAGGACGGAATCAATGCAAAGATGTATGCATTGGAAACCATGAACTCTGACAGAACATGCCACTACAAATACTGTAAATCACATTTGTTCGCATTACTTGTTGGTCCGGGCGCTTGACCATGTCTCAAATGTGGTATCAGAGTAAGGTCTCATAATCATCTTTGCCGACCATGCGGATCTGTTCACTAGTATTATCGCGCATGCCGTCAAAGATCCACCTGCGCAACAGCAGCGGAATCTATTGTGGAAATACCCAACATTAACACCCCAGACAACGTTGATGAAAACGATACAGATGTAAATGAAATAATAGTCAGGAATGAGGCAACTGACGTTTCCAACCCCGGTAAAGTGAAAGTTCTTAAACAGTTTATTGACGGAATTCAAAAATAGTCAAAGATTTCCCCTTATATAACAGTATTCCGACTGTGAATCAACTAAGGCAATTCGCGCAACAGTGTGGGATACGAATACCAAACCGTATGCGAAAAGCTGTCATTCCTACGTTATTATGACACGTAACTGAAAGCACAACCGCAACAACCAGTTACACCGCAACCTGTTACACCGGCAACAGCAGCATATGTTCGTGAACATGAAGCCCCTGAGTTTGAGTTACACAAGTGTAAGGACAATTATGTAGATTACCGTGCGATTATTTCGAACATGTACGCGCCAAGCAAAGACATTATAAAACTTTTGTCGAATATGCGCCTGGAAATCGTATCAACGTTACAATGCTCTGACACCCCCAGTATTAAAGCGGATATTATTGTCCATACACATTTGACTATGCCGCTTAATTGCAAGTCATCAGACAAGGACCAATTTAAAACAACAACCATGTGGTTTCATGGTGGTCCACTTGAGTAGTGAGACATTGGGATTTTAGATATTTATAGTTGGGATACATCAGCCCTTCTATACCACATGCTTTTTGTATTTTTTATTTTAATCGTCGCATATTAATGCATACAATGTGGGTTTATGAAATATAAGTTTAAACGCAAGCGTGAAAAAAATATTTTCACGTAGCAAAATCGGTGGCTAGCTGTTATTAATGTGTGATTTATAGTTATTTGAAAAATACACCATCTGGCCACGTAAATGATTTTGCAAACAGTTACTCGACTTTTACTGTTTGCAAATCGACTACCCGACTTCGTATTTGTGCTAGGAGTTGCCTGTGGTTTTCCATTTCAGATAACACGGTCTTGAAATCGATCATGCTAATGTTTTTATCTTCGATAGCTATCGAATGCAGCTTGGTAATTGTGTTGAGGCTGCTTTGTGCTGCAGCGAGAAGTTCCAAATAAACACGTACTCAATTATGCAATCGTATGAAATTATTTTACCAGCGCCGCCGGTCACATCGGTTACTATTGATATGGCTCCAACAACAACTCGGATTGGTGTGCCTATATTAGTTGCTGTGGTTGCGACTCCCGCCACACCCAGACCAACGGTTGTTGCCGCGGCAATTCCACAAATAGCATCTGCAACGTTACATATACGCTTATATTTCACGAGCAATGCAATACTCTTGATGGCTTCATCTCGCAGTTGTTTTTCCGCTTCGTTTATTTGTTCACGCCGGTAACATTGAGGGTCGATTAAAATTCTTCTTCTATTAATATTTTCACAGTGGAGACTAATTGCTCGACAAGATGACCTTGTTCAGGTGCCATACGCGCACACACTTCCAACCAAGCATATTTCTTTACTTGCACAATCGTCATATAATCAAAGAAAATATCTTCCAGAAGAATGTTTAGATCTCCGTCAATTGTACGTTCCTGGGGTTTGGGACCACATTAATATAGAAACACACCGATTACACCTTTGCTTTGTATCTTTAACGATCGTTTTCGTCCAAGAACTGTTATATGCGGACAAGGGCATCCTTGTTGAATAACAGTCGAGATCTTTCTCTTCTCTGTTGTGTTAATTTTGGTGTAACATATTCTTTGGAGAATGTAATCGGGATCGATTCAGCGGTGAATATAACTTCTTTGCTGTAGAAACAATGCATGGATGTGTTCACACCTGGTGGTGCAGCCAATGATTGGGCATTTGCACGTGCCAATGTTATAATACCAAGCTGACCTCGAGTTGGCATTTCCACACCAGGGTGGTCCCAACGGTTGATTTCTGTTTGGCCATTAGCAAGATTATATTTAAGTGTATATGAAGGTCTGGTAACACCATTTTGAAGCAGATATTTTTAAACAAGTGGAACGAAATCACTATTGATGTTGGCATGACTGGTCAGTTGATCCAACACTCCGGCGGTAAATTCCGCAACCTCATCACCGCGGTCAGAATCCATCTAAATCTAATCTTAAACCCAAACCCCAAAGACTGGTAAGTACCCGCTCAGATAGACATTGAGTCCTTCAAACTGAATTTCATCTCCAACGACTAATGATGCTGATTCTGTATATGTGAAAAATTTTAAAAGAAGAAGAGTGCTGGATTTGTCGATACGTGATGTCTGTCACAAACCATGATGCTGCTGGTCATTTGTCAACATTGTCATTATACCCCACCCACCATTTTTTCCAGTTATGATAAACATGTATGATCCAGACTCGCGCACCTTTAAGATGTGAGGTTTAGGTTTATCAAAACCATTTTCAACAGAAGTGAAAACAGGTCGACCATTTGCTAAGGTTAATAAGTTAGTTTGTTCCTTCTTTGGTTGATATTTTACTTTATTCACCCAATGAAGTTACTACGCGTGGTGGCTAAGTTACATCTGTGATCTGTTCATTCACATATTGTTTTGTTGTAGCAGTATCATCATCAGCATAGTTTTTGATAAATGCAATCGACGTTCCGGAGTCTCTGACTGCCCCGTTTTCACTGATCATGGCCAGGTGATGCACGACAGCGCCTCACAGACTCAGCACAAGGTCGTTGTTGTCCAAGTTGGACGTTTTAAGTTGTCCAGTTTTATCTTGGAAAATCACAAGCTCGCCTGGGTTGATGTCAGTAGTGATGTCTGGGTAAATAGGGTCAAAATGGGCACTATAGGATCATATGAGAAATTAACATGAAGAAGGCACTTGGGGGTCATACGGGAAATTAACATGGAGAGGGCACTTGGGAGTCAAAAGTGTTTATAGGGTCAAAAGTGTTTATGGGGACAGATGTGTTGATGAGGACAGAATAGACAAACATAGAAACATAGAAAACACCATTGGCAATTGGATTGTTCTTTTCTAACAGTTGTGGGTGGCCCTGAAAAGGGCCATGGGAGTTTTTGTTAACCAAGTTAACACATATCACACCTCTTCACGGGTCTTCTTCTCCTTAAACTTCTATGCACTTCAGGTTCATCGATGAGCACCCGCTTCAGGCAACCCTGTCTCTCCACATAGATTCGTCTTTTCAAGATAACTGTAGCTGTCATCTTCGTGATAGCCCATGATGCTTTGACATACATGGGGTTGTCCAGGTTGAAGAACATGCCCAAACGATACTTAAAGATTCTAAGGATGTAAAACATCTATGTCTCTATAGCAGGTAAAACTTTGTCACAAACACGCTGGTATATATAGCCTAAGATCGGATTGAAACGGATCGAAATGGTCCACCAATCCAAAGTTGCGTTACAACATGTATGGTCTCTCTTCCAATCAAAAGAGAGACGGGGTGTGACGTCTGTTACGACTAGGGGTAATGTAACAAAAGAAAAGACTCAAACAAGCTTTCAAGATTTAAAATACAAATATTTAATTTCCTAAAATATTAAAATATTTCAACAAACAATCAAAGTGAGAGAATTAAAATAACTTACAGTTTAGAATATCCTTAAAAGTCCTAAATTGTTCTAAAGTTCAAAAATCCGGAAGTTAATCTAAATATTCTGAATGAAGTAGGTTCCGAATGAAACCTTTGCTGTACTGATGTGTTAATAAGAATCAGTATATCCAAGTGTTATGAATTATAAATAGTCCTCGTGAATATGGAATATCACAAGTTCTAGAAATGTTTCCGATAATTCCACGGAGCTGTATAATTACTAAAGCTTAAGACACAGTACTGAATCCAGAATGTACTATATGATGATATATATCACAAAAGTAGAACATCCACACACAAAATGAACCAAATTCGTCAAACTATGCTAGGAATGCCTAAACACAGGATTATTTCCTATAATATAGTCTATTATTACGCAGAATCGAAAAAAAACCTATACTATATCTTTGATAAACAACTGGGTATTTCGAAATAATTTCCTTCTAATTTGCAACCCTCTCCGAACCAATCAGAAACTAGGTTATGCGTGACATCGCCAAAGTACTGGTGCCCTGACGTTATTAACAGTCAATACAGTATTGAATCATATAATCTAGGTCAGAAGTTCATATCCTCACGCGCTGGATCACGTGACATGACTAATGTTTCAGTGAAATATTGATCCAATTTACTGTATGTGTACTCACCGCAAGACGACAGCTGTTAGACTAAAAACTGAGATCACAAACGAATAAACTATACCATTATTAAAAGCAAATTGATATATAATAATTCCTTAACACGTCACCTTCAGTATATAGGGGTCACAGCGTTTGTACGGTTTTACCTTTTGCGGCATAGTTTGAGTATGGCTGATACACGAAGACAATGTATTGGGATGAGCCTGTGACGGAAACCTCTTATGTTCGGAGTGATAGTACTATGACGACGGCAGCGGCCAACATTCAACCAGAAGAGTTTAATTTGGATTTTGTGGATTTTCTGTCGTCGCAAGAATTTGTGCCTGAAACAACAGCTGTAGTACCACCTTCATTACCCGTGGTGGATGATTTTAGAAAGAGACAGAAAGAAGAATTGGAAAAATTTTGCAGCATCAGAGAGAAGCAGAAGAAGCATTTCTTCAGCAAGAAGAGGAACGAAGAAAACAAGCAGAAGAAGAGAAGCAGAAATCTTTGAAGTGTGAAGAACAGAAGGAAGGTGACAATCTAACGGTTAGTCTGCTACAAGATATTTTAGCAGAGTTAAAGAATCTGAGAAACATGTATCAAACTTCTTTAACTCAACCCAAGAGAAAGATACTATCACTGGCTAAACATTCTAAACTCGTCACATCATCTACGCTCACTACTACTACTACTGAGATGCTACCACCACTACCATTGACAACTACTACTACTACCACCACTGCCAAAGCAGCAGCAGCAGGAGTAGGGATTGAGGCAGTTAAAGCTCATCATGTCCAGTCCATGAGTTTGTTTAAAAAAACAAACATCCCAACGCTCCTTTTCAGGATCACCCACATTTCTTAGAAAATAAATCAAATTGCCAAATCAAGTAAAAGCGCCCTTTGCCTCCTCGCTCTCTTGCTTGTTCTCTTTTTTCTTAGGACACTCTGAAAACCAATGTCCTTTTTCTTGAAAATTATAACAGGTATATTTCCCTTTGTCTCTGTTTTCTTTTCCTTTACTTTGACGTTGTAGACATTCTGGAGCCCAATGTCCTTTCTCTTGGCAGACATAGCAAGTATCTTGACTTTTATCTCGAGAGGAGGAGTGGTTCTTAGTCTTATTGGAAAAAGTGGTATACTTTCCAAGGACTCTCTCTAAATTTCTGATAACAACAACCGTCTGTTGTGCTAAATCTCTGACCAGAAGTGTAAGCTTTTCTAACTGCTCTTCCATCTTCGTTGCTTGAAAGTTGAATAACGAATAGTTACTCTGAGGGTAAGAAGCTCTCTTTATATATAGGAAGAGAGCCTGTGTAAAACTCAATCAGATCCAGGTTGGATATCAAGATGAAACGATCACGCAATTTCAGTAAGAAACCAGAAGAAACTAAGAGGCCACGACTGCGACTTTCCGTGCCGCCCAAATCAATGCTAGCGAACCTGAAACCACACCTTCCACAAGACCAAGCGAGTCTAGAACCCCTAATAAAGAAAGTCGTTCCGTTGCTCCCGAAAATTACTATAACATTCGAGAGACGCAAAAGTGACATCTAGAAAATTCAGAAACACAGCTTACACCTACACGGTCCGCTTTAAAGACTTCTAGTCTGAAGTGCCCCCCCCCCCCCGAGAAAGCCGCAGGTTTCATTACTGATTGGTGGGATTCTTTGCTAGAAACATTGAAACAGCAATGCGGAGCCAAAGAGGACGATAGGTTGAGACTTTTCAGCCATCACGACAGTTTGAAGTCTCCTGTCTGGATCGAGTTCAGTACGCCGGCAGAATTAACACCGTCTAAAGTCATGGACAAAATTAAATACGTTCAACAATCCAATGACGAATTTACCATCACCGATGGAAAAGCCACACTTCACATGACCCACGTTTCACCTCCTAGAGGTAGCGGACGAAGCATAAAAGTGCTATTGGTGGACGACCTTCGCAGTACCAAACACAATATCATCCAAATCGACAACTCTCAAGACCAGATGTGGTTAGCCTGTGCCATCGGCGTGTGGCGAACCTATGCCGACAAGAACGAGACCGTAGCATGGAAAAGAGCATGGGAGAGCATTCAACAATCGGACAGAACCAAACAACGAAAAGAAACAAAACTTCTGTTAAAACAAGCAGGGATATCGAAAGAGACCGTGTCTGGCATTTCTCAAATGCAACAACTTCAAGACGTCTTGGCTCCTTGTTACACCTTGAAAGTACACCCTCAAGAGGTTCGCAGAGCTCTGGTGTTTCGAGGACCCGATTTCCCCGAGGGAAAATACATCCACCTGTATCATCATCAAGAACATTTCAATGCCATCACTAGTATCACCGGATGTCTTGGATACTCTTACTACTGCGAGAAATGTGATAAAGGATTTAACAGTCGGGAGCAACATATTCATTGTGGAGAGAGATGTCGGGGCTGTTTAGCTTGCACACCATACATTCCTGCCGAACACATTCATTGCTCGACGTGTCAAGGAACCTTTGTCAGTCCCTCTTGTTACGAACAACATCGGATGACACAAGCTCACAAGCAGAAAAGTGCTTGTGACTTATTGAGATTGTGCTCAAAGTGTGGACAGCTGATTCTAGCTAATAACTCCAAGGCACACGTTTGTGCCGAAAAGAAAAGATGTCGTATTTGTGACCAAATCGTGGACTTTGAACATCAATGTTACATTTAAAAATATGACAATACACTGGAGAAAGAATTAAAGGGTGATCAGCACAAGAAGAAGAACAAGACAGACGTAGATTTTACCTTTTTTGACTTTGAATGGATGCAAGAGACGGGTATTCACATCCCTAATTTCTGCGTCGATCATCGGGCTTGTGAGAAGTGCATACAAGAGCCTATCTGTTTTCATTGTTCTCATTGTAGTAAGATTCCAGGAGGACAAATCTTTTGTGGCCACAACACTCTTGCCGATTTTGCCCAATGGATTTTAGATCCTATCGACGACACTTGGAGCGAAGAGGACATTCAACATTACGGAGCCTATCATCGATATGCTACCGTCATAGCTCACAATTTCTCGGGATACGATGGGCTGTTTCTTCTAAAATATTATTCAGAACAAGGTACCGAATGCCTCCAAGTCACAATGAACGGAGCCAAACTCATCTACATGCAAGTGTTACAAGTAAAATTCAAAGATTCCATGAGTTATTTGACCATGCCTATGAGTCCAATGCCTAAAACATCTGGAATGACAGAAATGGCAAAAGGGTATTTTCCCCACTTACCGAAGCCAATCAACACGTAGTGCTCCCACATTTACCTGACGTTCACTATTACGATCCAGATGGGATGCACACCGAACACTGAGAAGATTTCCACGCTTGGTACCACGCTCACGCTTCAGACCCGCTTGACTTTCAAGAAGAAATGCTAAAGTATTGTCGATCTGGTGTAAACATTTTACGCCGTTGCTGTGGAAAGTTTCTACAATTATTTCTTGACCACAGAGAAGTCGATCATTTGAAGGAAGTTTGTACCCTAGCCAAAGCGTGTGGATTAGTGTACAGAAAAAAGTTCATGCCCGAGAACCAACTAGCCATCATATACCCTAACACTTATCTCTCTGTCAGCCGTCAATACTCTGCCAAAGCTTTGCGTTGGTTGGATTACTTGTGTGAAAAGGAAGACAAATGGATACAACGTGCGAGAAACGGGAGAAGAAAGAAAATGGGAAGTCTTTCTGTGGATGTTTGGGATTTAGAAAACCCTCAGACGGTGTACGAATTTCACGGATGCTTGTTTCACAGATGCCCTACCTCTTTTCCTCAACGAAACCTGAAAAGTCCCTTTTAAGAGTTCACCTTTGGACGAGTTGTACTAACACACATACCAACATCGCCTGAAGTTAGAATGTCAAGGATACCAAGTGGTAGAAATGTGGGAGCACCAGTATGATCGACGTTTTAAAACCGATCCAGAATTTAGATGCATTGTCGAAAGTTACGACGTGGTTGACATCGAACCTTTGGACCCACTCCACAGTTTGATTGGAGGACGAACCAATGCCACATGGTTGCTGTACGACGTAGACGAATCTCGAGGAGAAGAAATCAAATATATCGACGTGTATTCGTTGTATAATTGAGTGTGCAAATATAAGCGATTCCCTACCAGACACCCTGAAATCCTGACAGAACACATCGACGTGGAACACATTCGTCAATACGAAGGATTGATCCAATGCAAAGTCTTACCCCCGACCAATTTGTACCAACCTGTCTTACCCCATCATTGCCAAGGAAACATCAGTTTATGCCGTGCGTGTGCTTAAACAATTAATCAATATCACCCTTGCCACCACATGGAGGTAGAGCGCGCTTTGACAGGAACCTGGGTCAGCGTCGAATTGTTTCGGGCTCTGGATCGGGGATACCGCTTGTTGAAAGTATACGAGATGTGGCACTTTCCTACCACCCAACAATACCAGAAGGATGACGCCTCGAATCCAGGCATTTTCTCAAGCTACGTTATCGAATTTCTGAAACTGAAACAAGAAGCCAATGGCTATCCCTCTTGGTGTCAGCCGCCAGAAGACGAAGTCCAATTCAAAGAACAGTTCCTTTCTGTAGAAGGTATCACTTTGGAAGACGTGGAGAAGAACGAAGGAAGAAGATCGTTTGCCAAAGTCATGTTGAATTGTTTGTGGGGAAAATTGATCTTGCCCAAGACGGAATACTTGGCAGATCCCAGTCGCTACTTTAAACTGGTGGACGACAAAGAAAAACTGATGAAACACGTGGAAATCATCCATGAAGATTTGATCCTGGTCAATTACGAAAAAGAGCCCAAGTTTGTTCACCCCGAGGACTTTAGCAATGTGGTCATTGCAGACTACGTGACAGTCAATGCTCGCTTAAAATTGTACGATGAGGTTTTAGAAGTGTTGGAAGATGAGTCTTGTACTTTGATACTGACAGTTGTATGTACATCCATCGCCCTGGTAGCCAACACCCCACCATCGTAGGAGATCGTTTAGGGGCATGGATAGACGAGCACCCCCAAGAGACGATCCTTAGTTTTGCCACTGGTGGCCCTGAAAGTTACGGTTACCGATACCGAGACAGACAGTGACAACTTTATACCAAATGCAAAGTCAAAGGATTGACACTGAATTATCGAACCAATCAAGTGGTGAACTTTGAGGTATTGAAAAATGCTTTACATTCTGGTCAAGCTGAAGACTTTAAAACTTTAGAACCCCACAAAATCGTGCGTTTGCCAAACCACCAAATCGTCAGTAGCCCTTTAGAAACAGTCTATCAAATTGTGTACCAGAAACGAGTGCGACTTCCAGACCACATCACTTTGCCGTACGGACACGCCGATCTTCAGTATAAAAAGGGACAACTTCCAAGACCAACAATTCATTGTTACTACAAACGTTGATAGAGCAAGAAGAAGAAAAAGAAGATGAATACTAATTCCCCACATCCATCTAGTGAGGAACTCAATGTGAACCTCAAGGTCAATGTGGAGGCTAGTACACAGACACCGATACTAACGAACTCGACACATCCCCCGAGTGAGGGATCTATTGTGGATTCCAAGTTCGATCACGACATCGAGTGCGATGCGGTGCCTTGCGATGAGACGAATGCCGTACGCTTTGACATCAGCGATTCAGCACAACCTTGTCGCTCCTGTGGGACCGTCGAAAGCGATGCCGTTCGTGTGCCTTACCGCCCCACTAGTGAAAGCGATGCTGCACGACGCCCTTTCTTCTTTATTGGTCAATGTGATGCTAAGCGCGTACCTACCTGTAGATGCCATCCATACACTGGCAAGGAATTTACATTGCCTGTAGCTTTGTCTGGCTATTGTGACTTTGAAAGTCGATACCAGACTTTCTAAGATAAATGGACTAAATATCTGCAAGGATCCACTTCCAAAGCTTTATCCAGAGCTGAATTTATCTACTTGAGAGAAGGAGATAACGTTCAGCGTTTCAGCTGCGGTGTGACACTTCATGAATGGGAGTATAAAGACTCAGCTTACTTGGAACATGCCAGATGGTCTCCGCGCTGTCAGTACCTGCCTTTGGTCGGTCCAAAGATGTAATATGTCGGATACTTTAGAAGAGCACATTCAGAATATGCATTTGGAGCTGCGAGAGCGCATTTACGGAGAGTTTGTCAAGATACAAGTGAAACGCGAACTCAAAGTCATTTCTCGACTTTTAAACTATTGTTATTTCCACAGTATAAGAAGACTGATTCTTGGGAGAAACTATCACAGGCGCCTTGGGGTAGACTATCACCAAAGATACAAACCTTGTGAACCTGGATATAAAAGCTGACCATGCCAGGACCGTTGTCTTCACTCTTGGAACGAATTCCGTGGCATGAAGTCAATGATAGTGTTCAGACCTTGATGGATTACAAACGATTGATTCACGAACTGTTTCCATTGAATTTTGGACGCTATGCCGTGTGTGTGTTAGTGACTACTTTTCTTGGATTTCGTTTCCTAGGAAATTTATTGTGGATTATTTTTGATGAACAGTATTCCTTATGGACTATTTATGAACGGTACATGCAACAAAGACATGACCATTCACATGTTATATGTGCACGAAAGACAAATTGTCCCCAAAGTGTTGAGACTCGTGATGAACACAAGTTGTGTACCTTCGTGCGAAGAAGACATTTGTCAGACTTTATCTACACTTCATACTTTCCTAGAAGTGTGTATCACTAGTTGGTTACACCAACAACTTAACGATTGGAAAGATGTACATGACTGGAAAAGTTTTGGTTTTAATGCTTGGCTACAAGAAGTGGTACACTATACCAAGGACCTTGCGTGTCTCTAATCATCCAAGACTAAAAGAACAAGTTACCAATTAGAACCAAAGTTAAAAATGACACTAGAAACAGTGGTAGAAGAACCTGACAAAAGGAAGATAACACCTTCGTACAAATGGAAACACAAGAGGAACAAAGACCCTTTCCGCCAGAAAAATTAGAGACATTCCATTCCACCACAGAGACAACGTCGATTTCGTGGGACACACATCTATCGAGACTATTGTTGTACATTGACTTGTTTATATGCATCTTTGGTTCTTTTAGTGTGTGCCGCATTGATGTACGGACTCATTATGTGTTTTCGTGTTTTAATTCGTGACATGTACATATGTTTGGTTGTGGTGACACTTATTGAAAACCATTAAACGTGTATTAAATGTATAAAATGTCTTGGGTCTTTCATGTTCCTCTCAAAATTCTCCATACCTCAGTCATGGCTACATCCTCTTCTGCCTCCTCTGCCTCTTCTTCTGTTGTTAAAGTGATTGAGGAAGGTTAGATCGTCTAAGATGGGAAGCTTTGTATCTGCGCCATCCTTTTAACATGTTGATTCTGGACCCAGTGGTTCAGGCAAAACCGAATTTGTCAAACGTTTGATCGAACACAAATCTCATTTGTTTGATCATCCCCCTCAACGTATCATGTGGTGTTACAAAGAGTGGCATCGTCTTACATTTTACTCCAAGAAAGTCAAGGAGAAGCCATTTCGTTTGTCGAAGGCATTCCTAGCGAAGAGGATGGGATTGTGTCTGACTTGAGTCAAACATATCTGGTCATCTTTGATGACATGCTAGGAGAAGACGAAGAAGGAATTAAACTTAGGTTTACACGAAAAGGACATCATCGTAATGCCAGTATCATTTACATTACTCAAAATTTATTTAAGTAAAGCCCATCGTACCATCAGTCTCAATGCGCATTACATGGTGTTGTTTAAAAGTCCTAGAGATAAATCTCAAGTGCAAGTGTTAGCCAAACATTTAGGCACTCCTTGGCTGAATTATGCGTACGACGATGCCACTCAAACACCTCATGCGTATTTACTCATCGATTTAAAACCCACCACTCCCGATAATTTGAGATTTCGTACCCATTTGTTTCACCATTGGTGTCAAGAAGGAGGTCCTGTCATTTACACGTCCCCTTCGGCAACTCTCTGAAAGAAAAAAAAAACTATAAAACCATCCACCATGTCATTTCTTTCCCACAGTCTTCAAGATCACTTCCTTTTAATCTCATCCTCCTGCCAAATTGATTCGTGCCCTGTACGGCATCAGTCGCAAAAAAAACCCCCTGAAAATGCACAAGTTCGTTCCCATTTGTTAGAAGATAGTCTCAAAGAAGTTTTACGATGGTTTACTTTGACAGATCGTCAATTACTTCAAGGCATCATTCACATAGCCCATCAAACCCAACGCTTTTATGAAAGTGCGTTGTCACGATTGGCAGATTCCATTATCGATCCACGCACTAAAAAACAAATCATTTTGAGACCTGGTGGCAGTGGTTCTTCAGGATGTTTCATTATTCGTTCTCTTTTGAAATGGGATCCTAATGCCCAAGCGAAAACCAAAAAGAAAAAAAACCCCAAATCTTCTCGAAGACGGTCACAATAACACACCACCACACACAAGAAAAAGAAAAGCCCTAAGAAGAAAAGCCCCTCCAAAGAAAAAACCAACAACAACATATCCTGCTGCCCGAAAGAGAAGTACTGCTGCTAGGCCGCACACGTACTCCGAAAGCCATGCATTGCGGGTACGGTGTCTCCTTCTCCGTCCACTTCTTCTTCTTCGCCCTTCGTGATGATGCCTGCAAAACCTGATTTAAGACCCGTGTTTCCAAATTTGATGCAAAATTGGCAACCCATTTCGAAAGTCACTTCTTCTCCGAGGGCCTCTACTTCGGCTGCTCTGGCCACTGCGGCTACCGCTAAAAAAGTGGCCTCACCTAAAACCAAAGTCCAAGATAGAACAGGTGTGTTACAAAGTTTACTGGATTTATCCAAACAAGAAATGACACGATTTGGTCCATTGAAAACACTTCACGCGAGTGATGCCTGTCATGAAGTTGGTACGCCGTGCTGACCATTAGTGGAGACGTGTTCCAGTATAAAAAAGAAGTGTGGCCTCAGAATGACCTCAGTTCTATTTTTGCTCCTGACACCAACGATGACCCCAAAAAGTGCACACCACCGCCCTAGTCGTTACAAGAAAGGCAAAACCCAAAAAGGACTTCCACCTCGTCTTGCTAAACATTGGGATGTGTTGTCCGTTCTGACTAAATCCAGTCCTCCCATGCGAAAACAACTCATTCAAATAGCTCCAAAGAAATCATCGATACCGTGTGTGAATGTTGTTTAAATGTGTTGAAAGGAACGGTACTTTTGTCCAAGATTCAGAAACACAAATTAGACAAACATCGGAACGTTCATCGCCAAATGATCAAAAAATAAAAAATACCTCTCAGTCAAAAGAAAAAAATGCTGGTGCAACGAGGAGGGTTTCTACCCATGTTGATATGACCGTAGTTAAAAAATAGTGTCTCCTTTGTTAGGAACGATTGCGGGAACTCTTTTAGGAGGAGTCATGCAATACAAACGGGAAGAAAAAGAAGAGAAAAAAGACACCCTTCTCTGGAAAGACAACACTCTTGTACCTTTGTATCTTATGGAAGGAAGAAAACTGATCGAACTCCATCGTTGGTACGAACAACGGATACCTCATTTACCTCCCGATCCTAATCTCAAAAAGAACGAAGGCACGACAGAAGTGAAAAAAGACATCAAGAAAAAAACTACCACTTCACAACCAACTCCTGTGGCTCGACGGACGCGTCAAGCTTCGTCCAAACCTCCCCTACCCCACGACTCCAAAAGAAGTATCGAACAATGGGTGACTTAATAAGCATTAAAAAAAAACATGGAGACACTTTTAGCCAGCATTTACTACAATCCTGCACATGTTGCTGGTTACGGAGGAGTTCAAAAATTGTATCGGGCAGCTAAAAGCAAATTGAAAAGTGTCCGTTTGCCAGAATTACGACGATGGTTACAAGAGCAATCGAGGTACACGTTACACAAACCCATTCGACGAAAATTTTCCAGAAGTCAAACCAAAGTGGCTGGCATTGATCATCAATGGCAAGCAGATTTTGCTGATGTCTCTCGTTTGGCAGCCTACAATCGTGGTTACAAATATTTGTTTTGCGTCATTGACGTGTTTTCCAAATTCGCTTGGGTCGTTCTTTTGACTTCTAAAAGCAGTGCCGAGTTAGTACGCGCTTTAAAACTGGTGTTGAAACAAAGTGATCGTCACCGTTTACGATGGTAAAAAGACAAAGGCACCGAATTTCTAAACCAAGCTTTTCAAAAAGAATTGAAACAACGGCACATTCATTTTTTTACCACTGAAAATCCTACAACCAAAGCCCTCTTTTGGAACATTTTGAACATCATTCTCCTTTGACCACGAGTGACTCCGACACCAGAATATTCGAACTATGAATAACCAATTTTATTTAACTTTACCCAGTGACAGTTCTGTGGATGTGTTTCCCAACGATACCTTATGATGTTTCACGACCAAATTACCTCAGTCCATACAACTGGATCACGAAGCTTATTCGGAAGTGGCTTTGGTAGAAATCATTCATCCTACGCAAGCCCTCAATATCAACGAAGGTCAAAACACTTTCATCGTGGATATTAGGAACGAGCAAGTGCAAGAACACTTAAACAAAAATGATCCTGGCATTTACGAACCCCCCAAAAATGACACACCTATTCTCCTTCCTTGACTAGCTATATCATGAGAATTCCTATGGGGAATTATTTTAATGCTTAACATTTGGTGGACACCATTGCGGCTATTTTCAACGACCAATTTGGCACAGCCTTGGACAAAGCCAAGAAAACTGTCCTGATCGAGTAGCATAAAATTGCTCATAGTCTAAAAATGCATTATTCGGACGCAAGAATATTGTCCATCACTTTTTGTCCTGGGTTTTTGATATTTTGGGTGGATACACACAACTAGCTCCCATGAAAGACATTTACAGCAACGATAGCTTTTACAAGTATTTTCGCTACCCTGTCGAATTGAACGATGGGCTGAATTTATTCTTTGTGTACTCCGATGTGATGGAGTAAAACGTGGTGGGAAACACAGCCGCTCCGTTACTGAGAGTCATTCCTTTCAAAGCGGATTCTGCCGTCACTGCGTACGAGGAAGGTGGAAACACGTATCACGTTCACTGTGAATTTGTATATCCTCATTATCTTCCTGTCAGTAAATCGTATTTTGACAGTGTCAACATTAGTATAAAAGGAGATCTGGGACAAAATATTATATTCTCTAAAGGAAAAGTCACGGTGAAACTACATTTTCGAAAAGGTTCTCCAGTGAATTATAACACAAAAATGTATCACTCCCGACCAAGTCAGGATATGGTTTAGGAGATATGTTAAAATCCGCTTTTCGTACGGTAGCCCCCATCATGGAACCCATGGTGACTCGAGGATTTCATGCCTTCAAAGATGGAAAAGAAATTCTTCAAAACGTCCTCATCGACAAACAAAATCCTAAAGAAGCCTTTATGATGGCAGGAAACAATGTGTTGCTGCAAACTGGAAAAGATCTTTTGGCATTACTTCTTCTTCAACGCCACAGCAAGAACAATGCAGAAAGAGACGTCGACACCCCTTCAGAGCTCATGAACACAGTGTTCAGAAAAAGAATAAGAAAAGAAGAACTGTCAGAGAATGAGACGTGTTTGATTACTAACTGAGAGACAAAATGATGCACCGAGATTCTTGCGAATGGTACCAAGTCAGAACTGGATCTGTTTACCATACCACCTACCATGATGACGATGTAAGAATCCCAATGGGTAGAATTTCATCTTGTATCTTCTTTGACGACTTCAGCCCGTATCGAATTGGAAATCAAAGGACAAACCGAAGATTACATCGATCTGACTAGCAGCCACTTGAATCTGAAACTAAAAGTTCTCAAACGGACAACACCAATCCTGGGGCCGATGACAGAGTACCTCCCGTCAATAATTTCATGCATTCCTTGTTCAGCGAAGTGGATTTGTACTTGAATACCAAATCGGTCAGCAGCAGCATGGATACTTACCGTACTTGCTTGTAAAATCTATTGACGTACGGAAAAGAAGCCAAGAACAACCATCTGGATGCTACCGTGGTATGGAAACCTGACACCTTGGAAAAGTTCAACGACACAGAGTTGACAGAAGCTGACGATCCTCACAATGTGGGATTTAACGACCGCCGAAAGAAAATCAATCACGGGAGCACTTTAGAACTGATGGATCGTTTGCATTTGGACATGTGGTTGCAAGACAAGTATTTGTTAAACGGAATTGTGAATCTCAGTAGTACCGTCTTCCATTTGATGGCTAATGCTAACGAATACAAAACCATCATCGAAGTAGCCAGACTTTGCGTGCGCCATGTAGAAGTCTTACCTAAAGTGGCCAAAGACATCAGTCAAACTTTGAGCAGAACCACCGCCAAGTATCCTGTGCGACGAGTGGAAGTGAAAACGTTTACCATTGCCTCTGGACTCCGATCCAAAGTCGAAGATCATGTGTTCCAGGTACAGCTCCCCAAACGTTTGCTTATCGGCATCGTCAGTAATGCAGCCCTCAACGGAGCCATCAATCAAAATCCTTTCGACTTTCAACACTTTAATGTATCCAAGATAGAAGTCACTCGAGATGGCCAGATCTTTTGAACCTAACTTTGCCCAGAAAAATTACTTGAGTACTTGACTCTGTTTGAAGCCACAGGACAGTTAGGCGCTAACAGCAGCCACGGTATTTCGTACGAGGATTATGCAGGACGATATGCTTTGTGGGGTTTTGATTTCACTCCCGACCAAGTCAGCAACGAAGGACATTTCCACCCTATAAAATCAGGCAAACTTCGCGTGGAACTTCAGATGCCACAGTTCTGGCTAACACCGTGAACGTCATCTTGTATGCAGAATTTGACAATACTCTGGAAATCAACAGTTTGAGAGAAGTGATTCTAGACTATTGGAAAAGATGCAACACGAAAAACCTATGGAGATAGAAGATGACGACGTTTTTGATTCAGAATCACCACAGCAGACACAAACCACAAGTGAAGAGAAGAGATAAGTGGTCGGAACAGTATTGTTACCAAGTTTAATGGATTTATGCAATGTAGATGGCCAGAGCAAGAACAACATTTAGTCACCTGTTTTGCTACGGACTTGGCTGAAAGAATTACAGCCCTGACCAGAGAACATTGTTATGGATGTCAAATCAATCATCCGAGTCAGAAACAACACGACAAATGTTTGATGATGAGTGAAGAAGAAAAGTGGGAAGAGTATCTGGATGAGGCATGGTCTCTGATATCAGAAGAGAAGGTGTTGAGAAAGTGGTATTAAGACTTGCAGGATCGTTCCTCACCTCCACTCACTTCTCGGGAGATCCAGCGTATCGAAGCTCTCTTGCGACAGAGTACAGAGACTACTAGTGGTTCATCGACTTACTTGACAGACATATTCAAGCATAAAGTCAGGTGTGAATTGATGACATATCATCACCTGTGAAAAAATGGATACCAGGGAACTTCATTACCTGTTGACTCGCAGTTCGTACACCGCTTCTTGGAATCCTGTGGTGTGTGCTAAAGATGAACTTCCTCATCGCAAACATAAAGACGTTCAAGCCGATATCATCAATACCGACGACAGTCATCGACCAGAAACCCATTGGGTGTCAGTGTACTTCCGAACGATCACAGTGTGGAGTATTTTGATTCTTATGGATTACCTCCTTTGAAAGACGACATTATTGACTTTATGAGAAGGAATGCTCTCTCCACTCGATTCAATAATGGGAGATTACAAGAATCAGATTCTATGGTGTGTGGACAATAAGGTGCGTATTTTCTTCTTCAACGCAGTCTTGGATTTTCCTTAGAACATTTAGTGACATGTTATGATAGGGAGTACGCTAGAAACGATGCAAAAGTAGAAAGATGGTTTTGTGAACATTATGGTTATCTCTTGTCTTTAGCTCAGAAACGTAGTGTGCATCGAGGGCCAAATGACGTAGAACAGTGGAAGTCGAGTTTGACTTCACAACGTTGTCAACCCTGTAAATACATTCATGTTTAAAAAAAAAAATGTTTGTTTGTATTTTGTGTTAGGGAAGCTTCTTCTTGTGTATTAAAAAAATGTTGATTTTTGAAAAAAATGGTGTTATGTTGTTTATTAATTGTAAAAAATGGAATGTATATGCTCTTTCACCCTCTCTCTATCGATATGAGGTACCTACTCTTTCACATTTCTCTCTATGGATCTGGGTCATGTTTTCCATCGCGTCCGCGCTTCCAGCGTATAAAGCGATGCGTTTGCCAGTCGGGTCACCCTCGTTGACTCGTCAACACCTCAACATGACTGTGAAGATTAGTAAACTGAATGAAGCGATGGTGAACATGCAACGGGTTAGACATAACCTGATTCAGAAGAACCCAGAGAAGAAGACTCTGATCTTCGTGCAAATGGCCCAAGATCTATGTGAGGGGATGGACAGTGCCATGCTATATAACGACAATGTTAACACCTATATCGAAAACATCGTAAAAATAATGTCGTCGGCAGTGGAACGGTGCATTCCCAAAACAGAAGGGCGAGGCAACAAAAGATCAGTCCCCTGGTGGAACGAAGAATGTAGGCAGGTCATATGAGAAAGAAAACGGCCCTACATAAATTCAGGCACTCCAAAAATTCCGATGATTTCCTCGCCTATAAGGAAAAAGAGAAAGTAGTTAAAAATACCATCTTTACAGCTAAACAGAACTCATGGAAGGAATTCTGCTCAACATTAAACCATAAAGCAAACCCTAAGCAAGTGTGGGCAAAGATAAAAAAAAATAGGGGCAAAGCTACCTTCTAGACCCCTAAACTCACCGGGCTCATCACTGATGGTGAGAAAGCCGCAAAATTAGCCACCCACTTTGCCGAAATGAACAGTAATTCTAACCACTCAGAAAAGTTCCAAGAATATAAAAACAAAATAGAGAAGGAACAACCACAATTGTTCACTGATAGAGGAAACCACTCAAGCCCCCTAAATATAGATTTCACAGTATATGAGTGGCGTAAAGCACTAAGCAAAATAAAAAAACCCACGTCTCCCGGTGAGGACCAACTAGGCTATGAAATCTATAAAAAAAATCTCCCGGAAAATATTGAACTGGCGATATTGGATCTGCTGAATCTGATTTGGCAATCGGGTGAAATACCGACACGCTGGAAACAAGCGTTTGTCATCCCATTCCCGAAACCCGGAAAAGACCCAGCTTATATCAGTTCGTACAGACCAATCTCCCTCACTAATAACATATGCAAAATCATGGAAGCAATGATAAATAATAGATTAAAGCACCACCTGGAAAGTAAAAATTTGATATCCCAAAACCAAAGCGGTTTCCGTAATAAAAGATCAACAACTGACAAATTAGTACGGTTGAAGTCCAGCATAAGACTGGCTTTTAATGCCAAAAGGAAAGTGATCGCAATCTTATAGCAGTATTCCTTGACCTAGAAAAAGCATACGATCTGATTTGGACAAAGGGTCTAATTGCAAAATTGAACCATTATGGAATTACAGGCCGCATGCTTAAATGGATATCAAATTTCTTATCAGGTCAAAAAATCCAAACCAGGGTTGGCAACAGCTACTCCGAAACAATTGAACTGGAAAACGGCACACACCAAGGTAGGGTCTTAAGACCTACGCTGTTTACCATCATGATTAATGACCTAGATCGGTCAGTCGACCCTACTTATCTGGAAATCTCACAATTTGCTGACGATAGTGGAATCTGGAAAGCGGGAAACCCCTCCAGTGAAACTGTGGTAAGACGATTGCAGATGGGACTGGATAGGATTGGTCGATGGGCCGATAGGTGGAGCTTCAAACTATCGCCAGGTAAAACAGTAGGGGTCATGTTTACACCAAAAGTAAACTTAAAAAACAACCTCCGAAACTAAACCTAAATGGTAGGATGATACAATTTGAAAAGGTGGCTTGGTTCCTAGGGATGCTATTCGATCAGCACCTGACATGGAACAACCATATAACAGAGCTAGTGAGACTGTGTGGACAATGGACAAGATCTGAACCTCTTAAGAAATCTTAGGGGCACCGATTGGGGGACAGATCAGACCACACTTCTCACAATGTATAGGTCACTTATCCGATCCAAAATTGATTATGGATGCCAGGTGTACGCATCGGCCCGACCTTACATACTTAAAAAATTGGATAGCATACAACATAAAGCTCTTGTTATCTGCATCGGTGCTCTCAGTAGCACATCTAGGGACGAATGTAGGATTCTAACCGGGGAACCACCACTAAACCTAAGACGAGAGAAGTTACTCCTGAGGTATGCGACCAGGACTTCAATTTATGATAAGTCGCACCCCACAAGAGCTATAATAGAGAAGTGCAATAAGCCCTTTCGACACAAACTTTGCAAGAGTTTGCCAGGAGGAAAAAAATATATGACCTTAAAAAGGAATTAGACATCCCTAATATACAAGCGAAAGTCATAAACTATCCAGACCCCGCACCATGGACCAGTAAAACACCAAAAATAAACCTAAGTGCACTGTCTTATGGAAATAAACAAGAGCAACCCATAGAAATAAGGGCTAAAATCGTCTCTGAAATAGAAAGTAGGTATAAGTGGTACATCCAAATATACACGCATGGCTCTAAATCCCCAGACACAGGATCGACTGCAGCCAGCAGTGATCCCTGAGAAAAACATCACCCTTGGGGCGAGGCTACCAAATGACTGCTCTATTTATACGGTCGAATTTTGGGCTATTATCCAAGCAATCCAATGGATACAAACTAACCAATTACCGAAAGCAGTCATAGTTACTGACTCCCTCAGTGTGCAGCGGACTCTGGAATCAGATAAATTAACCAGTCGAGAAAACATGATTTGAAAAGTCTACTTAAGACTAAAAACCCTTGAACAAAAAAATCAGATTGTAGAAGTCACGTGGGTGCCCTCCCATATAAACATCCCTGGAAATGAGAGGGCAGATAAAGAAGCAAAAAATAAACTTAAATACCCAGAAGTGCACCACCTGGAATACAGTATATATGAGATTTACAGCATAATAAAACAAAAAATTGACGAAAAATGGCAGGGAGAAAGGGACAGTACACAAAAAGGGCGCAAATTATACAATATACATAAGCAAGTTTGTAGAAACCTGGCAAATCCGTTTGACATCAACGTTATAAATAGAATAAAACTGGCAAAACACTCCTGGCCAGCAGTTTTTGAAGATTTATGCCAGGGATAAAAGAGAAAGGAATCAACTGCCCTCACTGTCACAGAGACGCTCAACCATGTATTAAATGACTGGATAAAGTAAAACGAAGCAAGGAAAATATTCCAGGAAAAACAAGAAAAACTGAAAACCACAACCCAATATCCTAATTTCCTTACTACAGGAATCAACAAGACTAACATCAACCTAGTGTACGCAAACATCCTGGCCTACATTTCTGATATAGGAAAAAGAGGAAAAATGTAATCCCCGGTTAGAAATATCAAACTAAATTCACACGAAGGAAGAGAGGTAAAAGAAAGGTAACAACAATAATAACAGTAACCAAAATGTAAAACCATGGCAAACCCGAACAGTCTAAAGCGGGAGAGGATGGGCCCTTCCCAGGGAGGAAGGGATTGGCATACCGGAACCATTAGGGGCCCAGGTGCGTCGCAAAGGCGATCCAATCCCAACCCCCTTGGGGTGGAGAATCTCCACTCCCATGGATATGACTTAGGGGCAAGTCAAACCGCAAGCATCAACTTAACAAACTAACAACATTGCGAATGATGTAAAACCATAACAAACCCGAACAGTCTAAAGCGGAAGAGGAGGGGCCCTTCCCAGGGAGGAAGGGATTGGCATGCCGGGACCAATTAGGTTCCCAGGTGCGTCGCAAGGGCGATTCAATCTCGGTCGCCTTGGGGTTGAGAATATCCACTTCCATGGATATGACTTAAGGGCAAGCCAAACCGCAAGCCAAAATTCAACTCAATAACAACATTTTCAACATCATAATTTCATTAATAACAGACAAATCATGTTTTTTCTTTCTCTCTCTATTACTAACGCATGGTAAAGTCTTCCGGCTGAAATCACAAGGGACAACATAGAACAACCTGACCTCTCAAAACTTTAGCACGATATCAGGTTGTCCTAAGCCCAGACCATCAGGCCCAGCCTCACAAGGTGGCAACTATTTAACACACTAGAATAATAAAACTTGACCCTGTAAACTGGGCCATAACAAAATTAAAAATATAAGGTGGCCTAAGACCAGACCACTAGGCCCTTACCGCACAATGCGGTAACTGATGAACTAAACGCCGTAAAAATTAATAAACTGAAGTAGAAAATGGTAAGCATATGCACCAGATGGGAGGAAAACACTAACAAGACCCAATTAAAAATTAGACTATATAAGGTGGTCCCAAAACCAGACCATCAGGCCCCGCCACACAAGGTGGTATCAACCTAACAAACCCATCGAACTGACCCAAACAATTAAGTTTATAAGGTGGTATCAAGTCCAGACCACCAGGGCCCTACCGCACAAGGTGGTAACTACTTCTGGAATCACCCTCACAGCACTTAATAGAGATTAAATGTCTGTGCATACGCTTACTATTAAAAATATATCAACACATTGGATCAAAAAAAAAAATCTGTGTGTTTGTATGTTAAGTGTATGTTTGTATAAAGAAAAATCCCTTTCCCTTCTAAATAATTTGTATGTATGGTGTATGTTTGTATAGAGTGTGTTTGGTGTATGTTTTTTTATTCCTTTCTAAAAAAATGTGTTTGGTGTATGTTTTTATAGAGTGTGTCTTATAACTCTCCTTTACTCTTGTGTAAATGTTTTATAAAAGTGTTTCTTTTAGGTCCGCGCACATGGTGTGTTTTATGTGTAAGAGGCTTGAAAACCTTTTTCGAATATAACCTAATATCAGTACAAATATGACTAGTAATCCACCGAATCTACTATAACTTAATAATATCTGATTAAGATCACCAAATTGAGCGGGTTACACAAACCCAATTTTATTTATCTTGTTCTGGAAAATATATGTACATTTCGTACACTACATTTCAAAATTGATAGGGCAATAGGAAAATTTGATTTAACTGATTAAATTTGACCGCAATTACAATATGTGGCTAACACATAATTGGTATTAGGGACCTCCCGACTTAGTTTAACTGTGCAGAATTTGATCATGTATGTACGTTACTGGCGTCTCAGCTTCCGTCACTCTTCGCGCCTTCGCTTGCTTAGTCCGTGCCGCCTTTTCCACTCCAGACTGACTACTTCAAACAATTCTATCAACAACGTACGCTATAACGCGCTCTCATATACCTGTAAACATTGTGGTTCTAGTCCTATGTACAGGTATATCAACACACCTTACGATTTCGTGCGTTCAATGAAACCCTTTCGTGGGGCAACCATGCATTGACTGTAGGGTGTGTTAAATGTACTACCTCTCCAATAGCGCGCATTCAATTTAACCCCCTTAATCGTGGGGAATCATGCTGCGCTGGAGGGGTGTACATTTCTAAGTGTCAGGTGTGTTACGAACTGCTAACACTCCTGACAAAACAGAAATGTGTTAAATCACATATTTAATCCCCCTATGCGTGCTTCGCACGCATAGGGGGTATATAGTCGCACATGCCCGAAGGGCGAACACGACTCAAATTCAAAAATAATAATAAAAAAAGTGTAAGAGGGTTTTTTTTTTTTTGGGGGGGGGGGTGTTTTCATTCACGTCTGTGCTTCCAGCATATATAGCGACGCAATCACCATTTGCGCCATTCATCGTCAACTGAAAAGAAGACAAAAATGACAACAGTGGAGAATTTGCAGGAAGCCTGGGATGTAATGGTGGTTGTAGAGTCCCTGTTAGAAAAGACAGAGAGCTATTGGCGTTATCCAACTACTTTACACTATGTGACAAGGCAAGTGAATACCATAAAAGCAGCTAGGAGCCTTGTTTATGAAGTCATGGAGGAAGAAGCCATGAAATTGAAGGCAACCTCGGTAGTTACACAAAAGTCGAGTGGGATTGTTAAAGAAAGCGCTGGATTTCATGCAAGGGGTGGAGTACATCCTATAATAGGTACAGGAAGATTTATGGTTATATCCACCCCTCAGTAGTGTGAAAAGGGAAGAGGTTGTCCTACAAAGAGCCAAGCTTCTTGTGAGACAAATGATGGAAGAAGAAGTGGCCAAGATCAAGAAGGTTTGAGCCGAGGAAAGAATGGTGAAGGAGAAGGAGAATAAACAACAAGACTTACATCGCCTGAACGAGAACTGGATGAAGATCCAGGACAAGTTAAGGAGATTGAGCGATCCCAACTAGATCACTGATCAACCAAAGAAAAAGAAGTTTCACCTCCTAGGCTTCCTGAAGAAATGGTGGTCAGGGAGAAAAAAGAAAAACTCCAACGGCCCTTTTCATCGCCACCCACATCTCTTAGAGAAGAAATCAAATTGCCAATGGTGTTTCTATGTTTGTGTTTGTATATGTGTCTATTCTGTCCCTATAAAATACTTCAGTACCCCAAGTGCCCTCTCCATGTTAATTTCTCGTATGACCCCCAAGTGCCCTCTCCATGTTAATTTCTCGTATGACCCTATAGTGCCCTTTTTGGCCCTATTTACCCCACATTACTACTTATGTCACTCCGGCTGATAAACTCAAACCAATCCGCTTTTAAAACGATATTTCAAATGTCCACGTTAGATGTTCGCAGTTTTCCAGTTTGATTTTCATAAATCACAAGCTCGCCTGGGTCAACGTCAGCAACAACCCGGTTGGTAAACTCAAATCCGCTTTGAAGGCAAACTGTTCAAATCCACATCGGCGCCGCGTCGAACTGCCATAAATGTTAATAGGGATTTTGTATACTAGCAAGTGTAGTTTAATGTAAAATCAATAAGCGTTTGCGGGTTGGTAAACGCTCGAGTTCACGCAACGCTTTAACAACATGATGATCGCATAATGGCCCGTCCAACCGAGTTTGCAACGGCACCGTTGAATAAAACAGTGGTAGACGACTTTGTCTAACTCGTGTTTAATATTCAACAACTTCACGTAGTGGCGCAAGCCCATACAAGTCAAAATGTAAAAGTTGTTTGAATGTCACCACTGAGCAACTCAATGAGTTCCAGGTCCTGTTGTCAAATCCAGGTTAACAATACCAGTTTACCTTGTGCGGGAAATCATCGATGCGTGTTCATCCCGCATAAAGGTACCTCGGAAATTCTTGACTGACTTAGTCATTACAAGTAAATTACAATTGGTCAACGGCAAAGCCAGAACCAAAGGCCACATCCGCTCGGGAGCCTTTGGTTTTCACACCTGGATAATCGAAGAACTTTTCCTTTTTTTACATAGATGTTTCCACATCGGGAGGCTCCGCCAGACGCTACGCGTCCACCAACTGCTTTTCAGCGCCATTCCGGATGCAGTTCCGACGGCACCTAATGCAGCTGCTTTGCAACCGCAGGACTCGCAGCCGCTAACAACGCTGGAATGGCCGCGAGGAATGGAAATATTACATTGGTCTTTTTCATTTGTGCCACCTCTGACTTCGGTAACGCTAATATCACTGAGGTGTTCTTTCGTTTGATCACATTAAGCTGATTAAGTTGCGTTTGGGTTAACCACACTGCAACATTTCCAGTTAACTTCGTCGGAGAAAGCCTCAATGTGACCCCACAGTAGTTTTGTATTGCGTTTTTGAATTTCACAAGTTGCCGTGCGCTGAGATCAACTTTTACTTCGTGATAGGACATTATTATTTACCAGTGTAACAGGTTAAATTACGAATTTGAGAAACCAGCTATGAGTTTTCCACGGGCTCGTCAAGGACACTCATTCGGCCACCTTTGCCCTCCAACAACAGAAACGTATCTGAGAGGATTACAGCAAAGCGTGTTTAAACACCTGTAATGGAGGTAATGACGCCGGCAGTGTCGGCAGGAACGGGCCCACCTACACGTGCATGAGAATACGTGGCAACCACAGACTGGCTGAACAACTCCAGGTGTTCCAATGAAAAGTAATACATATGGTACAACTTACGAAAGTCATGCTGGGAAATCTGCAAACCTGTGTCAATGTTTTGATGTTGGTCAATAGCCTGTGGTATGCACGTTCGACATGACTGTCTGTAAAGTTAAGCAAACTTTCTTCAAATAGTTCCTGGTGACCGTTTAACCGTAAAGAAACCACAGACACCCCTAGTTTGTCCGATATCGTTGCGCTCTGGTGTTGTTTATTTTCTCTATCCATATTTGAAAATGCCACAAACACATATTTCGGTGCGCTATGACCATGTTGGGTACCTAATTGCCATGTAATCTGTCCCTGAATATCACTATTTGGATGCATGTCTGTGGTGTGTCGAAAAAGAACAGCGTTAACGCGGCCTCAGTCCCCATTAACGATAACAATGTTTTTTTTATGGCTAGTGAAGGGATTTGCGCAGCCATCCACAATGTGAATGTCAACAACACAACTTTACTACCAAGTACTGCATCGTTGGCGTTGTTCTTATGGTTTAACGTGACCGTGTGTTTGGCTCCAAACATAACCTTGCGAACATCTCTGCAAAACCCATGTATGTGACTGAGAGGAATCGCGCACGAACATTTTAATGAGGTTCTCTCAAGCTGTAGTAGACAATATGCAATCCGGAGTTGAAATTCTGGTTGGCGCCAAGGATTACGGCGGTGTGAGCAGCAAGGTTCGGCTCAAAAGCATTACGACCAGCAACAGTTGTTTTACACATTCTACAACTGCATTATTCGATGAGTCATAGACGGGCCAGCGGATTACGCATAATCATCGCTGTATCTGGCAAGTTCCGATATTACATGGCAATGTCAACGTTGTCCAGAACTGATTCGATTTCCTTTCCATTGATGGAAATACGCGCACTGTTGAAAAACGCCATAATGCCATTGCTGACAAATCCAACCAGAGTATCAGCAGGATAATCAGCATTGTCCGCTTGTATAAGTTTTCCCTCAATTTCCAAGAAGGCCTCACACGGAAGAAAAAACCTAAACGTGTCCTGTACTTGTAATTCTATTTTTGTTTTTTGGGGACCCTAGTCGGGTACGAATAATGCTGAAAATCTATGGTGCTGCGATCTACCAACACATGTGCGTCCATATCAAACGCGGGATCGGATGTAAATTTGAATTTTGTCATTGTGTTTACTTATACATTATTGGTTCCGTCTAATACCTTTTGCGCGATAACCGTTCCCATTGCCATATTTGCAATAGCTGATTCGGTGATACTTTTCTGAGCAACTTCATTGCTGATTTTACTGACTGGTGCGGGAATTGTTTCTGTCGATGGAAGTGTAATTGGTTTTGGTTATACCCACGGTGCTCGAGTCACTAATCGTCGTAGTCGATCTCGAATCGATTAAACCGCTTGCAAACCTATATTTTGTAATCGATCCGCAGGAACGTTTTTGATGCTATCAACGACTAGCATTGCAACTTGCTTAGCAATCAGTGCATCGCGCGAGGTCAACGCCACTGACACTTTGGGTGCACCTGTAAACAATCCTGAGACAACATCACCAAGACCAGTTCCGTATTATGTCGCGTAAACGGGTTTTTTCGCGTTTACAACACGTACTGGTATCACACGTCCACCTAAGACTGTCATTGTATTTAAATGTCAGGTCGATCTCTGATGTACAGTTGTATCTTCAAGGTCTCGCCGCGCAGCTCCAACACGTGCCCATACTGGTCCACAAGAGTAAAAGGAATATGCGTCAACCGACCATTATGCGATGGAAGATAACAGGCGTGCGAGCAATCGAGGTCAGATCATCCGGGGCCTCAGTCGGGGCAAACCAAAATAATATATAACCCTGTAATGCTTGTTTTGTTGAGGCTGAAGCTTCATAACTGCTACTAATGGCGTCACAGGTTGGATTAACCGGAGCCGTAGTGGTGATCATGCCAATGTCTGGCGCAAAAGTGTAGCTGGTTCCGTCAGGTCCTGCTGGCAAAACTCGTTCGTTTGGGGAAATTTCATTAATATCTTCAGGCCAACCAAGAACTGTTCTTATCGACGACTGCGCAATATCAACCGCATACTCTCGAGATTTAATCGAGCTAGTAGAACTAAGTGTGGCCTCGTATTCGCGTATGAAATGTTCTTTACCGGTCACCAATGCGATTCTTCGTCGGATTTCATTATTTATTGGTTCAAGCTCGTCTGCGCCAGTGGGAAGTCGGACAACATTCCAGGTGACGCCACCGTCTGACGAAAACATAAACGAGTTATTCGCGGTGAAGCCACCAAATGGCTGCGATCGAAATTAGGCCAACTGCGATAAACACGCAACGACGCCAATGCAATCTGAAGTGTGCGTGATTCCCCCGCGTTGATTGATGAAGCAAAAGTCTCATAACATTCTGGTTTCGTTGACGAGATTCTGATCATCGAGGTAATGTTCGGGGTTGTATTTGCAACAACACGCTGCAACGCGGCATTGATTTCTCGTAAAACCGAAAGCGTTTCAGAACTCAATATTGTATTAGTCGTATAAATCATTGACGTCTTCAACAGGTTCATGCATTAACAAGCGAATCGCCCCGGGTCCATGATGTCTTTGAGAATCAACCACTGTAGCCCGCGAACCGACATCACAAGTGGTTCGCAAGGTCATGAGGGTCACATAGTCCACCAAGACATTTTCCTTCCTTTGGTTGTTTTTTTCATAGCCTCGGCAAATTCTTTAGATTCAATTTTTATATTTGGGTGCATGTATGTGTGCCCGTACAGGTATAGGTAATTCTTCGGGTTTTGATCCAGGTGTTTGGGGAAATGGTTTTATACCCGCTTGCAAAGTTGTTTAGCTGATTATCAAAGCATTTCTACTTGTTCTTTCCGCGTGGACTTGGGTCGGGCTGCCGCCTCGGCCTGTTTCGCAATAGGTAATGCACGTCTTTGTTGTTTTTGTGTCGGTGCTTTTTTATCTTTCGCTCGTGAGGCTAAATGGTTCGTATGATAGTCCAGGTTCAAGATCGTAGGATGATCCGGATTCTATATATCCACAGAAAAAATTCGTATGGAAATGTTTGAACAAAGGGGTCGCAGATGGACGCGATGGGATCATTTCTCGTTTATAATATTGTCCTCGCTTATAGACTAAAATTCATTACACGCACGATTAAAAAGAATCTACGCATTATCATTAGCCGTAATTCGTGATTTTCCCGTAAACTCCCTATATACCCTCTTGAGCCATTCATCGTGTATGTATTGAGGATGTCTCTTTGTTGGTAGTTTTAACATCCAAGCTTCCCAGTGATGTGTGGCATAATAGCGGCATTATGAGGATTTTCATGGATCCATGCGCAAGCGTAGTCAGTAAAGCATTGAGACTTTGTTTTCATCTCCAACAGGTACCTGGCTGGTTGTTTTTGTGGAATATTTCTAAGTGTCTCTGCGGTGGTCTGTTCTAGAGTCGCAAGCGTCGTTAGTGAGCCTGCAGTGGTGTAGGATGAATGGAGTAATGGACCCGGTTCTTCTTCTGTTCCTATCACCGTCACGACTTTTCTTCACATCTTGTGCTGTTTCATGTGTGGGTTTGATCAGTGGTGCAAACGTTTGTTTGAAGCCCTCTGTAAGAGCTTCTCGTGCGTATTGTTGCGATTGTAACATATCTTTGACACATTTACGGCCAGCTATAGCATTGCGAATCAGTTCCTGGTGTTCGCGGGCAGCTTGCCTGCGGCGCTTTCCATACTCTGCTTTGGTATCAGTGGAGGAAAGTGGAGTTTTCTTCGGCGAAGCTTTCCTTTCCAGAGCTTTCTCGGTTTTGGACATTTGTTTATATTTGGTATGGTTGTTAAATTGTTTTATTCGAACCGGCTCAAATTAATAGTGCAAAAACTATATGGGTCCGAGGTGGCCGCAAACGTATTTCAAAACTCCACCCACGAGTGGAAAGCGGCCCAGCAGATCCAATGAATGTTTGCATCAATGCCACAAAATGTAATTAACATATTACAGTTGTCTCGGAAAACTGTAGGTACATGCGCATATCGTTATTCGCACTCGAATCAAGATCATCAATCGTAGGCGCGTCGTCAATAGTGTAAAAGAAGTCAACCGTGGACGTGGTTGCTTTGCCACCCAATGACAACGCCTGAAGCGCTTCCGAAAAATCCCCGAGTACGTTCTAACACGTTCCACGTCAACCATCGTAAAATCACATTCAACAACAGTTAGGGTTATCCTGATCCAGCCGGACCAACGATTAGCGCGCGAAACCAATTTAGAAACATATGATCGTGTTTGGGAGGTTTCGATGCTGCCTTCACAGAAAAGTCAATGACGGAAAAATCTTTTGAGTTTCTCAACGCGTCGGTGCTTTTTCGTTTTCTTGATGCTGTTAAATGTCAACACAGTTGTTTTATAATACAACCATGTAGACATATTGTGTCTGATGCCGCACAAAAACACATACTGCGAATCCAGCTCGGGTTTAAACACGTTGGTTGGTTGGTTGTTATGGGTTTAACGCCATTTTTCAGCACATGATAGGCTATACATGGCGGCTAGTATATTTTGTGGAGGAAGAAACCGAGAAAACTCCGGGAAGAACCACCGACCCACGGGAAGCTACTGGCAAGCTTTCTCACATACCACGTTGGCCGAGCCCGAGATTCGAACCTACTCGGACAGAGGTGAGATCTCAGTCATCTGTAAAGGCGAGCGCCTTAGACCCCTCGGCCACCCAGGGCCCATTTAAACACGTTATGGTAGAGCTGCAATCGCTGGAACTTGTGTCCGATATAAAGCACAGAAATTCACATTTGTTAAAAGAAAAAGTCGGCGGCGGTGATGTCGCTGCCGCGTTAGCGAAACTACCCGGAACACCATGGAGTAAATACGCTGGTGAAAAGCATATGTCTGGATACAATTACTGTGGGCCTGGAACACGGCTAGACATACGACTTGATTCTAAAATCGACAAACGCACGTGGAAGCACCTGTAAACCGCGTCGATGCTGCATGTTACCGACATGATCTTGCTTACAAAGCATCAAATGATATCCGTGCACGTCAACGTGCCGATGTAGATCTCATCCATGATTTGAATGCAATTAATAATAAGTAAACAAACATGAATTTAAGAGCGTAGTTCCTGAACGGACTTTATCGAAAATAATCTACAGTCCACTCGGTAATTGTAAGGTGAATCCACTGTTGAAAAGTTAGCAAACGAGGCAAAAGGCAACCATGATATTGCTTGAGCATGGTTGGCTAAACAAGTGTTGTGGCAAATTTACCTACCCTTGCCAAGGAAAATTTCCCGTGGTTGGTTTGATGTCCAAACCACCTAATGAAGTTCATTAGGCTGATCTTTTATTTCTTCCACATGATCGGGTACTCGGACACACATACAAATACGCGTTATCCATTATATATATATCGCTATCAGATACAAGAAAGCCGAGCCGTTGACGTCCAAATATGCAGCTGGTGTCGCAGATGCAACGAACGTATTTACACACGTAGACCGTTAACTTGGCCACGGTTATTGCAAGTCGATCAGTAAAGAATTTCTTGGATCCGTTGCTGTGTTGTTGGCAAAATATCATGTGCGTGTTTGTGTTGTACATGTTAATATACATCGCGACCAGGATATTGTGGAACGATATAACCGTATACTTGCGGAACGATTATTCGGACATCAATAAGAATTATTGATGAGGTCTCGGATGCAGGGGGCTAGCCCCCCCCCCCCCCTGGGTGCTCGATCTCGGATCGTAAAACGATCTCACTAGTGGGTAACATGACTTCGATAAGCCATCGCAGCGCCGAATAATGAAATCACACGCGCGATTGAATTAAAATCTGCAGATGCGATTCAACAAAAGACTGTCACTGTTGTGAAATCAGTTTCACATCTACCACCGTTAGAATCACTCGAAAACAATTTTGTTTGGTATCTGTATGCACCTGGGGAGTTAAAAGGTGGACAATGTCGTGCTTCTGATTCGGTATGGTCCGTCGATGTATTTGCTATCTCAGCCCGGATTGGCTTTCCAAGGCAACCAACACGTTATTATTTGGCACCTTTGGATGAGCAATCGGCAAAGCCTCCCGGTAGAGCATTTGTGCCAGAGAAATTGCAAGTCTTTCCTGCGAATACAGAATTGCCAACAAGATCTACTTTGAAATCGTAAGCGGATTTGTAATCGAATGATACCTATACATGTAAGTCGTAATTCCATTGGGGAATATCCATCGTTTGGTGTCCAGCGGTGACAACCTCACCTTGGTGCATCGATACACCCCCATGTGATGTTTACTTCTGATCATGTTGGCTGAATGTATGAATTCGCGTCGCTCGTTAAGACATTCCACATACATCTCGTGTGTGAGATCTTTTTTCACAAGAACCCCGGCAACTCTTTTTGCACGTTTTTGTGTTTTCGTATCCGACCACAATCGAGTACATTTTAGGGTGCACTCCCACGTATTCTTCGATAGGTTTACTCGCGCACTCGTCTTGAAATTTCCCCACAACGTTCTTGATTCTAGAAGGCATGAAAGGTTCAGAGTCGGTATCTCATCACGTATGGATACAAACATTTTCCAGGTTGCTTAACCGACACAGTAAGTACCCCGGTAAAAAGTTTTCGTGCGAACGTTGCCTGCATTTATTTAGCTCTCAACCGCTTCTTGTCAATCATGACTTTTATTGTGGTGGAATCAGTGGAAAACCTCAGCGTACAATTATGCCAGAACCCGGCAAAAACAGTTTGAAATTTACCGCGGTGCAACTAAAGATGAAAGTACCGTATATCATTTATGCTGACTTTGAATGTTTGAATGTTCTAGTAAACACTCTTAATGTTCCGTCGAATACAATGCAAGTAGCTGAACAAATCCTATGCGGGTTTTGCTACATTGTTGTCCGATGCGACGGAGCAATGGAGCCACCAATATTATATCGTGGCCAAAACTCGGTTGAGGTGTTTCTTAAATCGCTCGAGGTTACCAGGAAATGGATCCGTAAACAGCTCTATTCGACCGAAGACATGATTATGACCTGTGATGGTATTAATTAGTTTTCCGGGAGAACTCATTGCTGGATTTGTGATGATCCCATTGAGACTGAAAGTTCTAATGTTCGCGATCACTGCCATATCACTGACGGGTACGGAGGAGCCGCACATAACGCATGCAATCTACGGTTGCAAATTAAACCAAATAAAATAAACATTCCTGTGGTGTTTCATAACCTGCACGGGTATGATAGCAACTTGATTATGCAAGCAATCGCAACAGCATCGAATGCGCCAATAAGCGTCATCCCCAACACAATGGAAAAATACATGACGTTTACGGTGGGTCAGTTGCAGTTTACTCATTCATTGCAGTTTTTGAATTACAGCTTGGACAAGCTACCTTCCGGTGGAAAGCTTCAAAATCACAAGTTGATATGGTGCCACAGCTGACAAGTCAAAGTTGATAACACAAAAAGAAATGTACCCATACCAGTACATGAGTGGATGGGAACAGTTTGCCGAAACTTAGTTGCCACCGATCGAGACATTTCATTCGTCATTGTCTCGCAAAAGTATTTCAGCCAACGACTACGCACACGCAAACTCGGTTTGGCCTGCATTCGAGTGTGAAAACCTCGGTGACTATCACGAGTTGTATTTGCTCACCGATGTGTTGTTGCTCGCGAATGTCTTTGACGCGTTTCGTGATACCGCCAAGAGAATATACAATCTCAATCCCGCGCACCATTTTACGATCACCGGGAATGACCTGTTGTTGCACCCCTTGCCTGTTAGTAGATTTTCGGGGCTAGATCCCGCGGGTGTGGACGTACAAACACATGTGCACGACAGAAACAGAGACCAAAGATACTTCATTGAAGTTGACTTGGAATACCCAGCTTCACCACAGTCATAATGACTACCCGCTGGCACCGGAAGCATTGCAGGTGCCCCGCGAATGTTTGTCCCCGTATCAGTGTATGATCGTGGACGAATCCGGACGCAAGTTTACCGAACTATGTAGTTCACGTACGAAGCCTGCAGTTGTATCTGCAATTGGGAATGCATGGAAGCAAAATTCATCGGGTGCTTAGAATTAGCTTACACGCTTGTCTGGCTCCTTTTTATCCAGATGAATACGGATCTGTGCACCCAGGCCACTAACAAGTTTGAGAAAGATTTCTTTAAATTTATGAACAATTCCGTATAAGGGAAAACGATAGAAAATCCTCAAATGCGAATCAGCGTTGACCTTGTCCGTGATACCGATCAAGACAAGTTTCGAAGGCTCATCGCAGATCCGGCATTGGAATCCCGAAAGATCTTCGATGGTGGGCTTCTTGTTGTACATAGTAAAAGATCGAAACTGAAGCTGACGAAGCGTATCTACGCTGGCACGTCTGTGCTTGATCTTCAAAACTGCTAATGTATTAGTTTTACTATGATAAAATAAAACTTTTTACCGCGGTCGTGTTAAGATGCTTTACACCGATACCGACTCGCTGCTGATGCATATAATGGTCGATGATGTGTACACAGATATCGCATCAGACACGAATTTGACAAAAGCGAGTATCCGAAAGAACACCCGTTGTTTAACGACACAAACAAAAACGTCGTAGGAAAATTCAAAGACGAGTGCATGGGTGATCCTATCGAAAAATATTTGGGACCGAAAACAAAAATAGGATAAAGATTATTGTTAAAACCGATCTCACACACGAGATGTAAAAGGAATGCTTTCGCAAGCGACGCAGATTCGCACATACATCCAACATGAAACGAATAAAGAACATCACAGTCTTTTGTCGAATCGCATCAGCGGGTTTTAATCCAATCGCGCGTTATTTGATTATTCAACACTGCTGTGACTAATGGTAGTCGTGTTACCATCTTGCGTAATTGCTCTGCAATCCGAGACCTCATTAACACATATTGCGCGTACTGATGAAAAATAATTGTTCTGCAAGTGTGCGATTAAATGGCTCCACAATAGCTTGGTCACGATGTATATTAACATGTCCAACACGAACCTGCACATGGTGTTTTGTCAGCAATGCAGCAGCAGATCCGAGAAATTCTGTACCTGGATCCACTTGTAGTAACCGTGGCCATGTTAACGGTCCGCGTGTGAAGATACTTTTAATCGCATCAGCGACACCAGCGGAATCTTTAGACGTATACGGCTCCGCTTCCTTGTATCTTCTAGCAATATCTACAATGGTTAACGCGTATTTGTACGTACGCCCACGTACCCGGTTATGTGGAAGAAATAAAAGATCAGCCTGGTGAACTTCGTTAGATGTTTGGACATCAAACCAATCACGGGATAACTTTCTTGGCGCCGGTAGGTAAATTTGCCACAGCGCTTGTTTGGCAAACAATTCTCGAGCAACCCCCTAAGTGACCGCTGCTGCGCTCGCTAACTTATCAACAGCGGCTTCACCTTTCCAATAACCGCGAGGACTGTAGTATATATTGGCTGAAGTTCGCTCGGAAACCATGTTTGTTTATAATATCAATATATTTTACCTCCAATTAGTGAAATATGTCCAGCCAAAACAATCTTGGCCTTCTTAGCCCCTTTGATAATCCATCTAGGGATTCTTCCTCCGAGTGTAGGATTGAGCGCGTTCAAGTCATGGATGAGATCTACAACGGCACGTTGACGCGCACGGATATCATTTGATGCTTTGTAAGCAAGATCATGTCAGTAACATGCAGCATCGATGCGGTTTACGGGTGCTTCCCCGGGCGCTGGTCGATTGTTAGTATCAAGTAGTATATCCAGCCGTATGCCATACCCACAGAAATTGTATCCGGGAATATGTTTTTCACTAGGGTGTTTACTCCATGGTGTTCGGGGTAGTTTTGCTAATGCGGCAACGACATCACCGCCGACGACTTTTTCTTTTAGAACTGGAACTGAAAGTGAGACGGCTTTGCCGTCCGAAAATGGATGTGAACTTCTTTGCTCCACACTGAACACAAGTTCCAGCGATCGTAGTATGTGTTTTTGTGCGGCATCGGACTCAATATGAAGACACGATTGTATTATACAACAATTGTGTTGACATTTAAGATGGCATCATAATAAAGGAAAAGCACCGAAGATGCAAACAAAAACCCGCGCTGAGAAGAAACAAAATTCGGAAATTTTTCCATCCTTGACTTTTCCGTGAAGGCAGCACTCAAACCATCCAAACACGGTAATATGTTTCCAAACTCAGTTCGTGCGTTACTCATTGCTCCGGCTGGTTCAGGGAAAACCCAACTGTTGTTGAATATGATTTTGCAATTTTGACGCGGGATCTATTGTACGTGATTGCACCGTCGGCTGATGATCAACCGTGTTATGACGTACTCAAAGATTGTTCAAAAGCATCAACTCCACGGCTGATTTCTTTTCCGCAATCGATGAAGCACCTACTATTGAAGACCTTGATCCGAATGAAAACAATGTTGTCGTGTACGATGACGTGATGTTGGAAAACCAAATCAATCCCGCGTGAATATTTTCCCGAGGTCGACACTAAAACATACATGTGATCTATTTGACGCAACGATACACACACGTGCCTAAAGTAATCCGAGACAACTGTAACATCTTAATGATATTTCGCGGCATTGACGCGCATGGCCTCTCAAACATTCATTGGACTTGGTGCGCTGGTGACCACACGTGGGCTGAGTTTCGAAATATGCTCGCGGAGGCCACCTCGGACCCGTATAGTTTTCTCACTATTGACTTGACTGGTGGACCCAGAGTGTTAGCACTCCAGAGCGGTCTCGCTTCTGGGAAGAAACAGGCCACCGGTGAAAGGTGGAATCATTTTGTAAAAAACATTTAGTGCATTTTACAGTAGAAAAATTGAAGAAGACTGGGAATTCTGAAGAGAATATCTGTGCAAGTATGCGCCCACGTACCAAGTCCAACGCATACAACAAATATTCGCTCCAACACAACAAGAAAGAAGTGCATATGAGCCAGAAAAAAAATGTTTACAGAAGAAATACCGACAGCGCGGAGAGGACAACTAGAACAGTTTAAACAATTTAGCCAAGCAGATTGCAAAACAGGCACGGGAAAAACAACCTGAACTAGTATACGAACCGCAAGCCACTGCACCCCCAAGCGATGCTGTATCTGCAATGGCACAAATTGCATAATTTCAAGCTCAAAGAAGTCCTTGGTGGACCGTGTGACCCTCATAACCTTGCGGAAAGGTTGGACTCACTTGTGGGGTCTGCTCGCGCAAACAGCAAAGCACCCGAAGTCGTTAATGAGGCCGTATCTATTTTTCAGCGGTTGCTGACCAATGACATACTGGACATGGGAATGTTTCGCTTGTTAATGCACGAACTTTTTGAATACATGGATGACTTGTACGACTAGCGCGATACTGAGTTCTGAAATGCTTTCGGTTTTATGCGAAATCAATGCCGCGTAGCAGCGTGTTGTTGCAAATACAACACCGAGCATTACCTTGATTACGATCTCATCAACGAAACCAGAATTTTATGTGACTTTTTCTAACCAGTTGCCGCAGGTGTATCATGCAAACTCGCGATATCATTGGCATCGTTGCGTGCTTATCGCAGTTATCCCCGCGAATAACTCGGTTATGTTTTCGTCAGACGTTGGCATCACCTGGAATGTTGTTGGACTTCCCACTGGTCCATACAAGCATGAATCAATAAATAATGAAATCCGACGAAGAATCACTTTGGTGACGGATACAGACTCTAAAAGTTTAATTCGCGAACACGTTCCCGCACTCATCTCTGCCATATCGATCGAAGCTCCAGCGTACGTTGTTGATATTGCACAGTCATCGCTGAAAACAGTTCTTGGTTGACCCGAGAATATTTATAAGATTCCCGAACATGAACAAATTTTGCACGCAGGACCCGACGGTACCAGTTGCAATTTTGCACCAGACATTGTTAGAATTGCCACTACGGCTCAGGTTAATTTTACCTGTGATGCCATCAGTGGCAGTTATGAAGCCTCAGCATCGACAACGCGAGTGTCGCACGGTTATATATCGTTTGGGTTTGCCCCGACTGAGGCCCCGGGTGATCTGATATCGATTACTCCCACGCCTGTGTGTCTTCCATGCAACAATCCATGGTTGACAGATATTCGTTTCGCCCTTGTGGACCAGGACAGGCACATGTTAGATCTTAGTGGTGAGACCTTGGCATTACAACTAGAGATCGAGCCTATATGTAATAAAATGACAATTGTGCATGGACACGTAAAACCAGTTCGGATTATTAACGCGAGAAAACCTGTTTACGGGGTATATTTCGGAATTGGCCTTGGTGATGTTATCCGTGGATTGTTTAAAGGTGAACTAAAGGTGCTCATGGCCTTGTCTTCGCGCGCTGCACCAATTGCTAAACAAGTTGCAATGCGAGTCATTGATAGCATCAAAAACGTTGCTGCGGATCGGTTAAAAATTCTGGAATTGTAAGCGATTTAATCAATTTGAGATCGACTACGACGATTAGTGACTTGAGCACCATCAAAGCAGTTACATTACCATCAATAACAACAATGGCAGCCGCGATCAGTAAAATCATCAATGAGGCTGCTCAACAACGTCTGTCTGATTCACCAGTTGTTAATCTGTGAATGGGAAGCGGATCGCAGTTGTCCCGCAAAAAACGAGACAATAATGTCCAAACGGAAACTAAAGTTTGTCAAAAGGCCCAATTCAAAGATGTATCCGATCCTGTGTTTGACATGGAAGTGCCTGTGTTGCAAGATAAAAGCAAGCAAAATTACTAATATTATTCATATGAAGCTAGGGATCCAGACAAGGAAGGGCCAGTGAAATTTCAGGTTCATGACACATCTCGCTATTTTCTTCAGTGTGAGGCAATCTTGGAAGTCCACGGAAAGCATGTATAAAACAACTATGCTGCATACGGAGCCGGTAGCAAAGTCGGATATGTCAACAACGGCATCATGGCATTGTTCAGCAACGCACGTTAAATCATCGACCGAAAGGAAATCGAAGCAATTCTCGACAATGTTGCCGTTGCCACAACAATTCTCGGACCCGCCCGTTACAGTGACGAGTACGCAAGGTTGGCTTGACCTTCTATGATGTTTGTTAAAGACACAAGCGGCCGTCCTGATTCATCCCAAATACATCATTGACGCCGTTCACAACCATGCGGTCACCGGAGACAATCCCAATTTCAACGGTGGATTTCAGCAGCGTCGAGTGCAGCTTAATGCTCGCGGGGAGTTTTTCTGCACGATTCCACTCCCACACACATTCGGGTTTTGTAGACACTTTCATAAGGTTTTTCTCGGGGCCAACAGAAAAGGCAACGCCAATGATGCAATTCAGCGTGATAATGTCGCCGCCGAGGGTAAAGTTGTGTTATCCAAATTTACTCTTTGGATGTCATCAATAAGTCAATCAGTGGCCACAGACGCATGTTTGGCATCATTTATGGTGTCTGGTGGAACATTTATAATTTAATTTCGCGCGATGACTACAGATTTAAAACAAAGCGACGTCCGAAAAGAATTTTCATGGTAAATAAGTACTCAACGTGTCAGTACGCCAGGGAACGTGTTTATAGCATTTCAAATAGTAGACAATATCCACAACCAAAAGAAAGTCCAATGATATTCGCAAATCTGGCAGTGACTGGGGTCTTGCTGAGGTTAAACGCTCACCAAGAACTCACCGAAAACATTTGCTCGACTTTGGGAACTATCAAATAGCTCGTGTGCATCATCGACAGTTGAAATACCTTGACCGAGACCTAAACGTTGACACAGGATTGCAGATTTCCCAGCACGATTTTCGTACGTTGTATTCGATTTATTACTTTAACCTCCAGCATCTGGACCAGTCTAAGCAGTACGTGGTGGACATGTAGTTCAAAGCACGTGTAGGAGCCACCTAGAGTACAGATAGTTACGACTCTAGGTCTTAAAAATATGTAACAGAAAGAAGGTAAAACCAATAATGTAAATAAAATCAACAAGCAATATATTTCCAGACAATTAAAGTGAAAATTCAAAAGACACGTACAATTTTTGGGTTAGATTCACAATATTCCTAAATGTTCTAATCACAAGTCAAAAATAATAAAATATTCGGAATGAAATCCAATAGCCTTAAATGACCTGATGTACTACAATGATGTAATCCAGAATGTGTTTGAATGAGTTCACATAAATCCCAAAATCATGTATTAATCGAAAAGTCAAAGAGCACTTTAGTATTTCCAATGAATATTGTAAACAAATAATTCCTCTCAAATTATATATTTCAACAACACAACTGTAATTACTAAAATAAATTCCTTACAGACTGATCTTTAGAACCGGAATTCTAGAACAGGAATGAATTTGTTAACCACAATCTGTATATAAATATACAAGCCTACCTGACCTATGTCACATAAGTCTTATTGCGAAATGCCAATGAAAATACTAGCCTACCTGACACATGTCTCAACTTACAAGCATGGACAAAAGTTAAGTATGTATTTTCAGATAGCCATACAACTTACAATCATAAACAAAAGTTAAGTATATAAACAACATGCATAATACCTCATGTAATAAAGATAAAGAAAGATGTATGCAATGAAGTTTTCTTTTAAATATGCATCTGATACTATAATAATCAAAATTATATAGGAAAATGTCTTATGAATGACTCTCAGCTGAATTACACAAAATAAAGCAATATGGTACTTCTATACACGGGATGGTGCATCTGAAGTCACATTATCTTTTCCCCAGCATCGAGCTCTATCTCAACACTTTCCGATTTTTATTTTTCATTTTGTTAATTAAAGTAAGGGGATTGTGATCACTGAATACAATAACCGGAGAAAGAGCTGAGGTAATATACACTTCAAAATGTTGTAAAGTCAATATCAAAGCCAAACATTCCTTATCAATTGTGGAATAGTTCTTCTAGGTCTTGTTTAGTTTTTTTAGAAAAATAGTACACAGAATGATCCACATAATTTTTGTCTTCTTGAATCAGTACTCCACAGTAAATTTGCAGCTGCAGGTTGGATGTGTTGTGGGCGGCTCCTCTGTACGCGTCAGTGATGTGGCAGTGATCGCGAACTTTTTCATCGATGGAACTGAAAGCTCCTTCGCAGATATAGCAATGCGTCGCTGCGGCAAACTCGCTAATGTCATCGCGGGTCATGATCATGTCCGAGGGATAGGCAAGCTGTTGTCTGATCCATTCAGCTGGAACCTCGAGCGATTTAATAAACATCTTAACCGAGTCCTTGCCGCAGTACAATTTTGATGGCTCAGTTGTTCCATCGCATCGGACTACAGTGTTGCAAAACCCGCATGGGACTTGTTCAGCACCTCGTAATGTATTTGATTGAACCGCGGGGGCGTCTTCGGGAAGCGAACGTTTAGACATTCAAAGTTCACATAGATCATATACGGGACCTTTATCTTCTGTTGCCCTGCAGTGAATTTCAAAATATTATTGCCGAGTTCTGGCATGATCGTACGCTGCGGCTTCTCACTGACTTCCCCTCAGTAAAAATTATGTTGGGTGATAAATACATGTCGACACGGACACTTTTTCGTCTTGTTCTTCCTGTGTCGGTAAACAATCTGGTAAAGATTTTATATCCACACATAATGGTGCATGACGCCTCTGAGTCGTCCATTTTGCTCAGCAACAACATTTTAACGTTAGTCCGCCCGCGTGTATGTGGGGATAGTCGATGAGGATAAAAACCTTTGTCCCAAGCGTACACGTTAATGACGATATCAGGGTTGAGTCGTTCAAACTTTTCGAGTACGATCTTAGAAGCCTTTACAGGGAATTCTATGTTGCCAAAGTTGAATTCACCCAGGTGTTGTCGGTATTTTCGAGGCTGATCTGTATTATTGCGTGCGGAATGAAACGTGGACAAGATCGCCTGTTCAAAACATTGGTTGTCGTCGTTTTTCACGTTTAGCACTGTCCGCGATGGAACATACGCTGATGTTGAAATATAACTGGATCCGCGAAAAGGCTTGTACGGGGAAACCCTAACATGAACTTCCGCACATTGATTTGCCCTTTGTGATCTTCGCTGTTTTTGTTATCTTCGTTTGGTATTTTGCTATCTGTCTCGTCGCTGCGTATTTCATTATCTGAGCCGTCACTGGGTATTTCTGTGTCGTCGCTGGGTATTTCGTTATATGTGTCGTCACTGGGTAACTCAGTCACCGTCAGCGACTTAAAGTTTTCTTGCACAATATCATGCAATTTCATGCTTTTTGTTGCATTCATCAGTAAAACAAAATACTACTACAACTTCCAATATGCTACCAATTTGCATTGATGAGAACCATGGCCAAAAATAACATATGCAACATGTAGAAAAATTATTTTGAAGCCTTACTCAATAGTGTTAAAACGATTCGAATAAGGAGTGTGTTATTTCAACACGCAAGGCCCCTTCTAGTCTTATTGAATTAATCTCGTTATCTGAGATCCAACGTGCCATAGCCAAACAAAAGAAGGCAAAATGTCCAGGATCAGATTTTTTATATGTAGAACATTTTAAATTTTCAGATAATACACTTCATGTTCTTTTAATGGTTTTATTTATTTGTATCTTTGTACATAACTTTGTTCCAGATGATGTCTCAAAAGTTACAATTATCCCGCTACTGAAAAGTATAATTCGTAACCTGGCAGACAAAATTAATTATCAACCTATAGCCCTCACGACAATTATTTCGAAAATATTTGAATGCGTTGTACTACAAGTATGTAAAGTCATAATTTCTGATAATCAGTTTGGTTTTAAAGAAACAACATTCAACAGACCTATGCCTTTAAGGAAACTGTCAACTGTTTTATTCAGAACATGGTAGCCCAGCGTTTGCATTTTTTTAGATGGTAGTAACGCATTTGATAGGGTCAGTCATTGGACACTATTTTAAAGGTTGCTCGTCGATCAAATTCCCGTCTACATAGCTTATACTCTAGTTAACTGATATGGCAAACTGTTATACTATGTGCGTTAGGGAGGTGCAGTATCCAATTTCTTCCATGTAACCAATGGGGTGATGCAGGGAGGTGTTCTTTCGCCTTTTTTATTTAATATATACATAGACGATTTAAATCGTAAGCTGGGTGAGTGTCACGTGGGAATACATTTGACACCAAATGCGTTATTTCTTAACAATTTTAGTTTTGCTGATGATATGCCATTGATAAGTCCTTCTGTCGTAGGTTTAGGGAAATTATTAAAGATATGTGAACATCACGCATTTAAGAATGATATCATATACAATACACACAAATCGGTATGCAGTTTCTTTCAGTCAACTTCTTTCAAATTACCTTCTCCTTCCTATGTACTTTTTAACGACTATGCTCTTGCATATGTCAAAAGTTATACTTATTTGGGTCATATTTTTTAAAATCCAATCGGTCAGATGATGAAGATATGATGAGACATTACAGATTGTTGTGAACTCGAACAAACATCAGTGAATGTATGAAAACAAAACTAGTTATTGGTTATAATAATAGCCTTCGTTTGCTATCAAACCTTCCAAGATGGAACAGTGCCTGTACCATGTTTGTAAACTATAATGTATTCATTTTTGAGGAAGTAATGAGAAAGTATGTGTTTTCAATTACGACAAGAATATATAATAGTAAGAACTGTATCTTGAAATCTTTGTGGAACTATGAGATTCGTTTACATTCTCAAATTATAGATAGATGGAACAAATTACTCTTTAAATTTCTTACATACTTGTTCTTAACAATGCAAGACACATTCTTTAGTTGTGGATGTGTCTGTATATTTATACATAAGACACCTGTGATCATTCATGTTTAAAATACTTTAATATTTATTATATTTTAATTTAGATGTATGGAGCATGGAGTCTGAAATAAAGAATTCTTATCTTATCTTATATCAAGTTTTCGGTGTCGGCGTTATAACGCGAGCCCCAACCCTGTTAATTTTTAAATGTGGATACATTTTGTGAAAAATCATACAGCAGTTTTTGGGCCTCGTTGACAAACTGATATGATGCATTCAAGTTAAACAGCGATGTGACCTTTTCTGTAACGTTATACATATACCACGGCGTATGTAATTTAATTCCCGTATCAGAATTCCCGTATCAGATACGCTTATTAATTCTACGACGATACTATGCATGTCAAACAGTGGTACGTTCGGCATTATATAATACTCGCTGTGACTGTTTAATATAAGCCTCCGCTAGGATTGCACTTGTCGATGGTATATCTTTAAGCTTTACATGCATATACACGCGCTAACTTAAACTGTTGCACATATTTTTCTTACAGTCAACAGACGTGATACTGATCAGTGTCAATTACACAACATCTCAAGGAATTATGCATGTCTAGTAGATAATCGACACCGACAGCACACCATCAGATTTGACTTTCATATTTCATGTGGAACTCAAACCAAAATCGACGTTTCCTCAGTTAATAGACACAAATATAATTTTCAGCTAACGTGATTCGAACCTGAAATTTATCAAAACACACTAACAAATTAGGCCACGAATTAACACTTGGACTGGAAATAAAAGGAATCATACATAAGCTTAACACAATAAAAAAGAAACAAAAAAAAAAAAAAAAAAAAAAAAAAAAACCACGCGTGATGTATTCCTCCCTGTTTTTGCCAATATGAAACCGAATCCATTTTAAAATTGCCATCCATCACCTGTTTCTTCTTGTGCAATGACTCTTTATGTAATTGGCTCCGTCTGACGATTGTAGTGTGCATGTCTCGGTTTATCAATGTTAGAGATCGCATTCATGGCCGCACACACTTTATCAATCATTATTGTAGAAGGTATCTAGTATGGCAATTTATACGTCTCAATTATTAAATTAGCACGCCCACCAGCAATACTTTGAGTCCGTTTCATATTGACGATGGTTAATTTAACTGTTGTCGAGACCTTAATCTGAAAAACTTCGGTCCATCCTTGAGAATTATAGGCACGCGGAACAAAATGTTTCAGACTAATCTGTCCGCTACAACATGTGATACTTATAATGCCGTTCTGGGAATTCCCAAGCTAATCAATACTACATTGGGGTTCTCTCTCTCTCTCTCTCGGAGGCGCTCTCATGGAACGGAGTCGCGCGGACCGGACCTGAGTAAAATCGTTGGGGTAGAAGGCTCGAATCCGGATAAGTAATAAACATCTCAAATCCCCACCATAAAATCACTGGGAAAAACTTAACAACAGTAATGGTCGCTGCGGTCTCGCTTCTTTCGAAACGCTACTGCTGCCACAAGTTGAACTCGGTTACTAAATTATTTTATTTTTCCGAAGCGCTTGCTCTTGTTTTTATCTCATTTTTGTTCAAGGGATTTGCACAAATTAACGGAAAAAATATAAATTTCAGGTCTTTCACCAGCAACTGTAGCACAGTTATTGTTAACTTTTCATCTTTTTTCGCCAAATTTGAGAGTAAAAATGGCTGAAATGACACCCTCTTAAGACAAGGCTAACTATGGGGTCAAACGGTTTGTGGAGGCAATAGCGTTGTTTACCTAAGTCACTATCAAAGAACAGTTTGACAGTGAAGTACTCTCGCATCTAGGACTCGTGATAGTAATTTAAGTCCCGCAGTAAACCAACCAGTAAACCAATGGAACCACTATTTTATATTTAAAAAAATTAATTAAGTATGAATTTCTAAATACTGATGATCAAGCTTTTATCTCTCAGTATAGATCCACACGATAGTTCAGTGTCAATCCTTTTACTTCACATTTTGTATGAAGTTGTCCTTGTTGGTCTCGGTACTGGTAGCCGTAATTTGTAGGTCCACAATTGACAAAACTCAAAATAGTATCTTGAAGATGTTCATCGATTAAAGCTCCTAATATTCGTCTCATAAAAGTTACAAAACATAATACAATTTTAAACAGGCATTGGCTGTCGTGTACACTGCAATGATGAAATCGCCAAACTCGTCGGATCGTTGTTAACCTGAACGATACTTCTCTTGGTACTGGAATATTCATCCCCCGATAAAACTTTGCGTTTTCCGCTGCCTCTTTTCCATTGGTCATGTTAAACTAATCGTTAGATTGTTGGACGTGTTGAACTTTGTGCAGGAGTTTGGAAGAAGTTAATTCTGCATATGTGCTAAATTCGATCCACAGGAGATTTCAAACTGTTGTGAGTACTGGATAGTCTCAGACGATCGCCATCTTTAACTTGGCATTATTGTTTCAGTGTCTCTAATAATGATTCCCATAAATCTGTAATGAAACCCGTTGCTTTCTCTGGTGGAATCTGAGGCTTGAATTTTTCAAATTTCAGCATGTACGTGTGATCCGTGGTTCCACAATTTTTGGAAGTAACTTTCTGTGTCGCTCAAATATAAAATTTTAAAAAAAAAAGAATCAGGAGCAACCGAGCGACTTTATTTCGTGGTTGATCCTGATTCTCTCGGTCTTGAAGTGGAGATAGATGGTATTGACTCGGGATCACTCATGTCGTCTTCAAAATCGTCGGCGTGAACTTCTGCCCACACTTCTTGGAAAGTTTTGGGTGACACAGAACGTCATCGTCGTCTCTTGGCTTCTGTTGGTTTCTCCTTGAAAATATGTCATCATTTCATGACAGTAGATCATTCAAATTTATTTTGACTAGGCTACAAGCTCTCGCTCTCTCGCTGTATATAGAGCCAAGAGAAGACACTTATTCAGTTTCAATCTGTGAAGATGGAACATCCACAAGAGATCACACTTCTCGTCAGAGATTTACAGAGAGTCATTCGAAGAAAAAAAAAACGCACTTCCAGCAAAACTTCTGACTACTTCTCCCTAGATAAAATTCAGGATACCTGCTATATCTGTCAGGAAAAAAGGACATTGGGGTTCAGATTGTCCGCAGCGTCAAATAAATGGAACTACTAAGAAAGGAGAAAAGAGAGACAAAAAAGAATACCTGGTTTCAATATCAAGAAAAGGGGCGTTGGTCTTTAGAGTGTCCCAATAAAACAAAGAACGAGGAGAATGGGCTTTCTTCAGAAGCAGCAGAAACGGCAGAAGAACACGTTACAGTAAGGGCATTCAAGAAGGCGAGACAGGCAAAATAAAGCGCATAAAAAGAACATGTGTCAATGAAGAAATGCAAAAAAGAAAGACAATAAAGACAGAAGAACTAATGGACTTTGTGATGTGTTAAGAAATTTTATTGTGATTCTGATTTCACGAGAATATACCAAACAACGTAAATGCATCTTTGTCTTGAGTTGTTCTTTTAGTATGGATAAAATACTCAAACACACTTTTACGAACATTAAATGGAATGTTGGATAGTAAGTGTTGAGCGTTGGATAGTAAATATGGGGTGTTCGATTGTAGATGACTGAGTATTGGTCATTCTATCCTTTGCGTTCGGTTGTAAGTGTGAAAAATAATAATAAATTGGTAAGATAAATTTGTGAATTGTGAAGATAAAAACCTTGTATTCCTAACCTATATGAACATGATATAAATGTTGATATTTGCATGTCTAATCCCTATCAATGCTTTGTTAAGCAAGATAATAATGATGAAAACTTTTGAAACGTGTCCATTAGTTAAATTTTCAAATAAATTTGTTTCAAATTCATTTAGTTTGACAAATAAATAATACGAATGTTTCGCATATCAGTTGGATTACTATTACAAACACGTAAGTAGTTATGAGAATGATATGGGATATGGGGAACGCTATGGGGATCTATGAAAATTAACATCAAGTATGATCCTGTGGGTATCAATGAAATTAAACATTAAGTATAACCCTATGGGAATTTAACATTAAATGTGACCCTATACCCTATTGGTTCTATGGAAAATGTAACGTTAAGAGCGTCAATAGGTAAATAAATAAGACGACATTATGGGCCTTATTTGGATTAAACATGGCGGAACTGCATGAGTCAACACCTATCTTGATTGAACAAGACCTATCCTGACTCACCAGCACCTACACCTAGAAACTACAAAACTACAAACGGACGTTTAAGGTGAGGGAGATATAAAGTCGGAGGTATTGTCATGAAGGGGACCATTTATTGACCATTCACACCCAACTTTACTATCCAACACTCACTCTTTGCAAACCAAACAGAGGATGGAACGAAGGGATACGTAATGCTCACACGCACACTTATGGACCATGCAACATATCCTGTCACAACCATACCATCACACGTAAATAATATGTGATTTGTATTACTGAGCCACTACGACATACCAAGTAAAAGCCTTATTTCATTTTTCAAAAACCAATACTCTCCTCTGATGAAACAAAATAAATTAATCACAACCATAAGACCAATGCCTTGCCAAATCTATTTCTTAAAAAAAAATAATATACGACAACTCGGAATAGGCTTCATAACTGTGAACTATGGCTCTATGGGTCGATACTTACCTTTTCAATATGCCTTTCCTACCTTCATAATATCTTTTTTTGGCCTAAATGAGAAAAAAAAGCTTAAGGAATAAATAAAAAAGAAACAAAGAAATACACACACACAGACACACTATCTTCAAAACTATTCTTTTTAGACCTACATTCCCAAAGTGGCACACAGACATCATATACCAATTTAAAACACGCTGAGGATGTTGACATTGTGTAACACGCCAAATATTGCCTTTGAAAAGGACAAAAAATTGCCCTGAACTCGGCCCCCAAAATCGGAAAAATATCAACATTTTAAAGCTTTAATACTATATATTTATATCGTGCGATGAATAAATTATTCCTGGACACCGGCAAAAACGTTTAAGGTGGCAGGGGGATAGTTTCGTAAATTGACCCCTGTCAGATTTCTTAACTTAAGGCTATGATGCGACCTTTTCAGCTATTATTGTTTAATAATTAAAGCTATGGATATATTTGTGAATTAAGTGTTTCGGACTTGTATTGTTCTTGAAATTAAATTGACGCAAGGCATGTACATCTCCTCTAGTTACTTCGCAGTATTAAGACCGTGCAATACCAATAGTCGGCTAATAAGCAGAGCTAGGCACCAATTGCAGTAGACGCGTGGGTTCAAGGCAAGTAGAATATCTCAAAAACAGCCTGGATGGCAACATTTTTTTATTGCATCAAGCTGCTTAGTACACGATGTTTTTCACAATTATCACGTAAGGAAAAGGCTTGCGTTTTCACAGTGACCATCACTTTGTGTCAAAAATGACCTTCGGACGTGAAAACTGCATGTATACATTTGGGGCTGGGGTGCATAAGCTTCTTTTGCTATGAACTTTCATCGACTTATCAGGTCAATTGAATGATATTCTTATGTTTTGTTTTATTGTAGCTATCCAAAACTATAGACCTCTTTGACCTCACTTGTGTATTTTATTTTTTATGAATTTTTTGTATTAGGCAGGTGGTAGCGGCCTTAAATTTGTGCATAAAAACTGTCCCTTGCACCCTAAAGATGCTTTCTGATCAAGTTTGACTTTAAAACACGCCAAAAACCTCACCACGCAATTTCTCGAGAAAGAGCGAGACATTTTGGAATTGAGGTTGTTGAGCGATATTTCTTGAGAAAAGGTTTATTCCAAGTTGTCTTAACTGATTCGCGGGTATGCCGAGTTAAGCTGCGCACATCTGAGCTGGGAACAAATATATGTGCTGGGAACCACATTGATTCAGGACACAAATAATACTTCCGGTTCAGTACGAATGTAGTCCCAGTCTATTTTTAGACCATTATTTTCTATCTGATTTTGGTGGTAATGCATGCGTTAGATTTAGGCATTCTGGGTATTGATTTAAAGGGAATTGTTTATTCTTTAGAATATGAACATTATGGTGTGGTTGTCTGTGTGTATTTTGGCGACAGTGCACAGTGAGTAATGAGGCATTGGTGCTGATCCGGAAGTGAAATCTGTGTTCCATTGCACGTTGCTTTGTTTACAGTTCAGCCTCTCAAAAGTATGCTGGTTACCGAATGACAAGAACTTCGGTGTTGTTCCACCATTGAGGATACTTTAGATCAACATATATTTAATTAGGATTTGGACACAGTGGAAAGTCCAGTACTGATAAACAAATGTAGAGAATATATAGGAAAATTAATTGAGATCTGAGGCCACATAACAGCGGCGCTGGGAACCAATAGCCATACCTAATACACGCGTCGAAGCATTAGTGAGTCCGGTGCGGATGACACAATTCCGGAACGTACGTACGCATTAATATTATTATTATTATTATTATTATTATTATTATTATTATTATTATTATTATTATTATCGTTAACCACGCTGATAATTGCATTACACATATTATCATTGCTAAATTATTGGGAGCTTGTTATTTTGCTCTTCCGTGTGTGCCTTTTTCATAATATTTTGAGAAAATAACATTTAATACTTAAGAATATATTTGTTGTTTGTTTACTGATTTTGCCTTAATGAAACTGGAAATTTTTTGGTGAACTTATATAGGACTATCTGTCATTAGTTCCAACATCTAAGTAAAATTTACAGAAAATTGTCTACTAGTGACCTTATTGGGAAGTGAGTATACGATTAAATTCATAATGAAGACAACTGTCAAGATCTATTATGTTTTGTTTTTGAATTACTTCTAAATGTACTCTATTTCTCCTTGTTTTTGCAATATAGCGGACTGGGATAATAATCAACATCATCATCATCATCAGCAGCAGCAACAGCACAGCAACCAATGTGGTAGTAGGTTATTACTGTATGTTGTACCCTTGTATATGTAATTTATTTATTAATCTCCATGTAAATCCTTCTCAAGCTTTATGGGTAGGTATGCCTTTATATGAGATAATTTATATTTCATTTGATCCAACATTTGAATGTTTTCTTTTTCTAATTTTGGTCTCACTATATGCTTATTACATTTCTTTAAAATAGTTCTTAGTATAGTGATTATATACATATCTGTAAAAAAACAAAACATTATGTGAAAGTATTTATTGGATTGGTTTAATAATACAAGTATTGACTGTCTAAATAACTGAAAAAAGCCATTGCTGGTGAGAAAACTATAGCAAATGATATCATCATCAGCAGCAGCAATAATTGTAGTAGTAGAAGTAGTTGTACTTGTCAGGGGCTGGTCAGGCATTCTATCCGTGGAGTTCATTTTCGAGAAGCGTTCGATCATTATGCTTGTAATAGCGAAATATTTCATTCCAAATTGTTCTATTTCCAGATGATAAAAGGGAGAAAAGTTTCTAACGACGATAACCTTACCCTCCTATTTTTAAATTCACTACTTGTAGTTTTAGTAGTATCTATTGCCCCAGCGTAACTTTTTAGTTTTATAAAAAAAAATCACATTTAAAAGAAAAATCGATGTTATTTCTAAAATATATAGCGAGGAAATTGAAGAGCTTTTGGTCTTTTCCTCTGAAGATAAATTGTAAAATATTATAATGCAAGAAACAGTGCATATCACTTTTGTTTTCGAATGAACGTATTAACAATCAATATTTTTAGCTTTGTCTTTTTGAACGGAATAATTAATTATTTCCAAATGAATTTATCCGAATGGAAGAATCATTTCCAAAACTATACATGCAAGAACAGACTTTTGTTTTGTCTACAAATGTTGTGGCTTTGTGCAGATCATTGTTTCTCAAGTACAGTTTGATGCAAGTAACCCAATTTTTACCCATTAAAAAGAATACGTTTGAATTTGGCCATTTTCCCTCATCTCTCTTGCCGGGCTAGTGAGTCAAAATTGGAACTGTCGTCCTCTGCAGGAGTTATTGATATAATAGATAGAAACAAATGTTTAATCTCTTTTTCATATTTTGTCTTTTAAGTATACAGTAACATGTTTTTGCTATAAATGCTTATTAGTTACCGTTTTCTATTATTACCTTAGCCCTTTTCAGTGTTTGCAATCACCTGCGTTCATTACTCACATCAGCCACATTATTAAAGTAAAGAGTATTGGTCACGAGGAGAAAGATCAAAATAAGCTTAATCTTGTTAGTCAATTCTCTATATCTCTTGTTCGATTTTTTAAAATGTATTTTGCATGATGACTCCTGCAAATAAATACTATTGAAATCAAATATTTAATTTATATTACTTCAGATATCTTGCGATATAAGTAAATTTTGATAACACTCTAGTAAATTATGTAATACTGTAGATCTGATGACCGGATAATCAACTGTTTTCAAACGTGGGGAAGTTAGCATTATTATCAACAGGGGACTTAGGCTAGAAAAGGTATGTAAACAAGAATGTATTCCCTTTACATTACAAAATTATTTTTTTTATAATACTACGTAATAAATACATACAATAAGATACACGTAAATAATAGGATGTTCTGTACCCACAACATTTGCACTGCTTTAGCTGAGATACATTTCTGAAAGTTCATAGGAAATTGAACTTTAGCGTTTGTTACACTTACAAGAAAACTGTCAACCCTTTTCTCAGAAGATCGCATGTTTTACTGTCATACCTATTTACATTTTGCCGGAATCCCTATTTGTCATCAGATATATGTAGACCTAGAGTTTTGGTTTACAAGTATTTCTAAGTTTAGATAAAATGTTTCAACACCATTGAACTATATTCGTGAAAACATGGAACTGTAATAAAATTCGACCATAGAAGATTATATTATCGTCATAATTGTAGCGTCATTATATATATATAAACATATAAAATGTTAGCTGGTGAAAGCAAATTGAAATGAAGCAATGCAACACTTCACTGCATAGACATAAATAGATTAAAATTTCGTATAACATAGTTGATTTACTTTCAAGTCGCTTTATCAGCAACATATATAGAAAATATAGGCACACAATGCACCATTCATACGTTAAGTTTTACTTAGACTCTGACCATGAACACAGTATGAGGGACTAAAACAATTTAGCGCAACATGTATAAACCTCCTACTCAGTAGAAACAGTCTCACATTATATGTAGTCATAATTTATGTACATTTCAAATTATTTGATCTAGTAGAAACATAATTTTTCAAAGAACAATTTGTTCTTGATTGAAAAAAATTAGGAAAAATCACCAACTTACAGTAAAATGTTGATTATTCGCACGTACATTATCCAGAGTATTCGCTCCTACAGACTACAACCGTATGCCCAGAAAATTTTCACTTTTTACAATGTACATGCATCTATAAATGAACTAATTTGCCGATCACGACGCCAACATGGAAAAAAGTAACAGAAATGATAAACAAACACAATCCAATATAATCTCATACAATTGTAATTACAATATTATTATGCATAACTAAATTATCTCGTTAAAGTAAAAAAAAATGTAATTAGGAGGCAGAAGGAAATACAAAAGAAAGAACGTTTATTGTTGCACACGCTTGTAGTTAAGTGAGTGCCACTATGACAATATTTAATTTGTTGTTTTGATTGGTTTGGTTTTATGCTGTGTAACGCCACTTTTTAGAACATGATAGGCTATACATGGCGGCCAGTATATATTTTGTGTGGGAAAAAGCCGGAAGACCCTGGGAAGAACCACCAACCCACGGAAAGCTACTGACAAGCTTTTTCCCATACCCACGCTGGTCCAACCGAGACTCATACTCACACGGACCTGATGTGAGATGAGTGAGTGATCTGTAAAGGCGAGCGCCTTAATCCACTTGGTCACCTGGGGCCCGTTGTCAGTTTGAAATCCCAGTCTAGGGAAGCATTATTTAAGATTCGTACATTCCTATCAAAGGCATTCTATAGTCCAAGCATAAGTAATTAACTATCTATCAACGATCAATGGTGATTTAACAGATGATAAAAGTTATTCACCTACCAGCAAATGTTTGAATAGGATCCATGTCAACCAACTTTGACTTGTGAAAGCCCATTGAAATTTATGTTCACCAGACCACACATAAAATGACCACCATCACGACTACGTTATCATTCCATCATGGGTTGTCTAATATAGTTTTATTGTTCATACTTTTTCTGCTGTTAAACATATAATATTTTTTTATTTACTGATACCTATACAGTCAAACGTACAATAAAGTGACCTATTTTATCCAAATAATTCCATGCACATTTTAACGTTTTGATCAAAATTAGATCATCCTGACTACCCATTATCCAGAAGAATTCTATGTCCCCCAATGGATTCAGGGTAATTGATTTTACTGTATTCATTTCTACATAACACACGTTTTCTTTCGTTCATAGGTATATGATTATGACGCCCCTTACATATTGGAAATATATTTTTACCAGTTGGAAATTTTACATGTGTTTTACTAAATTGTGAGGGCATTTTCTAAATTAAAATAGTTTTAAATAACCCGTTCGTTATAACAGCTCATGAGACATTAATATAAACTCTCAAATTTTGTTTCAACTGATCAGTAACATTTTCTTTACGGCGATTTAACTAATGATTTTCAAGTTGAAATAGACGGAATTAACAGGTATTAATTAGGTCCTTAATTTCAAAGTGCTTTTTTATTTTTTTATTATTTTTTTTTCTAAAATCAATTTATTTTTGTAAGCAATAATCTGTTTAAAATACCGATTTTTTTACTGTAATAAATTTGGACCCAAAGATAGTCATCATGGTTTATACGTAATTAGATAATGGGTGTCATGACAGCTTACTATAAATAATATATTTCAGGGCACACTTTTTAACACATAAGATACAGCTTACAAATTCCGCATGTACTTTTCCAATTTAATCCAAATTTTCAAACCATCAAACCATAACTGGTAAGTTCAAATTATGGATGTGCTTACTCAATAATAATAATAGTGCTTTGTTTCTTGAACTTTGTTCTTTTTCGCCGAAGCCGAATTTCCATGATGTAATAAAGAGTAAACCCCTCAACCAACCCCCAGATATTTATAAGCTTTTACTGCCTTTATTTTTCCCCTGAAATATAAAGCTTTCTCCTACTCTTTCCAATAGCTACAATCCTTGTCTTCTTCACGTTAACTGTTAATCTGCCGCCCCCCACCCCAACATACACACCACGACCACGACCACCACCATCACACACACAAAAAACAGCAACAACGACAACAATGGGTCATATGTTGCATATCCTTTTAATTTTCAGCAATGCGTATAGTATCATCCGCATTAAGTTGAAGCAATGCATTACAATAGGTATCAACTGTATCATTATGTATTTTAAGCACTACCTTTTTATGAATGCCTCCAAATTATTGAAATAAATTAAAATAATACGATAGACCGATTGTCTCCTGGCCGTACTCATATATCAGAACAAAATAGCGTATATAGTTATCATTAATATTAATACAAGATTTTATATTTTTGTTAAAGATCACGTATAGCTTTAAATCATTTCCCAGCTACGCCAGAGGGCAATAAGTTAGACCAAAGTACATAATATATTTCGTTTTTTTTTTTTGTTTTTTTTTTGCAGTTACATATTCAACTTAAAAGTTCAGTATCATCACACTGTCCTTCGTAGATATACCGTTTCTAAAACCCGCTTATACCACCGACAGGAAATCGTTCCAATCTAAAAACGTTCATATTTTCCTTATTCTCCTACTTATCAAATATTTTCTTGACAAAGGGAATTTTTGCTTTGATGTTCAATATTGTAATCCAGAGTATGGTAGTTTTGCAGTTCTCTCTCTTTCTCTCTCTTTCTCTCTCTCTTTCTCTCTCTCGCTCAAAACAGAGAGATTATAAGAAGTCTTTTAGGAAAAAACCCACGTTGATCTGACCGTAGCGATAACGAGATTTTCAAGATGGCCGCCGTGACGGCCATATTGGACGTCCGAACAGCACAATATTCATTTAATACCAACTAGTCTGTAGGATGAATGTGTGTGTAAAGTTGCAAGGCAATCCTCTAAGTAGTTTAGGAGGAGTAGCGATAACAAACATGTGCAAACGGACGGACGGGCGGTCGACGAACAACGGACCATCTCATAAGCTCTTCTGGTCTATGACCAGTAGAGCTAACTAGTCATTTCACTCCTTCCAGTTACTATATAAGATCAGATTTCAGGAAACCCACTCGTCCTCTCGTTCTGACCGGATACAATTTAACTGTGCAGATGAAAACTTTGGTACTTACTCGTCCTTGGGCCGAGTAGATGCAGATTAGCACCTTGTGCATTTCCATCCTTAACAAGCGGGTAAGTTCAACATTGCTTAAACTCTAGCGTGCGTCAATTATCGGTTATTTTTGCGCATATTGCCTACTTGTTTTCAGTACTGAACATGTCCCAAAGGAAGCCGACTTTGATTTGTATACAGGTAATCGACGCAAACTTGACACTAAAATGAGTCCATATCGTGAAAACAGTATGTTCGGTGTGAAGACAAGGAATAGATGTAAACCAGGCATTTGAGACCGCGGTTGCTGATCCGGGTCCATGCCTTCGTTAACCTGTGATTTTACCCTTTATGCACACGCGAGTGCCTGCCCCACGCACACAAACACAGGTCCGCTCGCGAAACACCTGCACTCCGAACCCGCACGCTACGAAACCCCAGCCCACAGAAACCACTAACGGGTCCGTGAAGATGTTTTTGGGAAAAAGGTTGTCGAAAAACGTGATTATATTGACAAAGAGTGTGAATTAATAACCTACAATAGAGCCCGTGCGACTGCCCTCCCAGAGAGCGCCCCACAGCTATAATGATCAGCTCTATCTGCAGCATTGATGACAGCACCGCTGGCTCGGAAGTTAAGATAGCAGTGTGTGTTTGGTTCTCAAAGAAATACCAATCCGGCAGAGATTAGTTTCTTTTATGTGAGAATATGATATTAAATAATCACAGCTAGTATATATAATGTCAGCGAAATAACTACCGTTCGACGTATATAGTATTGTGAAAGAATTTGAGTCTGTGGCTGATGCGGGAATTAAGTTGCATGTGCAGTGATGTGTTTGTGCCGTTACAGAAAAGGTCAAATCGCCCTTTAGCCTGAATATATTATATCGATTTACCAAAGAAGCTCAATTGATGTATAATTTTTTAAATACGTACCCGGAACACATTAAAAAAAATAACAGAGTTAGGGATTGTGTTAAAGGAAGCACTGCGTAAACTTGGTGAGGAATATAAAAAGAGTAAAAAGTCATTGCAACATATTGTGCAAGAAAATTTGAAGTCGTTGACGTTGACTGAGTCACCCAGCATACCCAGCAAAGATAGCACAGATTGCGATGATAGCAATGACAGCGAAGATCACCAAAGGTAAATCAATTAGATAATGCCATGATCTATAATATATCAATGGCATCTACACTCACTACCCAATGAGAGAGATTTTACGAAACCCTTTCTATGTTCAGAGGAGTAAAAACCACAGATGAGATATACAAGTACTCCAAAACGTTTAGAATCATTGAATTTGACGCGGCGGGCGGGCGGCAGTTTGCGGGTTTGTGCAGTACTCAATGATGGATCTTTTGAGCTCATTTTAGGCCGACATCGACTTAAGACACATTTTACAAACGTTTGCAGACTATTTCTTGATGATTATTTAGATTGCAAGCCTATTTATTTATGAGATCTTTGTATAGTGTTTTGGATTACTATAAATGAAGACCATTCCATGTTTGATGGTCGGGAAATTACAAACTATACTCTACAAGATACTGTGTTCCTTTAGTACCAAGGTGGCTGAAAAATCCAATTGAATATCGTTGAATGTCTATAGAAAATTCAATGGCATTGGGACGCAGTCAATGCAAAGGCGCATGCCTTGGAAAACGTGAACTTTGCGGCAGAACATGCCATTACGAATACTGTAAATCTCATTTACTCGCGTTACGTGTTGGTACAGGCGCTCGACCATACCTGCGATCCGGCATTGGAGTCAAGTCGCGCAATCAGCTATGCAGACCATGTGGATATTCACGCGAGTATTATGGAGCGCCCCGGCGATGAGTTGTAAAACGCGAATGTGAAAAATGTGGTCGAGGAAAAAATCTGTTGATGTTGTCGAGGAAAAACCCGAGGAAAACGACAATGAAGTCAATGAAAATAATATCCAGGATTAAAACGATTGCAGTTTCTGATTCTGGCAAAGTAAAACTAATATTACAAAAATGTGTTGCCGAATAAGCAATTACATAATGTTTTTATTATAAGGGTATGCCTACCGTCAATCAGCTTAAGCAATTCGCTCGAGACCATAGAATAAGATTACCCAAAAGTACAAGAAAAGCTGATATACTTACATTATTAGGACTTCCCCCCGACGACTCACGTCTGACTGTGGGGCAGTTTCGTGCAATGGCAGAGCAATTACGTAGCAATATTTCTTCATGGGTCAGGCAGGCCGAAATTGCACGTGCGGTCGCTGATGAACAAAATCGCCGCCGTATTGCAGCTACAGTCGCAGTGGAGGCTGTCATGTATTCTCACCAACGAGTTCAAGTCCCCGAGTTCAAGTTGAACAAGCGAGTTGGTGATTTCGAAGATTACCGGGCAATCATTCCACATTCATATAAACAAGGCAACGACGCTTTGAAGCTTCTCTCAAATATGCGTCGAGGATCATATCAATATTGGAACATGCGGGCGTAACACCTCTCACGTCCGGGCTTAAGGTGAACATTGTTCTTAGTGCGGACTTTACTATGCCGCGCGCTCCCCAAACCAAAGGTTCCAACGACGGGGTAAAAATCTCGCGCGGGTGGTTTTTGAAAGGTGCCCTTGTGATCTTGTGATCTTGAACCGCAAAGACACCGAGGCTGTTAATGATGAAATCAATAAAGACTTTGCAAAGATCCTAGACAAGTTTGATGGCTACAACCGAGAAGGTTCAGGATGAACTCTTTCCTGTTCATGTTAGGGTTTCCCCCATACATGCCTTTCCGCAGGTCGAGTTATATTCCAATACCAGCGTGCATTTCACCGCGGGCAATGATAAATGTGGAGCACAACGACAACCGATATTTCGAATGGGCGATTTTGTCTGCGCTGCGTCCTGCGAGCGATGATATAGATCAGTCTCAAAAATACAAACAACACCTGGGTGAATTTGAATTAGGCAACACATAATGTCCTGTACAGGTTACTGACATCAACAAGTTTGAATGACTCAATCATGACATCGCCGTTAATGTGTTTGCTTTGAACTAAGGTCTCCAACCGATTCGACTATCCCCACATGCAAAAAGCAAAGATTCATGCTGGCAGTTCATGCATTAATCTGTTGTTGTTGCATGGCCCAGAGGCGCAGTGCCATTACGTGTGTATATAAGATCTTTCCCGAATGGTTTAGAGGCACAGCAAGTATCATGGGAGAAAGTTTCCGTGTCGATCCTGAATGCATGTATTCACCACGCAGAGGCGCAGTGCCATTACGTGTGTATATAAGATCTTTCCCGAATGGTTTAGAGGCACAGCAAGTATCATGGGAGAAAGTTTCCGTGTCGATCCTGAATGCATGTATTCACCACGCAACAGTTGCATGACGACCATGACTTTTACTGTGGAAGAGTCAGCGAAAAACCGCAGCATACGATCATGTCGGAACCCGGCAAAAACATTCTGAAATTCACCGCGGTGCAACGGAAGATGAAGGTCCCGATATGTATATATGTGGACTTTGAAAGCGTGAACGTTCCTGTGAGTTCCAACGTCATCGGGGGAAACACAAGTTGCCAAACAAATCGCATGCGTGGTTTGCTACATTGTTGTCAGATGCAGTCGAGCGACTGAACCGCCAGTATTATAGACTCAGTTGAAGTTATAGCGGAATGGATTCAAGTCAAACATTCCTCTCCAGCCAACACGATTATGACCGATGATGACATTCGCTAATTTTCCGCGGCGATTCATTCATGGATCTGTGATGGAACTTTAAGTTTCCGCCGATGAAATAGGGCGTGATAACTCTCACATTACTGGCGCGTACATAGGAGCGGCGCACAGAGCATGGAACCTGCAGCTACCCATCACAAATAAGAATGCCGGTCGTGCTTCATAACCTGGGCGGATATGATGGCCACTTAATCATACAAGGAGTCGCAACGGCATTGAATGCAGCAATAAGTGTTATTGCCAACAACATGAAGAAATACATGACATTTCGGCTGGGTAAGCTGCAGTTAACTGACTCGCTGCAGTTTCTCAATTCTAGTCTGGACAAACTCGTCAACAACCTTGCGGCAGGAGGCAACGATCGTTTTGCAATCACTTGTCGATATGGTGGTGCTGACGATGGAACGTTCAGGTTGCTCACCCGCAAAATAATCTACCCGTACGAGCACATGAGCGACTGGGAAAGGTTTTCTGAAGCACAATGCCACCGGTCGAGGCCTTCTATTCATCGTTGTCTTGCAAAGGCATTTCTGCCAACAACTACGCGCACGCGAACAATGTCTAGTTCGCGTTTGGTTGTCATAATCTCGGTGACTACCACGATCTGTATCTGCGCACCGACGTGTTACTGCTCACAGATGTCTTTAAGTTTTTCTGCGACACATGTGCATGTACAGGCTCGACCTCGCGCACTACTTCTATCACTGTTAAAGGCCTGGGTTGCGCTTCTGTCAAAAGCTCGCGTTGAGTTGGAACTGCTTACTAACATCAATCAACATTTATTTGTCTAACGTGGTATCCGCGGCGCGCGAACAACCCGTGCGAGGACCGATACGACCCTACAATCCTAAACGGTAAGATCATGTACCTGAATAAACACAGCCTGTACACATAGGCGATGACGCAACTAATGCCCATAAACGAGGATTGATCCCGCGGGTGTACACATACATAAAAACATACACGAATAAGACAACAACAGCGGCGTTGGGTACTTCTTCGAAGGACCAACTTCACCGCAACTACAACGATTATCCGGTGGCCTCGGAAGCGCTGTCGGTGCCCCGCGAGTTGTTGTCACTGTACCAGTAGTCGCTGATGAATGGTTCCGGTGGCAATTTCTTCGAATGCACCAAGCTGGTTCAGAATCTGCGCGGGAAACTCAACGACGTTGTCCACATACGAAACATGCAGCTGATATATGTGGTTGGGGATGCGTGTGTCGCGGATCTATCTGGTGCTGCGGTTTCGTCAGCGTGTGTGGATGAATACATACAGATGAATACGGATCTGCGAACGGCCGCGTCAAACGAATTTGAAAAGGACTTCTTCAAACTGATGAACGATACTGTGTTCGGGAAAACCATAGAGAATCTGCGAAAACGAATCAGTGTTCCAGACGTGAACAACTGAAACTTCACATGTTGATTGCGGACCCGGCGTTCCAGTCACGCAAAATATTGTATGGTAGGCTCATTGCCGTACACAGTAAGAAATCCCGGGTAAAGTTGACGAAACCGATCTACGTTGGCACGTCCGTTTTGGATTTGTCGAAGATGCTCATGTACGAGTTTTACTACAACTCTATCAAGTCGGTACAGTGACCACGACAAGATGCTCTACACGGACACGGATTCGTTGCTGATGCACTACCACCGATAAAGTCTACGCGGACATGGGGCAGTTCGCAAACTAATTTGACATCAGCGAGTACCCGAGGGACCATCCGCTGTTCCGCAACGCCAACAAGAACAAGAAAGTCGTTGGAAAATTCGCTGAATTCGTGGGACTGCGCCCCAAAATGTACTCGATTGTCGTTTGCTCTGGTCTCTTCAGTAGTGAAGTTTTGCGGATGTCGGAGTGACGAAGGTCATGAGAAGTGCAGAATGCTGGACTGACCGCAGGTTCATAGTCTCCAAGCTCATTATCCGGATTCAGCCTAGCAGACGACCACAAGGCACACTATCCGGATTCAGCCCCTCCGCAGACGACCACAAGGCAAAAAGTACCCAAAAAGCTTAATGTCGTCAAATTGAAACAGGAGAATGTGAAACAGGCATTTGTCAAAGAACCGTGCAGCCAACTGGATACAATCGATACAAACTCCAAGAATGTCGAGGAAAACTGGGCATCCTTCAGAGAATCTATGTACTCAACTGCATTCAAAACCCTCAGTCCCACCACACATACACATCAAAATTGGTTTGACGAGAACGATGCTGACATACATAGACTTCTGAATGAGAAACATTGACTACAGAAGGCCTATTTAGAATACAGCACTTCATCATCTAAGAAGGCAGTCTTCAACAACATCAAGAGGACTCTCGAATGCAAACTCAGAGAATTGCAAGACTCATGGTTGAACAATAAGGTATATGAGATTCAGCCCTACGCAGACAGGAATGACATGAAGAAGTTCTATGAAGCTTTGAAGACAATCTGCGGGCCACAGTCATCAGGAACATCTCCAATACTGAATGCTGACGGTTCCACGCTGCTCACTGACAAAGAAAAGATACTTCAAAGATGGGCAACATCCTCAATCAACAGTCATCTATCAGCGAGGAGGCAACTGATCAACAGCCCCAAGTGGAAACCAACATATCTCTTGCTGATCCTCCAGAGCTGACTGTAACTGTGAAAGCAATTGATCTGCTGTCAAACGGCAAAACACTTGGATTAGATGCTATATCAGCAGAAGGCTACAAAACCAGAGGCTTGCACACGGCAAGGAAACTGGCTGAACTCTTCTAGTCAATGTAGACTCGGGTAACTACAAGGATGTATCCATCATTCACTTGTACTAGCAGAAAGACAACAAACAATCATGCAACAACCATGGGGGCATTTCCTTGCTGTCAATAGCCGGCACAATCTTTGCCAGAATTCTGCTGAATCCTTTTATGCATCACATCGATCAAGGTCTCCTGCCAGAGAGTCAGTGTGGCTTCAGGAAAGAACAAGGGACCACAGAAATTGTGTTTGCAGATCGCCACACTGCTCAAGGACAAAGAAAAGATACTTCAAAGATGGGCAGAACACTTCAACAACATCCTCAATTAACAGTCATCTGTCAGTGAGGAGGCAATTGGTCGACTGCCTCAAGTGGAAATCAACATATATCACTTGCTGATCCTCCAACGCTGACTGAAACTGTGAAAACAATGGACCTACTGTCAAATGGCAAAGCACCTAGAGCAGATGCTATACCAGCAGAAGTCTACAAAGTCAGTGGCTCGCACATGGCACAGAAACTGACTGAACTCTTCTAATCAATGTGGACTCCGGGAACTATACCCCAGAAGTACCAGAATGCATCCGTCGTCCACTTGTACAAGCGGAATGGCAACAGACAATCATGAGACAAATATCTTCGATTCTCCTTGCTGTCAAATCCTTACCGGAATTTTGCTGCATAATCTTGTGCATCAAATCGATCAAGGGCTACTGCCAGAGAGTCAGTGTGGCTTCAGGAAAGGAAGAGGGACCACAGACATGGTGTTTGCAGCTCGTCAATTCCAGGAGAAATGCAAGGAACAGAACTCTAACATGTACACGACATACATTGACCTTACAAAAGCTTTTGACACAGTCAGCTGTGGAGGCCTTCGGAAGATCATGGCAAAATTTAGTTGCCTAGAGAAATTCGTCGTGATGGTTCGGCAATTCCATGATGGCATGCTCGCTCATGTTGTGGATGACGGTGAGTCATCTGAACCATTTCCAGTCAGCAATGGAGTCAAGCAAGGTTGTGTTTTTGTCGCAACTCTCTTCAGTATGATGTTCCCTACCGTGGTTACTGGTGCCTTCCATGACTATGACATCAGATACCGGACTGACGGCAAGCTGTTAAATCTGAGAAGACAGCGTTTCAGGAAGTGACTTTTCATGATCTCCTATTTGCTGGCGACTGTTCCCTGAATGCCAAATCTAAGTCCGACATGCAACACAGTATGGATCATTTCTCTTCAGCTTATGACACTTTTGGTCTCACAATCAGTACCAAGAAGACAGAGGTGATGCACCAACCTGCAACAGGAAAGCCTTGCGTAGAACCTACCATCACAGTAAATGGCCAAATCCTCGTGGCAGTGGACAAGTTCACCTATCTCGGCAGCACACTGTCACATGCAGTCCACATCAATGATTAAACCAATGCCAGAATTTCTAAGGCATGTGTGGCATTTGGAAGAGTGCTTGCAAATGTGTGAGAGTCCAGAGGCATCAGTCTACAAACACAACTGAATGTCTACAAAGCCATTGTGTTGCCGACCCTGCTGTATGCTTACGAAACCTGGACGGTGTACATGCCAATAAGTTGAACCATTTTCACATAGGCTGCCTGATGTGACTGATGATGATAAGTTGGCAAGACAGGGTCTCAGACACTGAGTTCTCACACGGGGAGGTATTCCAAGATTCCACACTCTGCTGATGAAATCACAGTTGAGATTGGCAGGCCACGTCACCAGGATGTCCGAAGAGGGACAAGCAAAGATCAACCAAAGATCTTCTACGGTGAGCTGAAGGAGGGAAAGCGATCTCAGGGTGGGCAGAAGAAACTCTTCAAAATTTCATCAAGTCATCCTTGAAACATTTCAACATTGACCCTAAGCCTTGGAAAGATCTCACACAGGATCGCTTAACCTGGCGGAGTCTCATCCATACTGGAGCTACAGACTTTGAACGGAGGAGAACTGGAGAGGCAATGCAGAAGCGTGAGCAGCGTAAATCTCAGAACTGCAGATCGTCCTCTATTGATCAAGCAAACCCAAGCGTCATCTCCTGTCAAGTGTGTCACAGACAGTTCAGAGCAAAAATTTGCCTAATCTGCCACTCACGTACTCACAGAAACCGAACCAGTTAGTGATGTCATGGTCATCTTCGAACTCGAAGGAAGAACAACAAAAACGTGGAGTGTCTTCGACAACGACGTGAATTCACACACGCAATAAATCTTATCCGGTCAAAAAAACATCGGATGGGTGTATGCCGTTGCACCACAAAGGTAAGTTTGTCCCCCCTGGACACCAAAAGATGGATTTTCCCTGATGAATTTATCACTTGCGCTTACGGGCACCACGTAATTGTCGCACGCTGAGGACGTACATCGGAGGTAATTTTGTATTCGCGGGAATGGCTTGTAATTCTTCTCGCACGAATGCTCCATTCGGAGGTTGGACGGCAGAGCGGTCTCGCGGACGTTCGTCCAGTGGCGCCAGATGGCAGTGCGTTTGTTGTCCCAGAATATCAACCCGGTCTGAGATCGTAAATATATCAACGGCTCATACCGGGCCAGAAGCACGACATTGTCCACCCTCCTGCTCCCCCAGGGAGTTCAGATACCGAACCAGATTGTCCTCGGCCAAGTCCAGCGCGGGTAACGGCGGCAGTTCCACTTTCTGGCCACGACAGTCTTCGGTCGAATTGCGTAAGCAGGTCTCAACCCGGTCATACGTGTAATTCCATTGTTCAACGATGATATGACCGACCACATCCGCGTCACTCACTCGCGAAACTGATCATGAATCAGCAATTCTAGCGCTTACTGATGCCCGAATAATCGTTCCGCAAGTGTACACGTGAATCGTTCCATAATGACTCGATCGAGGTGTGCACAGACATACCCACAATGAACCCACACATGGTGTTTCGCCAATAACGCAGCAAATTCTTGACCTGGACCCACCTGTAGAAGTAAAACGTTTCAACGCGTCTGCGACACTCGCTGAATCTTTGGACATCAACGGATCGGTCTCTTTGAATCTACTGGCAACATCCGCGACGGTTAGTGTGCACTTGTATATACGTGTATGACTGCGTCCGCGTATTTGATCATGTGGGTGAAACAAGACATCCCCCTGGTCACATTCGTTGGGCGTGGAAACATGAAACTATCCAAGAGAAATCTTTTTCGGGACGGGTAAATAAATCTGCCACAATACTTGTTTGGGCAGCCACGCTTTGGCGACACCGTCGATACATTTTGCCGCGCTTGCTAACTTTCCAATGGATGCTTCGCCCTTCCATTAACCACGCGGACTGTAATATATATCGCAGACATGGTCCGCTCGAAAGCTTGCGATGGGAGTTTCACGGGAATGTTTGTAATATCGAGGATTTGCCTCTAATGAGTGGACTTTGTCCACCGAGTGCAATCTTAGCCTTCATGCCTTCTTTGACAATCCATTTCGCGATTCTTTTTTCGAAGGCAAGATCCAAGTACCACCTGAACACGAACCCGAACCCCTGCGCGGTCTATCCCCATATTAACGTCCACGTGAACCAGAATCCCCATACGAACGTCCCGAATTTCCATACGCACGTTCACCCGAACTCGACGAACCAACGTGGCGAGAAAAAGAACTTGATAAACAACTTGAAAACGTTTGAAGGAGAAAACCACCTGTGAGAAAAGCCTCGGTGGACCAATTAACCGCGTGTGTGACCAGCAACAGGCTACGAACTTGTGGATCGACTGGAAACACTTGTGGGATCGGTGGGGTTATTCGCGCGGGAAAGAACGCGACAGCAGTCATTGATGAGGCCACGTAGATTGGTCAGCGGCTGATCACTGACCACATCATGGAGCCGCTGACGTTCTGCGCGTTGATACACGAACTCAGTGAAGACATCAATGATGTATACAACCTCAATGATGAATTCTGAGGTGCTTCAAATTGAGACGCTGCGCGTCTTAAGCGAAATCAGTGCTGCGATGTCGTTGCAAATACAAGTCCGAGCGTTACCACGATGAGCACGATCTTGTCAACAAAACCGGAATTATATGTGGTTTTTCCGACGCCAATCACCGTGGAGCACCAGCGTCATTGCGCGTTTATTACAGTTGGCCTAATATCTGATCAAGGCCGTTTGGGGGCCTTGACCCGCATAACTCGCTCGTTTTCTACTCGGCAGTACTGATCGCTAAACACGTTGCGATGCGAATCGTTAATAGCATCAAAAGCGCCGTAGCGGATTGGTTAAAAAGTGTGGGTTTGCTCGCGGTCCAATCCATTCGAGATTGACTACGGCAATAAGTGCGGCAACCAAAGTTGCGTTTCGGGAAGTGAAGCTCCTATCGACGGGAACAATGCCTATGCCGGTCAGTAAAAATTATCAATAAAGCTGTCCAACGACGTCTGGCCGAGTTGGCGCAAGCCAGTACTGACACGATGATTGCAAACATGGCAATGGGGAGCGGATTATGGTTGGGGACTGGACGCAAAGGAATTAGACGAAATAGATAATGTATAGAGTGGAACACAATGGCTAGATTCAAACATGCATGCGATAGCGCGTTTGAAATGGACTCGATTGCGTTGGGAGATCAAAGCCTCCGAGATTTTCAGTATTATTCGTACCCAGCTAAGATCCCCAATCAACAACAGCGAATTGAATTACAAGTGCATTACACGTCCAGATATTTTCCCATTGTGAAGAGTTATACAGGCCGACAATGCCGATTACGCCGACGGTGTCAAGGTTGGATTTGTCAGCAATGACATCATAGCGTTGTTCCACAGCGCACAATATATGTCATCGACCGAAAAGAAATCAAAGCATTTTGGACATTGTCGACTTTGGCACGACGATTATCGGACTCGCCAGATACAGCGACAATTAGGGTAGATCAGCTGCCCCGTCTATGATGTTTCACAAGGACTCAAACGAATATGCAGAGTATACCCTGTATATTAGACATCAACTTAGGCAGGCTGATTTCGTGGACCCACAACCCGCTAGTATGCCTGCCAGACCTGGTGCTGGCGGCACCAATATACACAGTTCAAACCCAATTTTCAATCTTGGATTTGCGGCACGTCGATGACAACTTCGTCGTGACCAATTAGCGTTTCGTGTGCGATTCCTCTCAGTCATATATATGGGTTTTGCAGAGATGTTTGCAAGGCTATTTTGGGAGCCAAACATACAGTCATGTTATTCCAGAAGGGCAACGACAACGCTGTAATTTGGCATGTCGATGATGTTTCTGATGGCAAAGTTGAGTTGACGAAATTAACATTGTGGATGCCTGTAAAAACCCCTTCAATGACTGCGCTCACCACATACTTGACAAAAAACAACGCTCAGCAGTTTTCATGGCAACTAACTAGCCAATAGTGTGTTAGCGCACCAACACACATGTTTGTGGCGTTTCAAAGTAGTGATCGGGTAAATGGAGGGCAGGTCCGTAGTACGATGATATTTGACAACTTAGGATTGTCTCAAGTTTCTCTGCGGTTAACTGGTCATCAGGAACCCTCAGAAGAAATTCTCCTCGACTGGGAAGCCGATCAAGTCGCACGTGCATATCAAAACCTCTGGTCGTACACGGGCTGGGATCTAAACATTGACACAAGTCTGCTGATTTCCCAGAAAGACTACGCTATGTTTTACCCGATTTATTACTTTTCGCTGGAACACCTGGACCTGTCCAGGCAGTCCCTGGTCGATACGTACTTTAATGCACGTGAAATTCAGCACCCCCTCCCCGCTTACAGATGATTGTTGTTATACTCTCCGACAAGATTATGTTGTTGGAGGGCACAGGTGGTCGGATGAGGGTCATTGACACACCTGTGGAAAACCCCTAGTGTTTCCTCAAACTCGTAATTGAACAACACAGTTAAAAAATAATGTCATTTCACGAAGTTAAGGTCGGTCTTAGTCAAAACCAGCTTGCGAAAATAAAGAGGCCAACAAGAAATAAGTGTGGGGTTACACTGAAGCATTCTTCGGCAGACCTGACTGAAATTGTCCTCGTGTTATTAACCCAAACGCAACTTCATCAACTCATGGCGGCCAACATTAAAGTTGTCGAAGTCGGAGGTGACGCAAATGTGAAAGAGAGGGGTGGCATATTTTCATTCATCGCGGCGATTCCAGCGCTGTTGGAGGCTGCGGTTCCCGCGGTTGCAAAATATTCAACGCTGCCTTTGCAAACGCAAACAGACGGCCCCATATGTGGATATCTAGTCGTTGAAGCACTGCGTGCACTTTCTTGAAGCAAAACTCGTTCACTAACCCTGCTAGCGCTTGTTTATTTTGTACTTGTGAGTACAAAGTCACTTAGAAGCGACGCCTGATAGTATACGAAATGCCATTTGACATTTATTAACGCGCGAGCGCAGCGACCCGACGCGACGCTGATGTGGATCGGACCAGGTTTGCCACCAAAGTCGATTTGGTCGAGTTAGCAACCGGGTTGTTGTTGACGTCGACCCAAGCGAACTTCTGATTTTTAAGATCAGACTGGAAAGCCTAAAGCGTCCAACGTGAACATCAACGATGTTGCTCTGAAGCCGGAAAACACCAAAATCCCCAAAAAACATGGCCGAGCTTAACGAAGCCGGATGAATCAGCGACTCTGATGTGTCCGTGGAATTTATCAAAAATTACGTCGAAAATGCCAATGCTCCAACGAAACAATATGTGCACCCAAAGGCCGCCCAGGTGCTATCGGTCCTATCCTCAACGATATGCGTAGTAACTTCATCGAGAAGGATCAAAGGAATATTAACCAGCGAAGCAGATGAAACAACTGACCTCTCAGCCTTAACAAATGGTCGATTTATTTACGTTGAAGTCGGGGATGACTTTGATTGGCCTTAACGTCACATCTTAAAAGTTCGCAAGTCTGGCTCGTATTTGTTCATCTTAAGAATAGGTAGTGGCTGGTGGGTTGGAATGGCATTATTGGTAAATAATATCCAGTATGATGGATCATTTCTAGCAGCTTGCAACAAAGACATAAAGGTAAACTTTTTCATATATACGATGTGATTGTCGTTGGTCGCCGGAGATGAAATTCAGTTCGAAGTATTTAACGTCTATCCATATGGCTTCTTAACCGTCTTTTTCGTTTGTGTTTAAGATTGACAATTACATATACGTGATGAATACAGAACAGCAACGTAATGACAACGTCGCGGAATTTACCGACAGGGTGTTGGATCTGCTGACAGGTTATGCCAACATCGATGGTGATTTTGTACCGCTTGTCAATGAATATCTGCGTCAGGGTGGCGTCAACTAACCATCGTATACGTTTAAATATAATCTACGCGAGGGTCAAATAGAAATCGACCGTTGAAACCACCCTATTGTACCAATACCAGCTCGAAACCAGCTTGGAACCATCGTACAGGCACGCAAAAACGCCTGGTCGTCGACTACGTCGCCGTCCGACATGAAAACACCCGGGAATTGTTTATACAACGACGAAGTGGAATTCACCGACACATCCACCGCGATAAAACTCACCATCAATTATATCGAACTACCAACATTGACTCGGCCAGGAAAAGAAAGACCCCGATTGTCCCTGTAATAGTTCTTGGATGAAAACGAGAATCGTTGGACACACGAAGCCAGAGCGTAATCTGTGTAGTTTGACATGAATGTGGTGCCAAACCCCCAGAACGCACAATCACAGGAAACATAAATATTACCCTGGAAAATATTTTCTACGATTTCATGGCAGTTATACCAGTGAAGAATAATGCGTTGTTGGAAGTGCGTGTGCGTCTTTCACCCGGCTGCGATGCGTCTGGAGAAGGTCAACCCGTCGAGCAACTATACTCGGCAGGTGACGTTATTAATAGGTCAACTGTGATAGACCCTCAATGTTAACGACAATAAAAAAAAATCGAAGCAGAACACAGCTGCGAGATGAAATCGCCAAGAAAACCGCTATACCCACGAAATACAAACGTGTGTGTATTGTCGCTTATGCGATTTATGGACTCGCCGCAGCCACAACAGTTGCTCTTGGTGTACCCGGAATTGCGATCACGGCGACTATCATAGGCACACCAATTGAATTTGCTGTTGGGGCTATATCGATAGTAACTGGTGTTGACGGTGGCTCTGGCAAAATAATTTCGTTAATGTACGGGTTTATTCGGGAATTCTCGCGAACTCACAAAGTAGTCTCAATAGAATTCGTAAACTGTACTTGGTGGCCATAGAAAATAAAATCATTATCACGACCGAGTTCGAGACAGTGTCTAAACCCGTCCTCACTTTGGTGTGACAAAGTATCGCTAAAGCTTTACAGTTTTGAAAATAGCGGTGACCTGGTGTGAGCGTAACACTGTTCCAGCCGACGAAAAACTACAAGATTTTGAAATTTTCCGACTGTAAACTTCCCACATGTCTAATTCATAAAGATGTCACATAGCTCGTTGAAAAGCAAACTTTCTCCACGTTAAAATGGCACCTAGATTACTGAAAAGAATCAATGCAAGCACAACAGTCATTAAGAAATCGAAGCTGGATCATATTATAGATTTATCGAAAGGAATGTATTAGAAGTGTTTTGAACTCGCTTTCTTCACTCCTAACATAATATTTTCATGGTTTTGACCCATTGTAGTAACAAGCATATATACAGGATGATATTTTTTTCACATCTGAAATAGTTTACTTCAAATTAATTTGACTTCTGTCGAGACGTGCTCGTTTAATTGGAACTTGTCAATATCATTCATTTTCATCACTATAATTCGATGACCCTGGAAGTCTCTCTCTCTCTCTCTCTCTCTCTCTCTCTCTCTCTATATATATATATATATATATATATATATATATATATATATATTCATATTCATGTATATGATCAAATTTTCTCCCCATCAATTTCTCAGTCTTCCCGTACAGAAGACAACATTTTATTGTCTTTTGCATATTTAAAAGGGCAACGCATTTGGAACTGCTCGTACTTTCTTTACCAAGCTTTTGAATAGATTTAAACATGCTCTATAAACTTTATATGGAAACGATACATTAATGTTGACATTATAGTTGGAATAATCAGATTGGTAAAGTTTATAGAGCATGTTTAAATCTATTCAAAAGCTTGGTAAACAAAGTACGAGCCGTTCCAAATGTGTTGCCCTTTTTAATATGCAAAAGTGAATAAAATGTTTCCATATATTTCTCTCATGTAGTTTGATCACTATAACTCTAACACTAAGATAATATTTTCTTAATCTTCCAGATAAATAATATCAGAATCATTGAAACAATAAATTCTGGATAAAGTAATTTCTGTTTTAAACCGCATTGTCAATTAAAATTATATGTTTCAGATGCGCGTGATAAGTCGTTATTTTTGAACTCTCTTTAACGTCATATATACACCTGACAAAATTGTATGTTCATCACTCAAACGTATCGCACAGTCTCACTGCTCTCTAGCATCTATAAGCTAACAAACACAAAAAGAGATTTTGTGACCAATTTTGATGATCCTACTTGTCTTGGTGAGCTAATTTCAGTCATGGTACATTGTTTATTTGACAGTTTATATGGACATTGGAGGTATTCACATAACATTCCGTATCATGACTTCCTTCAGAGCTACATACAGGACGTCACTATCAGCAAACCTGAAATTAGGTAAATTATGGCATTATAAAATTTTAATTTTGACTGATCACATTTTTCCAATTATTTTAATAAATACATGTATTGATGATTGTGATTGCATGAATTTACAAAAACACTGCCCTATAGTTTTAAGTTAAAATATTTCGGTTGCTTATGATACTAAGTTTGTTTTATTTACTTTAAAATTTTTAAATTAATGGTAATATTTTATGTCCGTCGATCTGTACAAATCTGTGTAAAATGTTGTTTTTACTGAATCCATAGTTTAATATTGATGAGCAATATAATGTCGATTGCCAATAAAATATTGTTTGTATCAATGTAAACTTTATATTCCTATGAAACAAAATCTGATATGTTTCTATGCATCATATATGTCATGTACAAAATCACAAAAGAAGTATAGAGTCCGTAAATTACTTATCCTGACAACATTCATGTGTAAAGTGTTCAATCTTTACTTTGACGCAAAAAAACAAATAATATGTCAGAGCTTTTAAGATGGTTAAAACGGTCCCCAAAAATCATATCTGATAAGCAGACTAGAGTAATACATACAATCTATATTCGTTGAAATGTCTCTTCAATCTCCAATTTGGCAGTATTTTGATTTGGAGAGTAACTCTATCAGAATACGGCCTCCTGGAATAAAAACAAATCCTGATTGTCATTGTTGATATATTTTTTTTTAAATGTGCTAATATCAAAGAGGCAATAATGACGGAAATTCAAAGTATACATACAATTTTTTTTAAAAAGATAATAAAGCATTTCAACTACAGTAACAACTTCTTGTATGTTTAAAAACAAATTAAATAACATAGACACATTTAAAACATACAATTTGCCTTGAACGCAAATTCTTCACAAAAATTCCACCAAAATATCCACATAAATAATAAGTTCCAAACTTATACACTTTCCAGCATATGACTTTCATTTCACATACGGGATCATCAGCGGTGTGCAGGTTTTGCTCTTGCTTGGACACCGACCATTTATTTTGTTGGGTGGGGAGGTCCGTCCATCTAGACTAACAAAATCATTTTTGGAAGCGAATTTGAAAAAGAATAATATCTTGGGAAAACAATTAACCCCACCCACCCCCTACCACGATATAATGATTGGTGCCTTATGTGCAATGATATGTATCGGTACATGTCACTTAATAATTAAAGTCATTTTATCCATCATGCACATATCATTTGAACATTTTAAAAAAATGCGATTTATTTTGTTATAATTGAAAAGGCGCTCGATGAAACGATTCTAAAATGGAGAGAAATATAACAATGGTAGCGAAATCTACAAATTGCCAATCGTGTCACAAATCCACTAAATCTGTAAATGAACTGCAATTTTTGAAGGAAAAACATCCAAAGGTATCATCGTCCTTTTTGTCTTTACTTGCTTACAAAAATTATCAGACAGCATCATTATGCAGAAAATAGAGTTCAAAACTGATGCATACTTCATGTCAAATCCGACTTTCTTTTTAGATTAAATAAAAGCCAATTTGATTATATAGGTTTTACTGAGTCATTGTGCTTCTCCTCAATGCAGTTGCAAGATAGAAATCATGCTTAAATATAAACTGATTGTTTCACCTATTAGCCATTATAATATGAATAATGGGAAAAGTTTGAGATGATGTAGGTTTACAAAATGTATAATACTTTTACAGATACAATTTAAGGTTTATGTCCACACTTTAGTCATGACACGAAGTATTTTGACCATATGACTTTAAATGAGCATAGCAAAAAACTATACATTATTATTAATTATAACTGTGTGTAGTACACTTATTACGTTATGGTAATTGCTAATAGGTAATAATATTTAACAAACTGCCATAGAACAAACAATTCATTGTCCTTCGCCTTTTCACGAAAAGTGGGTGACATATTATCCGCCTATTCGTCCGTCGGTGCGTTCTATAACTTTAAATCCGTTTTAGATTATGGAATGAAACTTTTGTTTACTCGTACGTCCTCATTACAAGGTGTATCGCCTACCTTATCGGGTGTCCTGTATTCAAGATCAATATCACAGATCAATATTGTCAGTTCTCTGTCAGTCTTTCTTTCAGTTCTATAAAGTGTTAGCTATTTGAGATTAAGAAATGAGACTTGGTATACTAATACATCATCATTACAATGTGCGTCGCGTACCAAATTGTAAGTAATATCTTCAAGACCAAGGTCACGTCTCAATATTTTACGTTTTCCTCACACTTTCCTTTTTCGTTGTATAGCTTCCAAGCTATCTGAGATTAAGGGATGAAACTTGGTATATTAATACCACTCTCGGGTCCCATCTTCAAGGTCAAGTTCACGGCTCGGTATTTTAAATTTTCCATTACACTTGCCATTACACTCCATACCTTTTGAGCTGTTTGAAATGAAGGGATGACACTACGTTTATTTATACATCATAATTAGAAAGTATGTTGACTTTCAAATTTAGGGATTATGTTGTCAAACTCAAGGTCAGATCTTGATATTTTGAGTTTTCTATCACACTTATAGATGTTTGAGGTTAAGGGATACAACTTGGTATACCTATACACTAAACATTTGATACATTAATTATTAGATGTGCTGCCTACCAAATTGGGGATCATATCTTTAAGGTCAAATTGACTGCACAAAGTTATGGATATAAGACTGAGAAGACATTATTTTTGCCATATGAAAATACTCACTTAAGATCTGAAGAGCTGTAAACAAGTTCCTTATTTATTCTTATTTATTCCTTCTCCAGTGTGTCCAAAAACCTCATATAAATAACTAAAACACTTTGAAATATGTTGTGTGTACACACACACACACACACACACACACACACACATACACACATGTAACAGTTACCATTTGGTAAAGCAACTTTTGTCTTCCTTTGTACTTGAAGATGGCTCCTAACCTGAACTAACCTGGCTAGTTTGAACTTGTAAGCTGGGCACAGTGGACAATGATAGGATTTGCAGTCATATTTACAACACTTATTACGCCTTCTAAGCAAATTTCCTAAATGATCAAGTGAAGAAAAGCAATGAGTCGCATTTGTCTCCATTTAGATTAGTTTGACAATACCAGTTTGACAAGTAGAAACATCGCAATATAAAGTGTAAAATCGACAAAACCCTCAAGTCAAAGGTTTCAAGACCAGTATCATCAGCATTGGAGAATTGGTGTGGACTGTACTATCAGGTAATTAGATGATTAGGGTCAATTCATGAAGCACATCCATGTGTAGTTGCAGTTTGAGACACATATTAAGGTTGACAGCCTTAAGGTTAGTAAGACCATGGGTCAGTCTATTTATAGTCCAGTTAGTTACAGAATGCATGTGCTTTACATCATTTGACCTTCATTTAGTTAATAGGCTTGTATGTAGATGATAAAAGCGGTACAGATAATATCTTGTGTTTGTGCCTACACATTCATACCACATGGACTGCGTGAGAAATAGAATAATCCTATCTAATATAAGGTGAATTGGAACACATGGCTTTGTGTGTGCGCGCGTGTGTGTGTGTGTGTGTGTGTGTGTGTGTGTGTGTGTGTGTGTGTGTGTGTGTATGTGTGTGTGTGTGTGTAAAAGGTGCGAAACGGGGACACCAACAGACCGGGGACACACCTCGAAACGAAGACGTAATGGCGGCAGAAATAGATTGCCACGGTCTTACTTAGTGATAAAAACTTTACAATAAGCTTATCTGACCATGTCCCCGTTTGGTCGGTATTTTTTCACATTGTACTATACACAAAAATACACACGTCCCACTCGACTCGAAACTTCGAGGGTATCAGTCAGAAAACTGAGTCCCCGTTTACGCGGTACAAATTCTCATTGTCTGCTTTGCTGCCTTCTCGCGCACTTTTTTCCGAATTACTCACTGAAGATGGCATCAAGAAAATCAAACAGGATTCAAATCAGGTATGTAAACATCAACAGACATGTAATATATATTTTCTTCTTAACAAAGACAGCAAGATCGATTATGTGTTTATTAAATTGATAGCCAACAGTACATAACACTTTCGCCAAATTAGGTCGAAAGCACAAGTAAACTGAATACTAGTAAACAGTTTTGAAAATATATTGAACACCACTTTTTTACAAACATTGATAAGACTCATGCAGATATTGCAAGAGATTATACCTGCTCATCTTTGTTTTGCATCTGATCTTTAACTGTGAGCCTTTCCCATTAAGATAAGAAATACGTGGGAAAATATTAACATAGATTTTAGTTAATTCAGATTTGTTTTAATTTCAAGATTGAACGCTCAAAATGTAACTATTATATGATTGGTTTAAAGAACGTTATATTAAATATTTTTCCTGTCTAATTGTAAGCATGTGTACATTGCTTTTTATTTTCATTAACAACGGTTATATTTTTAATTCTTTTTATATTCGCTTACAATACTTAATTCCATTAAGTTTACCACTACTACAACGGCTACTACAAACCATCATCATCATCATCATTGTTAATAAGAAGCATAACAAAGAACAGTTTATATCGTAATAAAGAAAAATGTAATAATGGTTACTATTCCTTTCCTACGATTAACCGCGTTTAAATCAAATCCGACAAATTCATCTTGAGCTAAAAGGAAAAAAAAGTTTTTTTAAGAACTTGTGCATGGTACCAGTCACGACACAGAACATAAAATGTAACTGTGCAATCTTACTGAAGTACAAATAATGTAAAGCAAAACATTTATCTAATATTTGCCTGACTCAAACGTAAATTAGTCAATATTTCTCTTCCTTTCTTCAATTTTTTCGGTACAATTTTCATATTCTCTACATTTGTTCCTGATTTCCTTCTTTCTCTATCTTTACTTCCTTCATTTTCTCTGTCTGTCTGTCTGTCTGTCTTTTTCTTTCTAGGTCACTTGTTTTCTTTCTTTGTAAGAAATCCCGAAACTAATACTGCTCGTCTTTGAAAACTTTGAGCACAATTTAAATATTTATTCTTGGGAAGTTTAGTCACAATGGGTCTACCAGTAATTCATCATACACTCATAATACGTCAGATTTAATTTTCACAGCACTGAAACTGTTAGATTTCTTCTTGTTCTTCTTCTTTTGTGTATGTGATCCCCCATGAAAATAGGAAATTTACTGTTTACAGCTGAATCAGAAAAGTCTTTTTTTTAAATCATAAATGCTAAATCTGATATATTTTTATATATATATATATATATATATATATATATATATATATTGCCACGAGCTACGATTGTAAATATTCCATGATAATGTACATGCACTAAAAGTATATGTATATGAACCGCAGTCTAGTAGCAGGAAATGCTGTCTGTATTTCTACTTGCAGGAGACATCATTTCAGTAATTTGTTTATATAACGGTACATGGCGATAACTATCTGTTTATATGACCCCTGAAAAGGCGGGAATTCTCAACAAGGCGTATAATGCATATGTGCCCCCAACCCCAACCCCCCCCCCCCCAAAAAAGAAAAACAACATTTACAATGAATAAAAAAAACTAAAAATAAAAAAACTCAAAGATTCGCTCGTTAGATAAATGATATACTGATGCAAAAATAATGACTATAATGTCGGACAAATTTAGCACTTCCTTACTTATTCATCCTCTCTTTTTCAGGCAAATTTTAGACTGCAGTAAGTCAATAATAAGTTCAGTCGTGGAGTGGCACATGAGGCATAATTTACTTCCCAATTTAATTTTGAATTTGGAGCTTAATTTGTCAGCAAATAAAAGGCATTATTTCTTTTTAGTCTCATGTTTCTGATAGACAGACAGACAGAGACAGACAGAGAGGTTGACAGACATACAAACAGCAGAAATGTCTTAAGAAAATGCTTCTCTTAAAAATGTCGTTTGAGCTACTGCGCGTTAGAATGGGGGTGGGGGTCTAGGTTGTTAATTTTTCGTGAAAAACAAAATATAATATGATCTAATGCACCATACAAAACACTGCTTCTTTTTTTTGTTTTGATGTCGAATAGACAAAATGCATCAAGCAAAATGCAGCTGGAACGTGCCATGTTTTCATGCAAGCAGGGCATCGATAGTGCTGGATTGCATGTGAAAAAAATGGGTATATATATATAGGTAAGTATAGCGTGGATATACTTTATCTCGGAACATCATACTACCAAATCAAACGTAAAGTTCAAATATTTATTTTTCCAGCGTCAATTCACGTTTCAAGATCAAGGTCATTGTTACTAAAATAGATTTTACCTATGCATTTAATTTCCGAATGATAACTAAGTTATACTAGCGGATTTTAGTGCAGTTTGGCATATATTTCCTGTAGCTTTAGAAAGAAGCCTATTGATTAGTGGTCAGCAATTCAAGATTTTGCCTTAGTATTTCATCTCTGGACAAGAACATCATTTTTCAACATTTTTGTTAACATTGCTATTTTCTGTAACAAAGAGCCCTTTCTGAATATAGAGTCAGTACCTTGAAGGTCTAGGTCAAACCTTATGTTGACTGGATATCACATGCCAATCACAGTACTCTTATTTCTTGGTGTCTATCGATAATACATAGAATGATTTTTTTCGTCACTACTGATCATAAAATATGAATGGTTAACTCACCCTTTATCATTACCGACCCAGCTCCCAAAGTTGAGTACGTAAAGTCTATGGACGTACAATTTTCATATGATTATACCCTTGTTTTTCATGTAAACCATAAGTTCTTTAAACTTTACACTATCATAGACGGTTACAATCACTACTCATTTATGGACAGTACCAACTAATATTGTATAGTTTTTACAACATGTGCTACTAACAAAGTGCCAGATGATAATCATGAGTATTGTCATTTCAAATCCAAATGTTAGAACAACCAGTACCAAACTTTTGAGAAATTTATAAAAATACGCAACACCATCATTTGGTAAAATATAGCTTTTAATGTGTATCTTTCAATCATGATTTCTTGCTGTAAGATTAGAAATGAGAATTTTTCCTGAATTATAGCGTAATTTTAATATAAATCATTAATAATTCCCATTTCCAGTAACAAATATTACAGACAGTTATATTATACACATATACAATCTTTCTTTGGAGGAATATTTCAATGCATGTTATAGTAGAAAGTAAATACTACAAAATTGACAGTAACATTTGTTGCAAGATGGATATTGATGCTATTTCTTATGACCCATAAATGAATTTTGATAAATTCGGGAGTTTGTATTACAAACCATCATTAATCATATTTATTTTTTATTTATTCCAGTAGAATCTGAATCTGAGGAGGAAAACAAGGACTGGGAAGAGCTGTATGGCAAAATTTATGACCAGGCACATTAAAGTAAGAAATATCCAACATGTAATTCAAGAGCTTCCGTACCTATGCTACCATTTTAAGGTTTAATCTATATGAACGCCAAATTCTGTAATGTCCGCGTGTTTGCTTGTATATTATCTTTTCCATTGTTCTTCGTATCTTATTGTATTTTTCATGAAGATGTATTATGAGTCAAACAGGAAAGAAAATTACCATGTTAACAGTCAAGTACATTTCTTGTTAATCGAACGAGTTTTCAACTATGTCAGTAAAATCAATGATCTTTTATGCCTTTTTATAAATGATAATTATAAACGGCGATGTCTACTGTACAACATAAATTTGGTGCCTAGTAAAAGGTGCTTTTAATTTTGACAACAAATTATAAAGTCATTTTTTATCAGAATCATCAAACTTTTATTTGTACAAATAAGGAGTGATGATGAAAGGTTCATTTGCAAACTTTTCTCATAACTATGATTACGAGTAATTTTGAAATGACAGGTACAAGGAGAATGCAGGAAGGAACAGGAGAAAAACCAGTTAATAATATGAAGGTCAATCACCACCCCCAAAAGGGTATCAAAATACCTTCGGTGCAGGAAGAACAAAGTGCTGTGCTAAACCACCTCAACAAATTCATCCTAACGAAGAGAATTCCTGGAAAAAGGGATATTGAGAACTGCATCGCAAAAGAACCAGCATTGAGCGGCAGAAGTTTGAAAAATATAGAGGACTTCTGCAGAAATAAAATAACTTCTTCTCACCGAAATTAATGATAAATTACTTCATGAATCAGTACAATGCATATGTTTTCCTGACCATACAAATAATGCTGCAGCTGCATTTCCTCCAAAATTTTACTTTTTTAAGACATGATACCATATGTATGTGTATTGATATTATACAGCTTGACCCATCAAACAGTATTCATGATGGATACCTTTAAAGCAACATTTAGAATGAAGATTGTTAATATGCTACTGAACAAAAGTTAAGGAACAAATGCCAGAAAAGGATTTTCTTGTTGAATCTTAGCCGAGTGACACGTTCCATTGACTATGTAATACAAGTAAGCTTGCAGTGTTCCGTTAAATCAGAATAACCCTACATTGAGTAAACAGTGACCATCCAAATAATGTTATCTTGGTAAGTCGTTGATTGTCTGATATGATTTTACAATCGAACACAGTATTTAGCTTTATTATTTGTTCCTTAACCTTTCCAGTTGTAACATTTTGTTCCAATTTTTACATATTATTGAAACCAACATACTTCCATTATTTTCACATACAGATGCTTGCGTTTTGTCCGATGGGTATGAACAATAAAATTATAAACTTCTCAAGCAAGTACTTCTGCTCTAAAGACAATTGGAAAGCGAATTGATATTCACAGAGCTATTTTTACCCAGGAAGTGAAATGTTATTATCCAAGGTATTGTTTAGTTATCTGTAGAGAAGATTGAATATATCAATCAGCTGTTTTGTGCCATAGAAGGTTCTATTTAAACAATCCTTATATTTTAACGGAGGGTCTACCAACAAAAGGCTGGAACCCTCAGTCTCAATTAGTTCCAAACTGCCAACGACTTAGGGTAAAAATGTAACTTAATCTGTAAGGTGTAACTTCGTGGTTGGTTCACCCTCCGTCTTTGACATTTTAAGCGATTTTGGTGTGCATGGTGTGCCTCACATAAACTGTTCATTGATAAAATCTTAAACTTTTTGCTGTAAAAAAACAAAAAGACATTGAGCAGTTCATATGAAATACGGGTGAAAAATCCAAAATGTTCTCCATATTAATTTGTGCAAGTTGAATACACATAATTTTGTCAATGTAATATAGTCTTTCTTGCTGAATACCACATATTGCGGTAAAAACCATTGTATAAGATTTAATAATTTTACCTGCAATTGTTACCTAATTTGGGTTTCAATTGATTCATAGCAATACGTTCATAATGTATTGGTATGGCTCATTCAAGCGTCTTTCTATTTCTGTCGACCTCGTGTAGATCTAGGATGGAAATAATTAATATGGTTGGTTAATATCATGGATTGGTATTTTCTTATTAAGTTTTTGTTTTGTTCGGGTCTACTACACTTTTTGTGAGAGCATTTGAAGAGAACAGCCAAGAAATAAACATCACTATATTTTCTTTTTCTAACTCTTTACTTTCCTAACCTGTCGTTCAAAGACTGTCTTGTCCGTTTGGCTATGTTTATTAATACAGAATTGGAAAAAAATAATAAACTGCCATATACGGAGAAAACTGTGACCTTTGCTTTAATATCATTAAAAAAATAGAAAAGACAAAACTGAATAATTATCATTAGGAAACTGCTTTCAGTGGAAAACGTCATTTTGAAATCTTCGATGCACAAAGTTCGATCGCAAATATACAAGAGAACAATATTTAATAATTTTGTGGTGAGTCGATGCTTTTCTGCAGTCAAATATATAACGAACAATGGCAATGGCAATAAAAATAAAAAATTTTAAAAAACGGGCTATGATTCCTTTGTTGCCGGACTAAGAAAACTTAAGACAATATCTGTATATTTTCTCATCATGAATTATATTCCGATTATGTTCTAAAACTCTTCTCTGAAGTACGTCAAACATATCGAAATATTTTCACATATATTGTTGCCCATATCAGGCTCAAACGGGAGCTTTTCTAGTACGACTTCGTTGTGGCCCCTGACACTGAATTGGACTTGATTCATACATTTATTCTTTTAACGTTTATTCTCTACGGTAACATTTTTTTTTAACATTCTGGTTCATGCAAAAGTGTGGTAGGGTAGGTGGCTTGGGGTATTTCATACACACGACTTTCAAAGGTTAGTGTTAAATGAGAACATTATAATACCCCCAAAAATTGCGTTTTTTATACTCAACTGGTTTGTCAACTTACACACAAGTTTTGTGTTTTTATTACGAAATGAATATACTTTGCTGCGCCAAGTTTTATTTTGTTTTCAAACCGCTTGTGAATATTTTCATACAAGCATGCAGCACGTTCTTTTCCACACAAAGAGACATTATCACTTATGTAGCCTATGGGCTTTTTCAAAATACAAAACGGGTGCGGTTACATACAAACATAATTGACGTGATGCTTTTGGGGGAGGGGGATTAACGGCAATCATGTCGAGCAAATGGGAGCTATGTGCCTTTCCCAGAGACACTCTGAAGCAGCCGACCAAAGATGATTTGGGCGGGTATCGAACCTGCGACCCTTGGATTACGAGACTAATGCTCTACCAGCTGAGCTACCGCTACTTCCTGGCGGGATTAATGCAAAACTAGGAGACATTTTAAGACACACATCCTTGAAGCGGTGCATACACAACTAATTTTGTATGTACACAACAATTACGTTTTTAAGACCGATCATGCACAACATTTAAAGTTGCTCATATCAAATGGGAACATTTTCATGCAAACGTCGTTTTATATGCTAAATGATAGCATTAATATACACACAACCATAACGTGATGCATACGCAACGGGGTCATCTTCCTTCACAAAACATTGATCTGGAACATAAAAAGTAGACATTTGCAAACATACATCCTTGTGGTACATGCAAAATGAAAATATTGTCATGCAAACAGCGTGGATATACAAAATGTGCACAGTATTATACATGCTGCCTTGACGTGGTACGTTCAAAACGGAATTTTCCGAACATACATTTTCGGGGACATTTTCAAACACACAAACCTGAACTGGTACATACAAATAGGGAATTTTTTTACACACACAACAAACATGTGGCACATACAAAACAGGGACATTTGGATACACACATCATTGATGTAGTATATACAAAAAGGAAGCATTGTAATACATACAATATGACATGGTACATACAAAACGGGGACATTTTCATACACACAACCTTGACGCGGTACATACAAATTGGGGACATTGTCATACACACAACCATGAAGTAGTACATAACAGGATATTTTCATACACACAACCTTGTTGTGGAGCATAAAAAACGGGGACATTTACATACACGGAACTTAGATTTTTATATCTTAGACAATGATATTTTCATTCGAAATGGTAGATGCAAAACGAAGACATTTTCATACACGCAAACATGGCACGGTACATACAAAACGGGAACATTTTTATACACACAACTATGAGATAGTACTTACAGAATGGGGACATTTTCATATGAATATTAAAACCGCTGCAATGAGATATTTTTTGTATCAACACATTCTTGATATGTTTCATATCGAAGAGATATTATCTTGCATTGGTCTTATAATGAAGTGGATTATTGAGTCAAATTTTATTACACAAAGCTTAAAACTATTCTTTTATTTTGTGGGACATTTTACATTCTAGAATGTATTTATGTCAGTAAAATTATTACAACTGAAGATCTGGAATGCGAATCTTTGATTATTTCCTTTCGAAAAAACGAAACACATTTTCTGTATTTCACACAGTTATGACGAGGCGGTTCTTCAAAATCTTGGACATACAATTTCACTTATATATACATGAAGTGTAATACAAACATTGAACATGAAATTTCAGTTTTGTTTGTTAATATGGAAGGGAACTACGTACATGCGTTGCTTACTGCATTATTTGGATCAATTTCACAGTTATGTAGAATCACAATATATATTTATGGAATGTCCCAGATTTTATTGTATAATTTCTGACACTTTGTGAATATTTGCGTGTCCCCGTTCTGATGGTAAAATTTCTGATACATTATTTGTGAAAATAAACTAAAAAAACGATTGCAAAAGACATATACGTATCAAATACATATCAAATCAGATCTTTCTCTCCCGAAGTTTGTTCAAATAAAGATGTCCCTGTTTTGATGGCAAAAATCTTATGTCCCCGTTTCATAGGTTTTAAAATAATGTGTGTGTGTGTGTGTGTGTGTGTGTGTGTGTGTGTGTGTGTGTGTGTGTGTGTGTGTGTGTGTGTTGTGCTTTTTTATTCTCGGCTTTGATTATATGATAGCTGCAATATTGTGTCAAATTTATTTTTTGGACAATAGATTCTCAGGGTGGTGTAGTCGTGCTGTAATAATGTGTTCATGCATATCTAAACACTTTTTTTAAACAACCTACTTACTTACAAACATGCTGCATATGCATCTTCTTACGTACCTAAATAAATTCACAAATACATACGTACATATATATTATTATTATTATTATTATTATTACTATTATTATTATTATTATTATTATTATATTATTATTATTATCATCATCATCATTAGTATTATTATTAAAGGATGTAGTCTTTGAATATGTTTCATTGCCCTACATCTAAAATATGTAAGTAAGTTTCAAGGAATAAAATTATAAAATATTTAAATGTCTATTATATCGATATGAATTATAATATAAAAATGAATAGGAGTATATTACCCATAATCTTCTCCTCATTTGAACTGTTAAGGAATGAATGCAGCTTGTAACCATTAAGGACATTATTCGACTTTTTTTACTTGGAAATTTCTTTGAGTTTTGCGATTGATAGTGTAAAGAAATAAATACAAAATCTTCATTTAAAAATTTAAAAATTATAGGTCAGACTAGTACATGTAAAATAGATGCTGATGTTTGCTTCAGTTTGTGAAAAGACATTTTATTCCAGTAGGTGAAAAGGTGTACATGGATTAAAATTTGTATTTCTTTCAATTGAATTTCTGAAGAAAATATACTATGACATTACTACTACTACTAGTATTACTACTGATGATGATGATAATGATGATGGTGGTGGTGGTAGAGGGGGTGGTGGGTGGTGGTGTTGTACTAATTTTAACCATAGGAGATTGCTCACATGGGAAATCGTTGGAACCAATGGAATAATAGTATCGTCAACCCTCCTAACTTCCAATCATCCTTGAATCGTGCGCCATGTTTCTCGTGACCTAACGCCCTTGTTTCAATATAATGACGTAATCAACTGGGTCACCAGCGTTCTTTAAGTGTGACAGCAAGTATTTAACAAGTAAAATCAGACAAAATTAAATTTAAACAGGTAATTTCATGTAACTAAAAAACAAATCAGAATGAAAATCTATATTTTGACTAATGCCTTATTTGTGTCAGACATTTTGGCCTTGAATTTTGTATTATATGCTAATCACATGCTGACTTGATTTACATTTCTTGAACAGAAAAACCCACTTTGGGGATTTATACAACGGCAAAGTCAATGTAAATATATGGTTTTAATCATATGGGGTTCTTATACAACGTAAGAAAAATGTACACTGGAAATGTATATTCTCTATGGACTTTTTCGTTTCAGTATTATACAACGTAAGAAAAATGTACACTGGAAATGTATATTCTCTATGGACTTTTTCGTTTCAGTATTATTTCATAATAAACATATATTCTACATCAAAAGACATTGAATCTATTATAATCAAATATGTATCGATTCACCAGTCAGTATTTGTAAATCTCTCTCTCTCTCTTATTTTTTTATATGTTAAAGAACAAGCAATCAGTAATATAAGTGCACCAACTGCACATAGAATTAACGGGAAAAAATTTCATTTTAAAATGTTTATTTATTTTATTTCAAAAACACAGAGACGCTATAAATTAATAATATCCATAACTTGGCCTAACTGGCACATTCCAGTCATATGCCACATGACTTTTTAGTCAGTGGCACGAACCATCGATCCCCTTCCGGAAATAAGTAAACTTACCCACGCTGGAAAAAAAACGGTAATTCTGAAATAATGTATATTAATGCCAAACATTTTTTTAACGATGATTAAATGAAGTAGATATAGTTGAACACTTTCTATGGTTATTTTAATAGATTTTCAGAATATTATAACGAACGCGTTAAAATTCCCGTTAAGGGCACGAAATATGATGGATCGAGGATATTCCGTAAAAGAATTGTAAGATTCGCTCCGATTCGTCATTCCTCAAGATGCTGTGGGATGCTGAATATTTAGTATCGATATTGAAGAGCATAAAACGTACGAAGGTCATGGCGAGCAAGAAGCGTTGTGTTTTCCGTAGACCTAATTGACCTAAACGGCCGTGTTTTATGGTTGAAATTGTTCTTCAAGAGACTTTAAATGCACTAAGGTAGCTTGATGGCCATCAAACCCGTCAGCAGCATAACAGGCAATCACTTATAGACATAGATAGAGACACAATTTAAATAAAGTCGGAACTGCATTACATAATTAATAAAAAACATTAGCTTGTTAGAGCTTTTTTACCGACTGGATACTGTGATGAGCTTTTTTACCGACTGGATACTGTGATGCACACGGGCTCGTATCGTTGCTTAAAATTTACTCTTTAACTCATATATGTACTATGTATTATTATATAGTACATATATTGTTTATAAGTAAATTGTAAGCAACGATACGAGCCCCTGTGCTGTGATGTAAAGCAAGTTCGAATACAAATCAGCCGTTCAATCTTAGCAGAAATTACTGTTGATTTATTTGGCAAAAGTGCTCGATCAGACCACGTGCCTTTGAAATTTAACAATAGAGTATGAAAACATGAAAATATCTGATAAGAAAACTAATTAAAAAGGAAAGAATCTGTATACAGCAGAGATTCGAAAGAAGATAAACAATGTACTGATATATGCAACAGATTTCGGGTTCCGATCCTCTCTCTCTCTCTCTCTCTCTCACTCTATATATATATATATATATATATATATATATATATATATATATATATATATATATATATATATAGTCTGTGCATATACGGACTGGGGTCAGGGAGTATATGACCGTGTGTAGGTGTAGAGGGATAGATAGGAGTACTAAAATGTGTGTGAATTTGATACGTGTGAATTTGTTAACGGTAAACTTTCAAAGTTGCTGTAATTTTACGTTGTACAAGCACAACTGTATTCACTAATTGATTTATTAACATCCATTTATGTTCGGTTCTGATTTTCAGAAAAAGTTGAGATAACAAGCAAGGAGCGATGATCATATTTCTCCGTAGCAGAGCTTTAGATAAGAATTTAATGAATTAGGTATTTTACTTCCTGGTCTTGAATTAATTGCGTATATTTTAATTATAATTTGTAAACACCACAAGCAAAAAGTCATTATACCAGACTGAGTCCTAACCATGAAGATGTTAATCCTTTTACACTGAATAACGTGGCTCAGTGACCAAGACTATTTAAAGGTGCATTCAATGATATGGTTCTATTTGAGTGAATATTCTCAGTCATCAAGTACTATAATTCCAGATGTGCACAGAACATTCAGAACTTGTCCCAGTAGCATAGTTTATATTGATTGAATGTGCCATGATGAAGTATATACTTATCTGCTTATGGCAGGAGCAGTATATGGTGGCAGCTTTTGACTAAATGCTGAGTTATATTGTTACTGGCAATTTCAACACATTTAACAATTTCTTTTCACAATTTTAGTCAGTTTGATTGTGTAAAATACAAAAATGTACTGCTTTACTATCTGCAGTAGCATGGAATAAATTGATACCACAAGTTGTCATCTAATCTTTAGATTAAGCATCCATGAGACTAAAAGAGTAAAGTATGTAACCCGAATTTGTATGATGTTCTTCTGGTGGCAAAACTCAATTATTTTGGTTTTTTCAGTACTGAGATCGTCTGTCAGAGAACCCACCTGGCATCACAGCAGATGGGTAAATACCACACCCAGACAGGAACACGCGAACTTAAACTTAAACCATAATGGCCACCAGCCATAGGAGGAGGTATTGCAGGAACATTTTTTCTATTGTCTGAATCATGATGCAGCATTAGAATTTTTGTCAGGTAACAAGTGGTAGCTACCAGGGGCCAAAAGTAGTTTCAATTTTGTTTTCACAATATCAATTATGGCCAATATTTCATTTTACTTTGGGTTCCACTAATTCACAATGCTACTTTGAACTGATGTGGCGATACAGCTTTTGATTTTGAGATTGAGAGTTGTGTTAGCCTTGAAATAAATATTGGACATCTTCGCTATTTGAAAATATGTGGGAAAATTTCTAAAAGCATAAGATTTATGCTAATTGCAAAATGGATGAAATTTCTTAAAGCTCACACTACCCTTCCCATTATTTATTAACTTTCAAAAGCAATTTATTCCCCAGGTTACTCTGGTTTTGTATATCTTCAGATTCATAATAAAGTACATAACACATCTATTGCACAATTCCCCGAAAAGAACTTATATGAGACAGTTTGTCTGCAGTGTACAACACTTTACTTTTTGATCTGGACACACACACACACACACACACACACACACACACACACACACACACACATATATATATATATATATATATCCCTTTTTTAAGTTCACCTCAATTTAAATCGCATTTATTGGCTGATCATAAAAATATCAGCAATTTAAGGGAACTGTTTATTTCGGGCTCAACTGATCTGTTGCAGTAAATAACATTTTGTAAACTATTTTACAATATCTGACCACAAAAGCAAGTCCAATTGCGCATGCAAAACACCGGATTTTTCACATTGTTGTCAAGCTAGTAAAAGGACATAACTTTGTAAAGAAGCAAACAGTGATGAGTCAGATATCTTTAGCAAATAATAATTTCCATGCCTGAGAGATAATGCAGTTTTCATTTAATGCTCAAGCTCACAAAATGCTTGTTTTTATTGCTGCAAATATCACTTCTGTTGGCACACACAACTAAGTGTCGCACAGCATGATGGAAAATCTTGTTTTTTCACATGTGAAAATATAAGGATATATATTTCACGTGAACATATAGGAATTTAAAAAATAGGAAAAATATTTCACCAATAATGTTCTGTATTTCACACTAAGGTATATAATAAATGTACATGTACCTTGCTTACCAAATGATATCATGTGCACATCACGAACCATCACAGGGTTAATTAATGGAGACTCGACTGAGATGACTTACTTTTGGAATTAACATTCCCAGGTTTCTTTTTAGCATAAACTCACTTGAGGACTTTCTTTTACTTGTGCACAAAATTCCATAAAAGTCTCATAATGAATTAGACATGGTTCTATTTTGTTTATCGAAATCTAGGATGTGACTGAATTCTCCACTATTCTCTGGTGATTACCCCTATTGTACACTGTATCACTTAATTGAAATATATCTGAGATGGAATCTTGTGTAAAATATATTAGGTGTTCCTATCAGCAACAACCTTGAACTTAGGCAGAAATGTATTGTTGGTGTGCATGCAGCAAGGTTCTCAATTGGTAGTCTAACCACTTCCCCTGTGTCAAAAGTATATCATAGGGTTAAGGTAATGACAGAGTCAAAAGGTTGATGTACAGAGACCGAGTCATAAAATAGATTGTCCGCATTGGATGATATACAGATTGCTGTTGCGAATAAATGGTTGTTTTTTTCGTTGACTGAAATTGACAGATACTTGGAAAAAATAACTTTTATCACCAAATGTCTTAGTAGCAAACTTTTCCCACCAACCTTTAGCCCAAGTAGCAAATTTAAATTTGGGTGGCACATTTTCTGCTGTTAATTTTGAACACTGTTATACAAATTCTTTGTTTAGAGCATCATGTACAGGGGCTTGAAGTTAATGTATTTGTATGATTAAACTATATAAAAAATAACAAGGAAGAACATCATTCACAAGGTGGTTAGTTACTTCTAAAATTGGGTTTTCTATACAGATTCGTATACAATATATGCCATCCAGTATTTACAGCGCATTTACATCACCACTCAATAGCTGCTGTATCATGTCAGTCCATTTAATGGGTGAAAAATGGCGTTGAAATGTTCAGATTGATGCCATACATTAATGGTTCATTCCTGCTGCCATTCGCAATCAAACGGAATATATCCGTCCATTTTTAATAGGTTAACATAAATTTACCAGTACTAGCCTTGACCAAAATGATGAATCATAGTCCGTAGCGTCCCTTTCATTTGACAGGTGTCGGCACAGAACAAAGCTTTCCAATATTACTTCCAGTTTACTTCCCGTTTTACAAATAAAGAAAGAATCTATAGCATCTTCATCTTTCTTTACAAATGTCTCAGTCGTATGGATCATGAACGTTCTCATCGCTCAGAGATGAGTTTTTAGAAGACGTGATAAGTTATGTGGGTGAAAGAAGGAGTTAATCGATCAGTAATCAAATATTAGGCATTATGGTTGTCAAAAATGGAAAATCACATATTCTGATATCTGCATATAAATGAAATATGCGTTATTTTCACACAATTACCATTGTTATTCTTTTCAATAAATATTTGTTAACATATGCATTTCCCTAAAATTATATCATCCATGTACCATTCAGTGATTTTTTTTGAATAATTCCTTAGATATTTAGTGGGTGGGGTAACTTAGTCTTTAAACATGCATGAATTTGCATTAAATTATACCTTTTTAATCAAATGTTTTTTTGTTCTTCTTTTTTATAGTTTCTTTTGTTTTTAATGTATCAAACATTGATAAAAGTGATGGTGTTATAGTTTGCTATTTACTACATATACTAATGCAGAAGTCGTGATTGTTTAAATATACTCTGTGTAAAAAGACAAGCATTCTTATTTTTTGTTAAACTAGACCAACTGCAAAACTGTAATATCTGGTTAGTTTTAGTGTAGAGATTATTTTTTTAATGCTATAAATATTCAGAGTAAATAAAATTTGTTCATTGTCAGATTTGATATTGGGACTTTTAATTTTTATTTCAGATCCCAATAAATGTTTGTGTTTCCTGTTAAAATGTAAGTTACTTTATGATGAGATCAACAGACAATATTTAAAATAAAATTGACATCAAAATGAGGAATTTGATCACAACTTTAAATAAGAAATCAGTTGTCTACTTTGTGCTAAGATTTTTTACTTATTGATTATTGCATTTTAAATTGCTACAGAAGGCACAACTTCTATTGAGATTTTGAAAATACTTTTGGGGTAAGACTATCAGACTATTAATATCTGTATTATGATGACTCTGTCTTTTTATATAAAATGGGTGCATTGATTTGATATTAAGCCCATACATGTATGCTCGTACTGAATTTTATTTGATTTGGTTTAACAGTCTTTCAACACATTCCAGGATATATATATATAACAGTTTTCCAGAGAAAGGATAAAGAGGAATCTGGGACTTCCCTATCCTTGATTAACATTGCGGATAAGAAAAAGAAGTTAATAACATTAAATTTTGATATATACTAGGTTGGCGTTAAATTTTGAACAAAGGGAGTCCAAATTTATTAAGATATACTGTTTTATTAACTTAAAAAAGAAGCCAAATGGCAATTTTAATGTCTTCTAGTCATAACGTAGTATATCTTTTGCTTTACCTCAAAATAAAATCAGACATAATTTGTTTTCATCGATATATGTATTATGAATTGTGCATTCTTTGGGCTAATATAAGACCTAAAATGTGTTCTGTCGAACAATAAAATGCAAGGAGAGACCAAATATTGGGACCAGGATTTCTGTGACTCTAACAATTGGGAACATAACTTGCTACGATCCCTCATCATATTGTATTCCTTGAAAGCATTGAGCGTGTGTTCCTTAGCCATCGACGAGTCTTTGTATTTCTGAAGAAACACAAAATGCCAGAACATGCTATTTTATATTTTGACCACTCAGACATTCATAGATATATTCAGCTTCATTGTAACGTTAACTAGGAGTCAAACAATCACATCTTGCATAAATCCAGGCGTATCAAAGCCAGTTTTCACGCATAAAACAGAACAATATAATAACAGCCAAATAGCATTCTCCAGTGTGATTTTTTATGTAGGATAATAAAAGACATAATTACAAGCCCTTTTGGCATAATGCAGCAAGTTTGCATTTATTTTAGAGATATTTATCGTTGGCAAATAATATCCTATGAATTATGTCTTTCAACTTTTAGCAGTATGAAATTTATAATTTGATTGGTGAACGTAAAGCAGGGTTTTAAAAATCTCTACTGAAAACAAAATACAACATTAATCCAGTGAGACAAGGACTAAAATTCGTCCAAAATAAACTTGTATGCAACCAGTTATCAAAAGTTGATGATGTTATTTACCTGAATCCAGTCATATGAAAGATTCTTTCCGGAACTTATTATATGACCCTTCTATGACACCGGTTGTATGTAATTAAATTTAGACCAGTCTGCTCTCCCTCCGGTAAACATTTATTAGTACTGAAGAGTGAAAGGTAAGCACTTGATAAAACAAATGGAAAACAGACTTATTGTAGAAAATATGGACTTTTAATGAATAAAGTAAGCAATATTCTTGACATTAAAGAGAGACACTGATCGGCAGTGTTGCACCTTGAGCGAGGCATGGGACATTCTCCCACCTCAAACAGCGACTGTCTCCCTAAATTTAACAAATCCCCATGTATTGATAATTATAGGGGGACAGAGATACATAAAATGTCCTCCCTGAGAACTCAACCTGTATGCAACACTGGGTCAGCCCTTAATCAGCACTCGCCCAATGGAGCGAGTGATTTGAAAATTCACTTGACAGTAGAAATTTTAACTAGCTATATCTTGTTGGATTGTTGAATGTTCAACCCCTAAACGTCAATAACCTCGTTCTGATGTCTGTCCGATTTACTTATTGTTAAGTTGATCTTGATTATAATTAGATTGACAAGATGGTATGTTGTTTGTCAAGAACATCTTGTTATTTGTTCTCTGCATGGACCATTATTTTCATATTTGAGAAGACATGGGTTAGGGTTCCTCCAGGTCGTATTGTAAAGCACTCGTTACTTTTTTCATCTGATACTTCTGTGATGGCATTCATCATGACATTATTGCAAGCTTTCTTGTTGAATTGATTGACTCTAAATAAAAAAGTACATTTACGCCTGTCTTGTTATTTGATCTAAAACTTTTGACCTTTGATCCTGTACACAAATGCATTTCTCACAATGAATAGCATACAAGTTTGCATAAAAGATTATTAAGAAATTCATCTTAACAAGGTCTGTCTAAAATATTTCCCATTACAGTAAACACTATGCTGATGCAAAGTTCTACAATTCTTTTGAACAGCTTTATTTTTGTTGTTAATGCAAAAATGTGCACACACATATTGGACTAAGTACAATTGTTTCACATGTGAGTCATATGGGCCCCATCATTGAGTAATGGAAGAACGTAGCTAACATTCTCTATGGAAAACTAACTCTGCTGTCTTATAGGCATGTCAAGTATGTGCTGCAACACATCTTCTGATGTCTTTCCAGTATTGGGCATATACCTGAATAGTTTCCAAACAAATCTTCATTTTTTCATTACTTGTTATGTACATTGGTTCAGCAAAAAAATGAGAAATAAATAAACATGAAGTTTTAAGTAGTCATATATCTGTAAATATTGTTGAAGTTAATTATGTATAGTTTGAACCTTATATTGTTGATACTAAAACAGTGATTATTACCAAGCATTATTTGGAAATAAGCTTGAAAGAAGTCTTAGGCTAAGGTATGAAATGGCTTTTTTACTTCTTTCTTCATTGGCTTTATTTTTTTTTTTACTGATTATGAACTCGTTCTGGGTTTCACATCCAATGAAAGCTATTAGTCTGTTGCAAAATCCCATTTTTGTTTTTTTCTGTTTTCTTATTACAGAGGGTTGCATTGTATACACCAAAAACTTTCCTTGATAGTAAAAAGATGAAGCCAATAGTGTGATGCTGATAATGAACCAAATAAGGTAATGCAAATAAACCACAAATATGTTACTGAAACTGTCATAATAATAAACGTAACACTTTATAAAATTCCAATAGAATTTGGTTGATATACTGTACCTTCTGTAACGGAAGATGCCAAGAGAAGTCTGTTTGAGAGAACGCACAATGATCTGAATACACTGGTCTACAGCCAAAATGCTTCCGCAATAAATGTTGTCAAGCTTTACTAATTCTAGGTCAACGAGAACGAAAATGATGCTTAAAATTGTTGATTGACTCTAGTTTTAAAGATATGATACTGGGTTAGTATATACGACCATTGACTTGGGAATGGCGGACGATAAGTGAGTTATAAAAAGAAGGGATCTCAATTTAAACCAGAAATGACTAAAATATATTTTTGACTGGATCTATGAATAAATCTATGACTAGGTTTGGACAGTACTTGCTTTTTAGGCAAAACAGTGAATGATGCAATCTGAAGCTGGTATTGCGTCATACATGATATGAATTGCATCATGTTATTCCTATAAGTCATGGATGATGCAATCATAACTAAGCTTACATCAGCCTGCTGATGAAATTGCCATTTATCAGCTCTACAAATCATACAGTGTCGGTCTCTCTTATTTGTCAGTGTTTGATTTTGCAAAGGGACACATTTCTGTTTACCCAAGGTGAGCAGAGATGCCTCGTACTTGTGTGAACAATGCAGATAACTTCTTCTATGTCTGTGGTGAAGTGACGTTTGTATCACAAAAGCGCAGTATAACCACTATGGTTAAGAAAGCCTATCACCTTTATTTTGGCTGCAAAATTGAAGATCAGGACAAGAGGTGAGCCCCACATATATGCTGCAACACTTGTGCAACAAATCTTCGCCAGTGGTTGAACAGGAAAAGGAAATCTATGCCTTTTGCAGTGCCAATGATTTGGAGAGAGCCAACAGATCATATCAGCACTTGTTACTTCTGCATAGTGCCTCCAGATGGGAAAGGTGACAAAGAAGAAAAAGTGGACTGTGCATTATCCAAACATTCCATCAGCTATACGCCCAGTACCCCACGGAGAAGGACTGCCGGTTCCTGATGCACCAGAATCAGTCTCACTTGAGTCAGACGAGGAAGAGGATGAAACTTCTTCTCCTGAAGCATAAATGTCACATTACCCATATTTTCTCCCATCCTCCTCCTCTGAACCACACCTCATAACGCAAGGTGAACTGAATGACCTTGTCTGGGATTTGGAACTACCCAAGAGTACGGCAGAGCTGTTGGACTCCAGACTACAGCAGTGGATTCTCCTGACAGGAGATGTTAGGGTTTCCATGTTCCGTGACCGTCAAAAGCATCTTGTCCCATTCTTCTTTATGGAAGGTGATCTTGTAGCCTGCAACAGCATCGATGGTGTGATGGCAGCCCTCAACATCGTTCATGATCGATGATATGGCAGACACTGTACAAGCATGAACAAAATTATTCTTGTGTTTATGCTTACCCTTTAATCAGTTGCTCTGATTACAATCATCAAAATATTGACTCTGTTTGTATTTCCATTCATCTGTAACTCAATTTTCTCTTAATCCATTGGGTAGAAATGAACCAAACTTGGTACATTAGCTGCTCTTGTATGTGCAAGATAAGTATGATTTTTTTTTACCCCAAATGAGGTATCGATGGGAGAATGTTAGGCTTTTTTAAGAAAATGTACACAATAATATTTTTACCAATAATTATTTGTACATTCCAAAAATGTATAAAAAGTGTATGAAAAATGACAGCCAATACAGTGCTTCTGAAACAAACTTTACAGATGTTTCTCTTGGATGATAACACGTAAAATAATGGTTTTCAGTTTACAAACCCTGGCTTATGGCATGGAAAGGAGGCAGGGGACGAGATGTTATTTGCAAAGTACCGGAATTTGACATGGCGAGGTTTAGTTCAGTTTGTAAAATAATTTATTACTTGTATTTTCTCCATTTATCTTTCAAAATCTGTATAATTTACTTGCTCTTTGCATTGTTACTGTTATCTCATAATATTTAGTGAAGTGCCTTAAATGTTAAAAAATTACAGGAAAATCTGTATTCAGAAAAATGCATTAAAATTGAATTCTGATGTCCAATTAAGAAAACCATAAGTGAAAGGTGACAACAAATCGGTTTTACTATGTCGTGAAGCCAAAAAGATACTGTTATGGATACTAGTAAACACTTTGGTCACTTTATTGCTGGAAACTACACATTATAGTCTTGAAAAATGCGTTCTACTGCTATACTGACTAGTTGCCGTAAGCTATGCAACATATAATTCTTATCACTTTCTTACTTTAAAAATCTGAAGATATTCACAGCTTTAATTTTCATTTTAAAAAACGAATTATTGCAAAGTGACATAACAGACTCGAGTACACCTGTATTATTAAGCCCTACCTCACATTATAAGAAAATAAAATCGTGGCCGTGAGTGATTATGGCTTTTTATGTGCATATAAATGACCAGTATAAGATCAAATTTTAAAATCCAACTAGTGCTCAAAGAATGTTTTCAGATATAGGCCCAGGTCAAGTGACTTTTAAAAAAACTACAAGCTCTGACTCAAATTCAACTAGCCCTGACTCCAATTCCATGTGGCTAAAAGGGCCAAATTTTTGTTTTTGCAATTCGTTTGACACGACATTGAAATTGCTGTTTAAATATGAAAAGAACAAGCAAAAATCATATTAAAATGACTGATATGTTTATTCGCCTCTCAAAATATTTCACATTAAGCAATGTGTTTCTCCTGTTCCTGATGTCAACCACTGTCCAATTGCTCAAGTGCTCAAAGAATTGTTCAGACACAGACCCAAGGCAAGTCTCTTTTTAAAAAAAAGATCACTTACCCTGACTCAATATCCACTTGCCCAAAAAGGCCATTTTTAAAAATATTATTTTGACACACCCACCTCCATCCAGAAGAATTAAATGGTCAGTCCCTTATACTTGTGATATTGGTCACTGTTCACATTCTGCTGGGCAGGTGCTCACAACCATTGAGGTTTCCAACAATTCACACTTTCTGCATTCTCTGATGGTTAATTCTGAATAATTGTGGCATGCAACTCTGCTCTTGTGATTTTAGACTATATGGCTATAGCGTTCCCTTCAGGTCGATGTACACTCTGTATTTCATCACGATCTGTATGTAGGGATAAGCATTCGTGGACATTGGGATAATTATGTTTTCTGAACGCTGCAAAAATGTCCATGTTTCTCTATCAAAGTTGAAAAAATAAAAAAAGTTGGAGAGGCATTGATTTAAAAAAAAATATTAATCAGTAAAAACAGTAGCTTCAAATTCGTAATTAGTTTCTGTGATAGCACTGTCAATGTATCACAATTGCAGAAAACACTCACTCCATATCAATAAAATCAGCAGTTACCAACTCTCTGAACTAAATGGACTTAAATATAATGTAACAATATCAGTTCATTTAAGGTGAAAAAAATTGAAAACAAAAATATCGCATAGGTACTGCTTAATATATTTAACCAGCAATGCATTACCGAATTCACGCGAACTAGGGACAGCTTATTCATGTTGTAAAAGGTAACAGATGAAATATAGAAAACAGAAATAGTAAACTCCCCCACCCCTTCAATTCATAGGTCACGTGCTTCACTTTGTACACAGTTAATAACTTTCGATACAACTAAGCAGACGATCTTCATAATGTGTAGTGATTTACAGATGGGATCCAGCAGGGAGCTGAGTTTTAATAATTTGCAATGTCTTAAAATTACTTGAAAATTAAAATACAGCATTTCACCAGCCGGCAAATTGGATAGCACTATTTTATTAGCAGGTCCGATGAGCAACTCACTAATAATACAAGATTGAACGATCTAGATTTAGTGGGGCGTCCGATTTTGTAGCTCTGCCAACTGAAAGTTCTATGATCCCCAAATTGTATATAATGTATTAAATATACTGTCATAAATTCCTTTATAGTCCTCAAAGTTTAACAATGGTCTGTAGTTGAAAAATAATGAAATATTGATACCCCCAAGTCCAATCTCCTTCCCTTCACATTTCACAAACGAAGTACAGAAGTATATCACACCTACTTTAGTTTGTAATTCTGTTGTAGATAGACATATGTGAAGAAAAGTAAGTGCAATTTCTTTGCATTGTATTTCAAGTCCAACACTTATTTTAATATTTGCCTTGTATTCAATTTTAGTAACATGTCTGGAAATTAAATCATGTAACTCTTGTATTTTCAAGATTTTTTTCTGAATCCATGCCTTTCATAAGCACAAAGTTAAAACAGTTGAAAATAATCTGATGACGATACTTTACAGGGAATCCCATTTTAAATGCATTGAATATTAAAACCATCCCATTTCTTCCTTGATAATTGTATACTTCTGCATTTTCAGAGTATTTGACACAGTTGAAAGATAACCTATGTAGTTTGATAGTACCATGTAAACCATGACAAATGCAAGCAGTCATAATTGTGGTTTTGAAATACACATGATTAGTATAGTTATATTTTAAAGAGAGTTATGTATCAAATGTCAACTCCTACATCTACTTCCACAACCACCACAATCAGCCTCATAATCATGATCTTCATTTGGTGTGGTTGTGGGTTGATTTTCCAGCTGTGAGTTGAGGATTTTATACTAGAAAATTCACCTCTTAGTTAAGTTTTCTATACAGAATGTTCTCCTGTGAATAAAGATCACATGGGGTGAAAATTTTATATGACAAGAACTAAAATGATCAATGTTAGTGCTTATAGAATTATTATGCAAAATGAAATATATTTTGAGTTAACCCTGGTATTCTGTCAATAACTTTAATATATTCTCATTCAAATTTCTCAAGCATATTCATGTTACAAAGAATCATCATTATACACTATTACACTTTAATACAAACAAGATATTCTAAACAATTATGGAAATTAAAAATTTATTTTCAATTCAGTTGTACATAAATATACCAATCCCATCACAATATACATGTTATTTTATGTTCATTCAGTTGTCCTTAATATCTGTTTTGATTTGATTGGTATGCTGTGTTTATGTACCAAGCCATGTGTTGAAATACATATAGCACTGATCTGAGATCTTTGTTGAATTTTCCTTTTTTTAAGTTGCCAGTATTAAAACTTTCCTGATGATGTCGTGTGATTTCTTGTTCCTTGTATGGAATGGAAAGGTAAATCATTCCAAGCTTTTCTTGGTTTAAAGTACTAACAGTCGAAACATGAATTGGCCTTTAGTAACAGACAGGATGGCAAGCAAGCAAATGCTAAAGTTATCATTATTTTCAGCTTACATGGACTGAAGGCATATGTTACCTGTTTTTAACAGTCTGCAGTTTTTGATGTATTTCCATGAAACACAGTAAATATTTTGTTCATTGCCCGAAATTGCGCATATCATCAAATTAGTATTGAAATATTCAGTTTAAAGCCATTAAATTGTACACATTTTATCATGGGCATACATATACCTGGTTATATTTGTAGGACATTACAGGAAATGTTAAAACTTTTACACTTTATGAACCTAGAGTTTTCTTTTCATGCTTACTATCATCATTTGGGAAAGGCCACTTGAGGTAGACTGTTGAAATGTTGTATACATATTTTGCATTTATATGTAGATGATTTTAATAGATGTTCAGGCCATGACAACACTTTTCCAATGTTATACATATTTTTTAAACTTTTTGACTTTAAACTTGTTTTTACAAAAACTATGTTAGTACAATTCAGAAGAAAATACATGAGGTTGAGAATTGGACTTCAGTATGAATGTTTTTATGCATATGTAGATGACCTGTTTGGATTGTCCTGCCAGTATATCAGTATTTCAAATTTTCATAATTTGTACTATTTTAGCTAGTTAGACTTGGTCTTTTTAGATCTCAGTGGGGTTAACATCTTTTACAAACACATATCTTTGTTCGTTTCATTTATGTTTCATCATGTGATTATTTTAATATAAACAAATGTAAACAATGTCTAGCTGAGACTTTGATATGAACAGTATCATACTCATCTTATTATATTTCTAAAACTTTTATAACTATGCTTTACTTTTGCATTTTTTGTTTAAATATAATTTATGATATAGTAGAGGGTAACAATGCATGTTTTGGCTTTTATAGGCTTGTTTATAAGATAATAAATAGATGATGTCCCAATTTGATTCACTTCTTCTATGCTTGAAATGTCTTGATTGTATTTGAACTCTGCTGCACCAGCCACTTAATAATATGCAAGAAACTCTGTTATTTTAGTTTCGTAGTCCAAGTCAGTGATGCAGGCCTACTGCGACCTCATTATAAAGTGTCCAGAATGTTTCATTGTCAGTTGAATTGGTATGCCTATGTAATTTAGTAGGTTTGCTTTGTCAGTTTTAGGTCCATTGGCAAGCTGATCATGTGATGTGTACTGTGACTATTGCCAGAATGGGACTGCGCCAAAGTCACCCAAACTGTGTAGATATTTCTCATACGGGTCTACAAACAAATTAGATTGTGCATTATGAAGTTACGGAACTTTATAAAAAAGATGAAGAAGGAGAACAAAATTACCACTTTTGGCTTGGGAAGACTTTGCTATCTGTATATAGGATTAATCACATTTTTTATGTCACAAACTTAATGTGATATTATACTCTAAATCATATTTAAAAATCGCTACATATTTTGCAGTTTCATTAAAATTGACTTAATTTGCAAACAAAATTAGTGAATAATTGATATCATATATGATATGCATTTTTAGCACGTAATAGTTTCCTAAATTTATCTGCCTCACTAAATTCTCTAAAATGTTATACAGGCTAACATGTTGTGATTTACAGTATTCAAAAGATGTCAGTTTAATTTTGATGTGTCACAGTTTGGATTGATGTATTTCGACGATTTTCTGGTTTTCTCTCCAACTAATTATTAGTTAAAAAAAAATATTTGTTTCTTTCAAAACTCTATATTATAGAATTGTATCCAGCATCAGTATTTTATTCCACTGCACAAATTTTGAAAATTAATTAATAATTGACAATAAGCAGACTCACTACCTCAAAACTTCCCTAAGCTAGTCACTGCCCGGACCAAAGTTCCCTAAGCTGCTATTTCAATTCCTTCTCAAAAACAGCCAGAAAATGTAAACCAAACTTGGCACAGAGCATCCTGGCATAAAGACCTTTCAAATTTGTAAAGATGATGCCAAATCTGTCATCAAATATGGATGCTTTTATGAAAAATATCAAAATTTAAAAAACGCTTTTTTTTTTAAAACCACTGAATATAATTTGATAAAATGGATAGAAAGTATCAAGGCATTATGCTGATCCACCCTCATTATATGGTCACCTTTACTCAACATATAACATTTTTTAAACGAATAACCACGCAACAGAGATATTACAGAAGCATGATGGTATTAAGTGATTTAAAATGTTACAAATAATGTTGAGTCAGTGTCAGATTTGTCCACCAATACTCAAATGGATAATGTTTTTAATGACTTTACAGAATCTCAAAAACTGCTGAACAGAATTATTTTTTTTAAAGAAGTATTCTGATAATAAGGGGTTTAAAGGTGTACAGACGATGCCAATTTGCCATCAAATGTGACTGCTGTTACTAAAAATAGATAAACCTACTGACCTGAATCTCATGGCCAACTGCTCTTTGCCTTTGGCTATGAGGCAGATGAAGTCTCAGACCCATCTCGGCCTCTTGTTGGAGTCTTTGACTACCATGGAAAACTGTATTTTCTGTCACCTGAATTTAATAAATGGCAGGTATTTTTGCATAATATGTAGCGTTGATGGACTTTGCTTAACAGATTTGAGCATGGGAAGATAGCAAAATCATGTAATAATGATATCATCCATTTATGTTACAGGTTCATGACATTTCTTTTTGAGTATGTGTGTCATTTTCTTCGGTAAAAACCACAAGAGATAGAACAAATCAGAAACCTCTATAAAGGCGATCCAACTTTCTTTGGAAAGTGAACATGTGTTGCAGCAACCATACAAATGAAGGAGATAATCATGAATAAGATGGGCAGAAAAGAACATCATACATAATTTTGTACAGCCGTTCACCTGAAATAAGCATAGTACTCCTCTCCGAATGACAGGTGTAACAAATACTACAATTTAATTATATAGGGTATTAATAGATAATGATATAAAGACAGAGCATCATCACATAGTTACACCTTAAGAACTGCTTGCATCACAGACCTGCTGGATCATCAGTATGGTTAATTTGTCGATTATTTGAAGCATAATTGGCCAGAAAAGTGCAACTGATCATTTTGGATAATAACTAACCATTGTATATTTTTGATGATTTTATAATCTTATAACCTTCTAATGAGATACTATTGCACATTTTGACATGTAGCATGCTTACACCAGATCATACACCATTTTACATTCTCTTGAAACATCAACTATCATTCTTCAATAAATATGTCATTTTGAGGACAGTTAAATTTCTATGTTTGTGTGTCTTTCACTTGCTCAAACTATTGAAAATAACAGGAGTAATTCTTACTGTACACTAGCTAAATGGCAAAAAGAATTTATGTATTGGAGCATGATCCAGCGCATTGTTGCCATTTACTATTGCGTTGTTTCAACCATTAAAATTTAGCTTGTATACTCCTCCGATTGAAAAAGATAAATTTTTCTGTCAAAATCACCCACAATCGATCTGTCTCTTAGTGTCCAATATTCAAGGTGGTGTTTTATTTTTCTTCAACTTTCAATTTTAATTAAATAATTCTAACAATCTGTTACTCAAAGGTTTTAGGTTATTGTAATTTAGGTGGTAATAACTAGTAACATTAAAGCCATTGATTATAATAGCAGTAATTTTTAGTGACTTAACTGTCACAGACTAGTAGAGCAACAGTCACTTCAAGGTTCACGTTAGGGTCATCTTACACCTTATTTTATAGGAATATCAAGGAGTAGTCTACTTCTTTTCAGTTTAAGAAGGTAACCATGACAACATTGGTACTTTACTGACATTTGTGTTATAAGCCTTGATTGATTCACTGATTGAAAAAAGACAGTGTAAAGATGTGGACATTCAAAAGTCTTAAAACATTATTGCTAGTTTGATTTAGCAGGGTTTTTTTTAAAAAAGAAGATCTCAGGCAAATAAGTTTGACCAGTTTTGCAGAATTTAAGGGTTCGTTTTGTTTAAAAAAGACAACTGCAGATTATGCACTCATCAAATACTGTAAATATGTAATTGCAACAACATGCTTACAAAGTTTAAATGATCTTCAAAAATGATGTAATATCCTCTTAACAATTCCAAAAAATGCACAAGTGCAGTATTTTGTGAACATGGATTAACCAATATCATTTTGCAAGTAATGTAATTTAATGAAATATGATGGGGCTTAATATAAATGATATCGCTCTTATGTCACTGTGACTTAAAAAAATAAAAAAAGTATCTTCAGTGGATAGTTTTTACGCTACATGTTAATATCTGTCTTTTCATACTCCATCTGTTACTTATTGGCAAGTCTTAAGATTAACGGCAATATGATGCAGACAATAATTGGAATTTAAAAAAAAAACTTGCCTGTAACATGAATCAGAAGAATCTTCTCAAAATGAATCAGAGGATCATATTCTGGTGCACAAGGGAGTTTCCAATCAGCAAAATGCATGAGAGGAGACAAAACCTTATAGTCTGATTTAACAAAAACAAGAGTCCCTCAAAGGGACAAACGCTCGACTGTCCTTTTATTTTTTAACTCCTCAGTATTGGAACCATCTCTGATAAACTCCAACATACCAAATTTGGTATTAAAATATTGTTATTCTCATACATGTCGTAGTTGATTACATCTTTGTCAAGGTCTTGGACCTTGAAAATGATATGATGGATAGAAAATCATTGAACCTTTCTCAGACAATATCAAGATATACCCACATACTACATTTGGTTAAATCCATAATTTAGATTGTTTTAGCTCTAATGGTCATAGACCAAGAGAGGTTACGGGATGGTATGTTGTCCGTTGTCTGTCCGTCCGTTGGCAAAAGTGTGTTATTGCTACTTCTCCTAAACTACATGGAAGATTGCCATGAAACTTTACACACACACACACACACAGGTCCATCGACAGGACTTCTGGGCCCCTGTACAGAGCAGTCATGGGCCCCAACACTTGTTAAAATTTTTGTATATACACACCTGTGTACAGTTTTGCATATAAAACCTGTAGAAATCTACCATAAGTTTGAATTTGTACAAGGAACAAATTTTAATATTTACTGCAAAGATTAATTAATTTTTTTATAACTGAGTTGACGGCGAGCCCCTAGAATTCACCAGGCTCCTGGGCAATTACCCCCCCCCCCCCTCTTCTTGGCGGACCTGCACACACATTCATCCCATGGTCTAGTTTCTCCAAAATGAAAATGGTACTGTTCTGACATCCAATATGATCATAAGTAGCCATCTTGAAAATCTTGTTATCACTTCTTCTCTTGAATGGATGGTAATATCAACGATGGGGTTTCACTAAAAAAACTTCTTATGATGACTAGTTGGTCCCAAATAAAAAATAGTCCAATATAGTCACCACAGCAGCCATCTTGAAAATATTGTTATCGCTACTTCTCGTTGACAAACAGTCATATAGACATGGGGTTTTCACAAGAAGAAATCTTATCCTGTCTCTTTGGACCTCAGTAAAAATGGTGCCGATCTGATGTACAATATGGCCACAATGGTGGCCATCTTCAAAATTGTGTTATCACTACTCCACTTAAATGGAAAATCATTTTAACATAAGGTTTTCATCAGAAGAGTTCTTACGGTGTCTAGTTGCTCGTAAATGACAATGACAATAAACTGACCCTCAGCATGGCCACCATGGTGGTCATCGAGAAAATATTGCTATTTCTATTCCTCTCAAAGGGATGACCATATCAACATGGGGTTTTTGACCATTATAAATCTTATGATACCTAGTGTATCCTAAATGAAAATGGTGCCAATGGTACATCTAGTCTTGCTGCCATGATGAACGTCTTGACAATATTGTTGTCACTACTCCCTCTGAACGGATGGATGGTCATGTTGACATGGGGTTTTCACCCAAAGACTTCCAATGCTGTCTACTTTATCCTACATTAAATTGGTGCCAATCTGACATTCAATATGGCCTCCACAGCACTTAATTTTTGAAAAATCTTTTTATCGCTAAATAATACCAGATACTTTCAACACTCAGCAGTTAAACCGAAGAAATAGTCTTATATTTAATTCCTGGAAATTGACAGTTTTAAATGTTTTCAGCAGATATATCCACAAACTGGGTTTTATAAAAAAAATTCCATTTATTCTTATCTGTGTTATCATGCTCACATGCCAGTGCAGCTAAAAGCCTGAGTCAAGACCTTGGACCTTAAAATCAATATCAGCGTACCATCAACAAGTTCATTTAATCCAACTAAATACGATGTCTGGCCAAAATTCACTAGTATATGTACGAGTCACTGTGTTCATAAGCCCAATGAAGTACACAAACGTAACCAATGACCTTTGACTTGACCCAAATGTCAATTAGGTCAGGTTTTCAACACTCTATCACAAAAGAGCAGATACGTAGGTAGTTACATCTACACCATTTTCATTTTAAAACCAATTAAATAGTGCAAGAAGTGTTCTAGTGAAAAGCCCATGTCAGTTCCACTATTTATGCAAAAGGTGTAGCGATTAAACGATTTTCGAAGTTGCCACTGTAATACCATATTAAAGGAAAATAACTGCGCATCATTTTCATTCAGAATGAATAGTGCTTTAGTAAAAACCACATATGGATTCAATAATTAGTTCAGGAGAAGTAGCCATATAAAGACTTTCAGGATAATCATCAAGGAAGCCATTTTTTATGTTAGATCGGCATTGTTATAATATTGGAATACAAAATAACGCAAGATAGAATTTTATTTCCTCATAAATGTCGGTATGGCTAGAGGAGAAGTAGCTGTTATGAGATTTTTTTCAAACTTTGGGACATTACATTGGTACAATTTTGATTTAGGATCAAATACTTATAGTAATAAGTGTTTCAGTGAAAACCCCTATTTGTATGGACTTTGGGGTTTTCACTAAAAGAGGAGTAGTGATAACAAATTGTTCACCATTGATTAGCACCGTTTCTATTTAGAAAGAACTTGACAGTCGAAGAATTTTTACTGGATGTCCGACGAGCAACATGTCATTTAGTGCCAACTAGACACCATACTTAATCTTTCAGTAAAAACCTCATTTTCATCTAGAATCAACTACACATCATAAGACATAATTCGGTGACAACACATGTCGATATTGACCTTCCGTTCAGGAGAAGTAGCGACACAAATATTTTCAAAATGGCGGCCATATTGGATATCAGATCGGCATCATTTTCTTTAGAACCAACTAGATGTCATAAGCAGTCACTTAGTAAAAACACCGTGTTTTGTTTTACTATCCATTAATGATGAGAAAGCGATAACAAGATTCCAGATGGTCACCATGGCGGTCATATTTTAAGTCCAAGCGGCACCATATTCATTTGGACCAACTAGACCTTAGAGTTTCATGGCAGTCGTCCAAAAGGTTTACGTTGAGCAGCGATAAAAAACTTGTGCTGACAGAGGGATGATAGGCAAGAGGCTACTGTAGAAGTTCTTTTGGTCTATAAGCATCAATAATAACATAATACAAATAAACTGTACTGTGTATTTCAGAAGATTTGCACTCAGCTAAGTTTGCAACAGAGTAAATTGCTCCTAAATTTAGCCGCTCTTATAAATTGTCTCGTCTCTGAGTAAAAACTGGGCTCAAATTATGCATGCTAAGTAAACAACCTTTTCATTTTCCGCCGGGCAGAGTAGGTCTGGGATTTTTTTCCCTTAAGGATATATATTTCTTTCTTTTTTCTAAAGATAATTTGTTTTAATTTGTTTTTCAACAAAAATATGATGGATACAATTAGTTCATGTTTTCTACATATCAGAGCAAGACCACTCTTTAAGCTAGTTGGGGGCCGGGCATTAAAAAAAAGAAACAAATACAATGCCCCAAACCAGTAAAATTAAATGGTCGATCATATGTTAAACTACAATAAGGTAATTGCAGTAGACATAAGTTTTGAAACCAGCTGATTTTCTTCGAGCTTAACATTGAGGTATTGATCTTAAATTAGACTTTATACAAAGTGTAAACAGTGGCACATTTTCAGTTGAGTACATAATCAAACTAAAACATTTAATGAAACAGGGTCTTGGAGTGTTGTAGCCACAGTAACTTTGATTCTTTAATTATTTATGGTCTTGAAGTCAGATAAATGTACACGAAAATTCATAGAACTTCCATGGTATAACGTGGAAAAGAAATTGCATTTTAAAGATGAATGAGGGAGAAGTGTGATATGGTTGGGGTTGACTTTGCAACTTATGCAATTGTGACGGAAAAAAAAAGTATGGGCTAGGTAGAAAATACTAGGTATATTTTAAACGATTGAAAGAACGAGTGCATTACACACTCAAAATATCCAAACACTGACCTGTGAAAGGTGTTCCTTGTTGAATGGTTTTTAACGACACTTTTAACACATTATTGGGAGCTAAGTGCCTTTCCCAAGGATACAGACGCATCCGATGCATCGGACCCGTAACAATTGGATTATGAGTCCAACTCCAATATCAACTCTTGTGAAGAGATATACTGGCACTTTGGCAGGTGGGAAGCGCGAGGCGGATCCAGAAATATCGTTTGCTATCGTTCTTTTGTGCGGGATGGGGGGGGGGGTGAGTAGCGTAAACAAGTGGGCGAGGGGCCTGTGGGACGTTCCAGTTTTATTGTGGGAGAGGCGGGGGAGGGGGGCATTAGCTGGGCTGGGTTCCCGTCCCCCATCCCTACCCTACCTACCGGATCCGCCCATGGAATGTATCATCGAATGTCGTTATTGATACTGATTTACACAAATTTCGTGTTTCCAGTGACAATAATAAGCATCGTCCAACACTTTGTAATTCACAATGAACACTGAATTTTAAGTGTGATTCGGGCTAAAAAAAAGTTAAATCGTCCTTTAGTGCATTGATTTATTACATCCAAATTTCAACTGAACTCGGCTCGAGGTTTTACAACCCTTTACTAATATAATCCTTGCATAGTTGAAAACTTGCTTCAAATCTAATTGCGCTTAAATGGAAACATTAACATGCCTGAAGTGTTCACAAATCTGAAATAGGTGATGGTATACCCAAAGTCTTCTCTATGCCTATAATTGACACCAACATTTGCAGAATATCTTATAAAGATACGTCTTATAAAGATATGTCTGATTGCTGATAATATTTTATTACATATCAAAGCAATTAATTAAGACTTCTAATAAATTATGTTGAACAATGCAACATTGTGAAAGAAGCCAGCGGAAATAAATTAGATGGTATGGTAGACACATATGAAATAAGCATATCAGTTGCAAACTTCAGTGCATTTAATTTATATACATCTTTCATTTAAATACGATTGTGTGGAGCATATTGATTGTGTAGAAAAATTAAGCTTTTGATATGACAGGATATGCGGAAGAACAGTCCAGCTGATGTCTTTTGTATTCTTAGCTCTGCTTGTAAACGAATACCTGTATGCAAAGTTTCAGCAATGTTTGCCTCTTAGTTCACTCTTCAAGCACTAAATAAAATGTTTCTCGCCCGTTGGAAATCTTGAGGTTTTGTACGAAGTCTGTTAAACCTAACTTGTTGGGAATTAAGGATACCGCTAAAGGTGTATTTTGGATGGAAGGAAGATTTGTAACATAGTTAAAGGGTACAGGTAGCTGTAAACAAATTTGTATCCACATAATCAATATATTCTTCACTAATAGTAGCTTTATGTTTAACGTATGGGTTATAAATATTCAAAATAGCGAATAATGTATGAACCTACTTTCTTGAGAAAGTACAAATGAAGAAAATATTGTCTATAAAAGAAAAGTACAGAAAATGGAGAAGTTCGCAATTTATGAAAGCTTCTTCCGATTCAGTCAGAAAAATGTTACCATAAGTGCGAATTCCTTACCCACTGCCATTCCAGATATTTGTTAAAACCAATCACCATTGAATTAAAAATCATTGTTATCTAAACATATTTGTAAAAATTCCAATAATTCTAGATCTGGTCTAATATTGTCCAAAATGTCCGATGTACCACTGAGATGGACCGGATGCATCGACGCTAGTGGTGCCAGAAAAAAGAGACAATGTATTCTAAAATTGTGTACGGTTAGCTACCCATATAAGAAACTAATGGTCTTCCTGCTGGATTTCTGAAGGTGACCCAACAGGTCCCAGTTTCAGTAAACATCTAAAACTTTCGTCTTCATATCGAAGTTCGTGAGTATCTTTCTTATTACTTGCTTCGTAATTATCATTTTTCCACAAAATATTCAGCAAGCATCAGAGACTAAAATACAGTCATAAAATCTCGAATTGTTCCTAATGGACTTTTTGTAATATCTAGAAACATCTTGTGTATTTGTTTTTTGAGGAATTCCTCCTCTTTTTGTATCAAGCATAATAAGGTTTCAATGTGTTAAATTTTAGAACTGAAAATTAATTTTGCATTCTTTCCACTATCTCTACCTGTAACAAAACTATTGGTATTGTATGAAGTATCATAAGCAAGATAATACAAAATATAGATATGAGGAGAAATTTGTAGCATTTTAGTGAATCCAGAGTCAGGATTCTGTTTTTTTTTTTTTAAATCAATTTTAGGTACAGTGTGGATATGACTTGGTCTTAGCTTTCAGGTAGGGTTAGGTATTGAACGTCTACTTTGTGTTCCCAATGTACTAAATTGCTCGCCAATCAATGTACATATTTTGTTATTTCTTCATTCGTTTTTAGATATATTGAATGATCTAACCTTTTCAGTGTTTAGTGTTAGCCAGTTGCCGTTCGACTTCTTATATAGAATTCCTTCTTGTTAAAGATAATCGTACCTGCCCCTTTGTCAGGTTTCTAATAATAAATGTAAAATAAAGTATGAAGAAAGACAAAAAGAGAGGTAAATTTGCGACAAAAAAAAGGGATATAAAGACTTGGGATGGGTTGCATGTCAAAACTGTTTCTGCAGATCTAGGTGTTTCAGTCTTAACCATCATACGATGAGCTACTTTATTAAAATTCGCGTTGACGACCATTTCCTTCTTTTTTAGTGTAGCAGTTGTGTCCACACAAGTTCCGTTTATGTTTTGCCACCAACTTTGAATAGTTCCTGCCCTATGTTTAATAGTTCTCTATGTAGATTAGCAAAAAACTACTTTTTTATGTTTTTTACTGAAGCCATTATTTCGACATCTTGATCCCAAAATCAATAGGGTGTATTCCTTACCCCAAGTGCAAGCTTCTGCATAGTTTTGTAACTTACGATGGTGGACAACTCAAGCCACTGAGCAGAAACAAAAACAGTAAAAGACAGACTGGCATCATAACATAATATGCTAGCTTTATAACTAGCGCATAAAAACTAACACATTTAATTACAACGAATGAGAAGTACAAATACACTCAAATGTTGACCAAGTTCAATTTCTTAATTTCAATTTTGTGTAGTGAAATATCAATATTCTTTCACAAGAAGCAACAAATTTATGTCTTCTCTTTTTTCATGTACATTACAATTACTAAATATATACAATTACTATTCAACTCAACAAAATAATACAGATCTCAATTATAAATGCATGTCCACCCTACACAATATGTGGATTCAGGTACTGTTATGGCTAACATATAAATGTATTACTTTCCAGAGAAGACCAGTCTTGTAAATGCACCAAAATCATTAAATTACAGTTCACCAAACATTTTGTTTTATATTTACAGGTTATCACAGTCTATAAAGTTATAAAAGAGGTTCTAGTGCTCCTATTTACTGTAATACACATAGCATTTCTTAAGTGCAATGCATTTGAACGTTTCTTACCCAGCACTCCAAATTTGAATTCGGCAACATACGCGGTAAATCTTTAAGATAAAAAGCCACGTGCAAGCCACACACACACACACACACGCCTGTGGACAATTTAGTTCCTCCCACTGAAAATGCCATATATTAAAGCAAAGTACTGTAAAACGTATAATTTTCATAACCTGCAAAGTTAAAAAAAAATCTTGTTCCATACTAAAATGCCTGAAGCAGAATACTCTCCATCATAACATTTGTTCCATTTTTATCACAGCAACTAATACATGCACAGGAAATATCTTTTTTTTTTTTTACTTCCTATTTAAAAGTCTTTCAGCTCAGCGTTCTTGTTTTAGAGAAAATATACAACAGTCCACTCCATATCCATGACCAAAATTCCTTCACCACCTGATATGCAGCATAATCAGCATTATATTGGTAGTTACAGAAAAACATAATTCTTTCTGTACATACAGAAAGAAAACATTGTGATAAACCTTCAATACTTAAGAAGATTGGAAGAAAATAAATCTACAGCAGATGTACTGGATTTGAACCAGATGCAACTCAGGATGCTTATAAACTATATTTTGGGTACTTACTTGATGTAAAAGGTCTAGAAAAATCCATAAGCATAAAAGCATTCTGGAATATGACCACAATAAAACAACTGGGTGTCAAAATGATACAAAGCAGTTTCACACGACATCTAGTCTTTTAAAGTTAAGAACTGATAATGAACAAGACTATATACTATTCAACTTAGAATATTCTAATGGTTAAATATTGTTCAAAAATGCTGCGCAAAAATATGTTACATGATAAGTGAGGACAGACACTCTTGTAATGCAACAAATACACGAGGACAATATGTCACATTATAAGTTAGTACAGACACTCTTGTACACATCACAAATACATGGGAACAATGTGTTTACTCAATATAAGAGTATTGTAACAAGGTTGAGCTACCAATCATCGCAGTTTTAACACTGGTCTGTATTATTCACCCAACACACTGACCCACATTGAAATATACCAGCCACATCACTATTGTTCATTCTTACCAAATATATCAAATTATGTATAGATCATACAGAAATAGGCAAACTTGAAAGATCTGCATATTTTATTCTACTAAAATTTGCAATAAAAATAAATCCATTCAATAATTATGCAAACTGCCTTCAAAAAAGTCTTATAAGGGTCATGAGGCACATCAATGAGCAGGGGCAATAATTTTTCTCAAATATGGTACATACACTTGCACAGTAAATCATGTATTTTAAACCTCTTGTACTAGGCTGACATAAGTACCGTGTGTACAGTGAGGATTGCAATTCATTTAACATAACTGAAAGATAATGTACATTTTTTACAGAAGTTCTGCTTTTTCTTCTGGCTCCACTGATGCATAAAAAACTGCAAATATTGATTGAATTTACCCATTCCCATAGCTCTTGCTGAATATTTCATGTGCTGATGTAAAGTATTTGTTTGCTCACATATTTCAGTGCTAATTTTTTTAGCAACATGAGACGTGCCGACTAATACACTGGAGAACACTTATGGGAAAAGCTATGAAATGCATCATGAAACAAACGAGTGTTTTTCCCCCCAAAAAATGTTCTCGATTCAAACAGTACTCTTCGAGTTGACAAATAAAATCATAAAAAAATTCTTCTGTGTGTGTGTGGGGGGGGGGGGGTCCATGTATAGATAAGCAGAACAAGCTGGGCTTTTTTTTCTCCCTTCATATCTAGGTATCATATGATTCCCATAGCATTGCTCATAATGCTGAGGATCATACCAGAGAAACAAGTATGTTTTACCCTTCCTTCCCACTTCTGGATATTTTATATGGCATTTTTCTTCAAGTCTGGCAGGTTTATCATCATAAGTACTATTATGGGACATTTTGGGGGTGCAGTAATATGCTCTCCAAAATTTAGTAGGGTTTTAACTAGCGGGTTTAGGATTAATTTCATCTGGTTCTTTACAGTTTGAAAAAATCTGTTTGACCCTTGAAACCAATGGTCCAAAAAATCTAAAGTTGCCAAGCATACATCAGTATTCTTGACTGCAGCTAATACGTCTCTAATTTCAGGAGAATACTTAGCAGCTTTGTAAACATTTGTGTCCAAATTAGGATTATTCCTAAGTACGTTCAAAACCGATTAAAAGTCATGAACAGATAGATAAGGAATAATATTTGAAATGGAATGATCTGAAAACAATATCTTAAAAACAGCTGCTAATTTTTTTAACACTGTTGCTTCAACCATTTTGTAGAAAAATATCCAACAGTGAATGAAAATTTATTTCTATCTACATGTTGTAATAGAATAGCATTTCGGTTTATTTCCTCATCAAAATATATTTCATCAAAAATGGCCTAGGCACTTTCTTTGCAAGGTAGAGTAAATGATCTCTACTTAGAGCTTCAACATTTGAAACAAGGTCACCCTGGACAAAGTTAATGAAAGCCCTCTCATTTCTTCGATGACAAGGATCTATCAGTAAGACAGTAGTAGGTTTTTATATTGGCACAACTGTTGAATGTCGAATGTCGATGCCTATTTTAGTTCCCGAAAAAACACACAAAAAAACACACAAAAACACACAAAAAACATGCAATAAAAGTATTATTTGACATAATATTTACAGAATTATAACTGACAGGTTTGTAGAAGTTATTCATTATTGCACAATAAGAGCCAAAAAATATATGAATTAAGAACATAGTTCACAAAGTCCCAGCCGATTTCATCGCCAGCTCCTGTATCCCTGGAAAGAAAGTGGATGGCCTCTGTCTCTCCTGGACCCATGTTACAATCCCGAGTACCACTTAAACAGCAGCGATACCAAATCTCTCTCTCTCTCATATATATATATATATATATATATATATATATATATATATACATGTATCATTTACCAAACAATCATTAAATAAGCATTATACCAACACACAAATGTAACACCTGATTCCTGTTTAACTGTTAAATCTCTTACACTGCTAGAAACACAACGGAAAGTACAATGTCTTGCCCGTTGTAATACTGTACAGTCTCTCCATTAATATCCTAGAATTAGATGCTCATGCATGTGTGGAAATTTATGAGCTTACATTGAACTATTCTCCAACTAGATTTGTGTTTGAAAAACAACAGAACAAGTATTCTCCCCCTCACCTTAACTAAGCGGACAAGTCTTAGCTTTAATAAAATTATTTTAAAAAACTAGGATTACTTCAATAGTCTAAAACTTTAATGGGGTCCTTTAATTTTTTTTTATTTTTTTATTTTTTGGTGGGGGGGGGGGGGGCTATATAAAGCTGGATTTTCATTAAAGTGCAAAAAAGCAAGTACAGAAAAAAAAATCTTTACAAGAGTGGAACAATTGTTTTAACTGCATGACAGTCGAATGAGATCATCTACACATGCATAGTAATATTTGCAACAATTTATTTTGTCTGTATCAAGTGGTTTTTGCATATTCATGCTAAAATGTTTTGCCAGAATGACAGAGATATAAATGGACCGGACAAAATCAAAATGCTAATGCTTTCCATTGAGGTGGGGACTTAAAAATGGGTTAGTTTGTCATCAATGACTTTAAGCTTGTTGAAAGTATAAAATAATAAATTAGCACTTCACACCTTATATTTCACAGGTCCATGACGTGTATATATTGTGGAAATTTGGGATACTGCAATCATTTCTCCGTTAGGAAAGGCATATCCTGCCTAAAATCAATCAAACAAAACACTTAATGCAATTTCTTACCCATTATCCAAATCGATCAAGAATGAAGAAAAGACAATGAATGATTGAGGACAAAAAAGTAATTAACCAAAACTCTTGTTGCAATGTGACAAATATTTCCTGAAGATGCAGCATAACCAAAGCAAATATACTTGTATTTGTTGTGCACTTGATAGTGTCTTAAATAAGTATGATCGTCTTGGTCCAGCTGAACTTAAAAAATGCAGAAAAAACAAAGGAAATATAAAACGACCTTAATTTAGTATAGTGATACCTTAAAATCTGGGTCAATTTTGCAGATTCATTGAAGAACATTATAAAGAAGGAACAATAATATTCTGTAATATTCTATAATATTACCTTTGTACAATATCCAACCGGAGAGACCTTAGCCTTGTCACCAATGATAGGAGCATATTCAGAACGAAGCTAAAGCCACTGCCTGACAGCAGCATGGGGCAAAGTGCACATTGAACATTACATGTTGCTCTCAAATATTTGAGTATTAAACATGACAAGATCATCCGTTTAGTTCATTGAGTGCAAGTTTTTTGTTTTGTTTTCTTTTCTTAATAATTGTCTTCGTTGCCAATGTTGTACTATATATGCCAAGCGTTTTGCCCCCACCCCCAAGTCACTGCTTGGTCTAGAATATTTATTACTTTTTTTCAGAATGAGATTTCATTTAAATTAAGTATAAGCATTTAACATATACATAATATAGTTTTCATTATTTATTATTATGCATATGATAACTTTGTGTGACAGTCGATCAATGGGTAGAGTCCATAAAAATAGTGCAAGTCGCAAAGGCTAGGATTATTCTCTATTCCGTATGTTTTCTTGAAGCAGTCACTTTCTTCGAAACAATTGTATTTACGTACCCCACCTCCCCTTTATTCAACACTAGTTGATGATACACTAACTCTTCCGTACAGTATTGATAGAACATCTCTGTTTCTCGCTGCAAACATCATTGATTTTTCTTTGACAATATTATCATGCTCTCAATCTTAAAAAGTCAAACAACCGATGAAAGTTACAGTAAGAAAATAATGTATGGTAACTATCTAATTAAAAAATTTACCAACCTTGAAAGATAAATACAGGTAATTTAAGTTTGTAACATGAAAATAGCTTGCACATTTGTTTTAATAATGTATGTAAAAACTGGCCTTGGGGATGTGATCATGAGCATAATATCTAGCTATCTGGACGTATTTATCCTCAGACCCCATTTTATTATTTTTTATTTTGATTCGATTTTAAATACTTTTACAGCACATCAACACAAGTAGGCTATTGTAGCAGAGTGCATTTCCCAAGATACACCACAGTGGCTGAATCTGGACTGATCCAATAATAGTATTTTAACCCGCGCTCTCTTGGTCATGAGTATGGCATTAAGCAACCGCAGCTCCTAAACTTAGACCATTAACGTGTAATAGCAGAGCTAATTAGGCTGTTGGGCTATAATAATAGCCCACCACCGTTTTTAATACACATACATAAGGCATACATGCTAGGCCTTACTTTCGATCAGCGAGATAATGCAATAACTAGCACTACTTTTGATTATCAGCGATTGTGAAAATCATATATTTTAAGCCTACAGAGTTTTATTTAATAGCTTAGGAGAAAAAGAGCCACAAAGATAAACTGTACACATTTTTTGGGTCAGGTACACAAATGGGGTGTTAAGCTGAACCTAGCAATTACTTACACCACATTTGCATATGTCTGGAACATTAGGTGGAAATAACTCACGGTATCCACCATCAAGGGCACTGTTAAGACATCCATTTGCATCTCTGCCAAAGCTGGTGTCAGAAAAGTTATGCCTCAACTGTGTGGCCTGCTGCAGCAACAATGAACCATCTTGCGAAGGTTTGTGTCTCCTGAGGCTGGGATACTCCCACAGACCAGTCTCCTCATTAAATCTATGCCACTGTTAAAATAATACATTAAGTATAGTCATTTTCTGAAATGACTATTTGTGTCCTGATAAAGTAAGTAAAACAAGCGAAATTGGTATTAAGTTTGTCACATGTTTGCATCCTCGTCATCAAGGTAATTTCCGACCAATTATAAGTTTCTCATGATTTCATCTATTTAAAGTAGTCATTGTGTGACGCAGTATATTGTTTCCCAGTAGAAAACTAACAGGAATTGGATGAACCCCACATTAAGATTTCGAATGACTCTGTATCATCTTTTATAGGTTAACTACAAATGACATGACTATTTATTATCTAGAAGTGTAACCTAAGTTAAATAATTTAAGTATTTACTATAAATATTAATGTAATTCAGACTTGTTTATATTCTAATGTACCAATATCAAATTTCTGATGACAATTTTCTATATAATACTTCTGAATTAAGAACAGAAATGTCTGGTTTGATGGAATTTCAAAACTCGTGGTGCTTAAACAAATCCACTTCATTAGGAAAAAAAGTTTGAGGAAAGTAAATTAATGAAGATATATGAACTGATACTGATATCAATTGTTGATGATACCTTTATATTCTCAGCAACTGTCACTGTTAATGCTGATGGAATCACGTCATCTTCATCGTCATCACTACTAAAATATACTGAATCAATGGAATCAGCAGTTTGTGGCAGTAGATCAGTCCATTTGTCAGCATGGACTTTCAATGGAGTGAGGACAAAGAGTCTTAGCATTGTCAAGATGTAGAACTTCACGTTTTACGATGACAAAGTGCATTAGAAATACCAGATTGACAATATAGCCTATTGCCAGTGATATGAACAAAACTACATGTTTTGTCATCGTCAGAATACACTAAGAACTTCAAGGTTTTATCAGACGATGTTGGCATCTGGCAAATAGGTTCATTAATTTGATCTTTGGCAGCTTTAAGTTTTTAAATTATCATATTTTCTGACCTTGAAGAGTTTTTTAAAAGAGAAGGTATATGGTCACTCATCAACTCTTAAAAAAGGCTTATATGGCAACATTTCACATCATTTAAATCTACCTCATCATGGTTTTCTCGAGATATACTTATTGTGGCTAACTGCAATAATATCCCATAATTCAACAACTCCAAGATATATCAGTTTGTCATCTATTACTGTCTTTGTCAAATGAACATAGCAGTCTTCCTGAAACAGTTCGGTTGTCATTCATTGTAAAAATATTCACATTAGCTGCACTACACCTCCAAAATACATAAATATTTTCAATGATTGCATATTTGAATTTATCATAAAAAAAATTTTCTTCAGCTATATTTTCAAAAAGAAAAATTAGGGTCTTCAGTCTATATGTTTGTCATCACTTCTTCACACGCCAACCGTCTAGTAGGTTCATGTAGTCTGCGTTTGTATGCAGGTGGAAGTATATCACCAGAATCAGTTGACTCAGGTAAACTTTCAAATGTGGAAGTAGACTGAGCTGGATCAAAGCCAATGTTTCTATATTTGGAGCAAACAGAATAGACCTTATCCATTTGACCCTCTCGAAAATTGTACAACACCTGGTTTCTTAGTGAAGCCCGTTTATAATTTTCTTTCATATCTGGAATTAATAGCCACTGGGAAAAAGAAACTGTCTTGTGCTGCCACATATGCCAATTTGGAAACATGGAGATAAACTGAAGCTGTTGATCCAATGAAAGAGGATATTCTAGTGGAACAAAGACATCTGAGTGCGTGACTTGTTGGAGAGCACATCCCTCAGTTCAATGAGTTTCAAAGGCCGCCTAAAAGGCACCCCCATCAAAACATTTGCTGGAAGAAAAACAACTGCAATGGAGCAAAAGAAAACATGTTATTCTTCTGTTGGATGTAAGTTTAAAAAAACATTGTGATTAATCTTTCTGGATAAATAGTTTATACACAAAGAAGTAAAACCCTGACAAATGACTACCCTGCGAAAGCAACTGAAAATCTGAAGTACCATTTTTTCTCTTTAGAATTGATTACAGATTAGAACCAGTAAATCCAGACCAATTTGAAGATCTCAATCGATTTTGTATCTCGCAAAGATGATCATCAGTCTATTAGTGATGTTAAATTTCTACACCATCATGCGCTCATGAGATGCACAACACATAAAAGTGATCACCCACACCATATTGGATCTTTCTTCCGGTGATTAGGATTTAAAACTAGTATTGTAAAGATTCAAAATTGATCTAGAACAGAAGACCCGTAAGTCTGTTAGCAATGGAGTTGCAAAGACACAATCATTAAAAGAGACAAGTTCACATACGATGCAGTTTACCTACAAAATGGTAATGAATCACGTGAAAGGGCTGCTGAAAAACGATGCTTGCAACTGGCTAAATGGTGAGTAATTTGATTATATAAATACACCAATGCCTCCCCCACATTACACCACTAGCCAATGATGGAGATGAGTCTTGAGTTTAAAAACTGTACATCTCTTTTGAAAATAGTACAATGCATGTCAACAAGCATATCTTCTCATGATGAGCATATTATGCTAAGTGTAACTGCATTAAACAAAATTCGGTCATACACTGTATCAAGCTTTAATCGAAATATATCCATAACCCTTACCAAAATCAAGGAAGTACAAAGATTTGTAAATACATGCAGATTTAGAAGATTATCCTAATATGTGCCAAGTTTCACAATGATCCATAAAAAGGCACGACCGGTTGCATTGAGAACATTCTGTCTAACACTGTATTCTGCTGCAGGACAATACCTCGAAAAACACTGCAAGAGCAAAGTGATTTGTTGATATGCACATCTTGAAATGATGACAATAACATGCAGAAAGTTATATGGCAATCCACTGAAAAAATGTGAGACTAGCTGATTTCACAACATCCTATCATACACTACATTAATCTCAAAGTCAAAAAAGGAAATATCTCTAAATACAGATGCAGAAGCAGAGATTTGTCGATATATGCAACGTCGAATGATGCTCATAACATTTCCCAAGTTTCTTGGCGATCCAATGAAATTTGAAAGAATAGTTTATTCAGAAGATTATGTCATGCTATTCAGCTGCAGCTCAATAAAGAGCATTAACTCTTAAAATAAATTGTCAGTACAGTAATTTGATGATATGTGTATTTTCAGGTAATGAACATAATATTTACTGAATATCAGTCAAATCTATCAGAAAAAAAAACTGTTGCACTAGTTGCGCTAATGAGACTGTATCATGCACTGCATTAGCCTAGAAAAGAAAAAGAGTACTGACCATAAAAAAATGTAGGGAGCAAACTGATTCTTTGGTATATATATCATCAGATGATGACCATAATATTATCCAAGTTTCATAGCAATCCAATCAAAAACAACAATACCAGTTCAGGGATCATTTTAGCTGCTGGCCGGCCAGTTCATGGCCTGTGGATTTCGAGGAGGGCCAGTTAATACTGACAGCCGCAGGCCTAATCAAATTGTCCCCAACGCATTATTTCCATTCGAATAGGAGAGCTCGTTTATTTTATGCAGGGCCAGTGGATTTTTATGTCAGCTGGTCACGACGGCCAATGGATAAATCTGTGTCAAGTCGACCCATGCTAATTGAACTAATGAGATTGTGTCAGACAATGACAAAATGGAAACTGACTGACAGATGGATGTAGAAATATGGATGGAAAGGTAATTATGGTTTCATGTATTTCTTTCTAATACTCACTTCAAGTTCTGCCTGTCTTTGTAGCTCCTTTTCTTCTCTATGTACACCATTACCCTCTAAATTGTTTCATACACTCTAAATTCGTTTCTTCGAAAAAGTTGGTTTGCACGTGATGAAGGAGACTTTGTAATACTGTTCTTTTTTTGACAGTCTTTCAGAATACCTTCTTTAAGTGAAAGGTATTTTATTAGATTCTGTAAAGAAACAAAAAAAGATTATAATATTATCATACATGTTTATAGAATTTATAATTTGCTCATTATAGATAATCAAATGCACAGATCTCCATGCATACATGCATCAAATCCATACCCTCTGTCAAACAAATCCAAAACGTGACTATTTAGATGAGTTATGTACATAGTAAAATATAAAAGACACAGATGTTAAATTTCTGTAAAATGTACATAAAGTGTAAAGGTATAACTGGGTTGAAATGTGAATACTGCAAATGTTCAAAAGAGTACCATGAGCTTGACGTCTGCAGCATTAGCGATTTCATGGCTTCTTAACACTTCAGTATTAACTATAAAGAATATATAAACTTCAGGTTCATTTGGTCAGGTACCATTAAGAAGAAAAGCCTTGGCTGATTTCTTAGACATGGGAATCTGTGAATCTCTATATTATTGCCTGTGCAAGATTGTATCTGGATCTACTTTGACAGGATTGTAACTAAATCTATTCTTGTATACACTATATAATCATATACTAAGGCCTGATAAATTTCCTTAAAATAAAAAAAAACATTTTTTTATTAAAAAATATCCGATTTAAATAAAAAAATCTGATATTTGTTTTTGTTTTTTTTTTAAATCTTTTTTTTTTTCAACACTGGGTGGGGTGTATGGAGGTGTGTGTGGGTGCATACAGAGACACAGGTCACCGATTTGAAATTTCCTCCCATGATGATCTTTGAGATAGGGGTGACTGTGGTGCACGACATACTGTCTAATAAAGATGTATTCTTGGGTAAAGTTTCATTACATATCTTCCGTCGAATTCAAAAGCTAAAGCCAAGATAAAAAAGAGATTTGCAGTTTCCCTTACTACAACCAGTCTACCGATAAGGTGTGTGTGTGTTTGTGACTGTGATTTGTGATGCATCAGCTAGCTGTATTGTATATATCTGGGTAGAATTTCATTCAAAAATCTCAACATGGCTTGCAAAATTAAGAGCCTGACCAGCATATGCTAACGGGCAGACTGACAGAAAATGCACGCATATAAAATAATAAAATGTTAAGAGGTACTGACAACACACATACCTGGCACCGGCAGCTTTTTGTGTTTCTCAGGTAACAAATTAAGGTACTCTCCAACAGCACATTTGATGTCATCCACAGAGAAATCCCCACACCACCCCCATCATCTCTTTTGCATTCAGTGTACGTTTCACGATATCCAAACCTTGAAAGAGAAAGATTTCTAGATAAAATGTTGTACCTCTTTTTCTGTGTAGATCAACAAAAGCATGTGGACAATGACTGATCAGTTAAACTGTTTCACAATGAAAAACGTAACAATGCATATCAGGTGCAACACATTTTTAGGTCAAATGTTGAGGATGAAATCTGTATTTGGAGTATAAAACATGAAAATGAAACACTCTTTTCAACAGATCTGTAGAACTCTCTCTCTCTCTCTCTCTCTCTCTCTCTCTCTCTCTCTCTCTCTCTCTCTATATATATATATATATATATATATATATATATATATATATACCAAGAAAATTCATAACTGTTCTCTGACAGTTTTATTTCGGTTTAATGCTAAATGTTACACAACTTCAAATTCATTTTTTTTTAAAACTTCCATATCAGTGGGATAAATATGATGATTTATACTACACTGTTCTAACATATATTAACAAATATTGTTATACTTTTTTTAAACATTCTGTAAACGAAAGTATTTTCATCTTTTAATTAGATCATGCTTTTACAGCTTTTTACACATTTCTATGTTTTAGACCATTTGACCCCTTTTCTAAATTTTAATATGGTGATTCACCCTAATATCACATTCAGTATGAACAGACAGATGTCATTAAAGAAACTTATATTTTGGAAGTTTCAATGATAGGAAAATACAATTTAGAAAAATTGTGTCAAAATTGCAAGGCAGTTGTCTCTATTACAAGGCAAGACACTGACCAGTATGACCGCCTGTTCATAATCTTCCACAGCACATTAGTGATTACAAACTGGACATCAATACTGAACATATTTATATACATTCATTAGGAATACTAGTACCCCTCTTAAAAGTGATTGGGAAATTGTGATTAAACTCTTTACAACCATCTGACTTGCTATTTGTAACTCTGTCATATCCAAAATTGCTCTGTTGAAATTCATCAAATTTAGTACATGGGTTGCCTATGTAATAACAACGTTCAACATTTGTATGATATTGTTAGCCCCTCCCCTGAGGTGCCTTCAAGTTGGTCAAAGGTCATATATACAAAAATTGCCATTAGATGGAGGTATCTTAGAATATAGTTTCACAAAAGCTGACAAACATATATGCAATGGACTCTGGGTTATGATTCCCGTGTCACCGTCCAGAAAGAAGTGGCAGACTTGTATGTCATCAAAAGCATGAGCATTTGCTATGGTGAGCCATAGATTAACTCCAGTGTTGTGGTGATGCAATTACTTTTGCTTTCAAAGAATCCACTGAAAACACCACTTTCAAAAACGTAAACAGTTCAGACGTCTCTGGCGAAATACAACACCATACACGCAGCCTTCTGATAATTCTGCTATTGTCATGTCCATAATACTCTTTTCCAGAAGAAACATGTCTCTGGTAAAGTTGTCCTTTGAAGAAGGCTGATTGCCGAGTCACTGCTGCATGACATAATTATAGATTACGTCTGAAGTTGGATCTCCACTCTATAAACATACAAAATAATATATCTTGTTCAAGGTAGCTTTACGTTGTGACATTTTAACAAAAATATAAGATCTAATATAATTAAATACAGTTTGTGGTAGTTTACATACATCTACTTCATCATTATCTATAGGAATCTTAACACCACCAATATATTATTAGCTCTACAATTATCTACAGCGTATCCTCCGCCCTGCCAAAACAGTATCAGAAGATACAAGGAAGGATCTTTCAAAGATTTAAAATATACAGAAAGTTCATATATATATATAAAATATCAAGGTTTCCACAGTTTTTGGAGACCCCAATTGTTTTAACAGCGCCACTGAATATTGATTGATGAGGTTTATTACAAACACACAAAAAGATGATGTTACTTGACATCAATAATAACAAATATTGATATATGTAATTCATGAACTGATGTACCAGAATATGTGTAGGTTCTATTCTAGGTGTGATGTTGCTTTGGTGTAACCAGTATCCATTCATTTATCACTTATTGCCTTTACAACATTTTATTGTAAAAATATATTTTCTTACATAAGCATTCAGTTTGGAATATTAACCTAAAACATTATTTTCTGCTTTTCTTATGATTTAAACAAACCATAATTTATTATTAGTTAACAGTCATAAGGCCATGAAAATTGATAATACTTACTTAGCAGACAAATTTGGTTGAGTCTGATAGTGAACTAGCTCACAAAATAGTATTTTCTCAGTGATAATAAGGTTAGTTGTGTTGCTTATTTCTTATCCATTGGTTCTGATTAAGGACTAGATTACATTTATTCAATGGTTGTTTCCCAGTATTGACATGCCCTTTATTGTTACCTTTATTTAAACAGACCATACCAGCTATATTATACATGAGTTCCGATGTTCTAAAACTCTTATGAGACTACATATCATTGGGATGTAATTAATGCTGGCCATTTGGGTTATCGTCCCTGATGGTTTGTATTAAAACACACTAAGATTATTTGTTGCGGGACAAATGAAATTGAGGATAGAGGATGGAGGGACAAGCAAATGGAAAAATAGATTACAAATACTGAAAAAGAAGAATCGTGAATAACAAAAGACAAATCTTAACCAACAGCATAATAAGTGTAACAAGTTTTATAGAAATATCTTGAATGATTTTGGAATTATAGTCTTAAACTGCAAATGTGATGGAGTGATGGACAGACTAATGGACAGACAGCTAGACGGAATACATTTATATATCTCCTGCCAACTTTGTTGTGCCGTAGGTGAAAACTAAATGTCACCAAAGTAGTGCTATTGCGATATACCGGTAATCAACCCAGAAAAAAAGGTCTAATTATAATTAAACCAATGGTATTAAAAATCTAAAATGAATCGGAAAGTTTTGACTATGAAGACTTGCTTTAGCATCATTTTTTTCATCAGTTGCTGCTACTTCAATGAACAAAGTTATTGTCAAAACCAGCTGTCATATCCTCCCAATTTTTGGTTTTCACTATCAGTTTCCAGTTTTTCACCAGCCACCGCACCTGAACATCCCAAATGTTTTGTTTCTAATCCATTCTTAACTTTCAAATTGTTCAAACCCCGAAAATGTGCTGGATAGATCCTTGCATACCACACATATTTATATATATATATATATATATATATATATATATATATATGTATATATATATTGTAATAAAAGAATCTAACATTCATCTTAATTTTACAAACATATTGTTTGGACATTGTTTACAATTGATGGACATTACATCATGGTATCAACTCATATACCTCTTCACTAGTATTCGGCTTTGACCACTATTTGAAGTGTCTTTTGTGAAGATGCTACATTAAGAAACAGATAACTATTTCATCCTCTACTAGGAAAGACACCATATGAATCCAAACTCTAACAAAGGCACTGTATGTATCAGAACTGTTATACAATTTGCAAATAATGCAGAGTGGCTTTGAAAATTTACACATAGTAATTTAACCTAAGCAATTACAAGAAAACAGTAGGGCTATATGACACTGTACATCACTCTGTGAGTTTATGCATACATGTAAACATTATAAACATACAAAATACAGTATTCAACATAATACCCGCACATGCCTTAATAAACAACCCTATTTTGGTCAAAACTGACATCAAAATTTACCCAATTCCATGTGCCCACTTGTGCTAGGGAAGCCATTGCCAAATTCAACTCAAGCAAGATGACACAAGTATATTAAGTCACGTCTTTGATGCAAATGTGGCATTTAGAATATTATATTTCTCATTATTTCCTAGGTATGTTGAGCTTTTGAAAATTGAATGTAAGGAAACAAAGCACCGATTATACGCGAGATAATGGCATAGTTCTGTACACAAATCAAATAAAATAATATATGCCTATTTATCTAAGATTGCCAAATTTAATATCGAAATATTTCCAAAGCACCTCATTCACTGTGAACTAATATGATTACTAACAGTGGAAAAGATAATGAAAACAGGGCCCATGTAGTAACATTTTTATATATTGGTCTGACTATGTTATTGCTTTTCGTAGATGTATTTTCAATTTATCTTTATACCATATACTGTATTGTATTCTACTTATACTAAATAAAACTTACATACTAAACAAGAAAAATTAGGTCCTGTTAAATTAATGATTTTATTTTCGATACAATGCCATATATCTATATTCTGAAAATCTTTTGGACCTCTTGTTAGTTATCATAATAAATTATGTTGGCAAAAACACAAATAATAACCAAAATAAAAAGCAGTATGTATGTTCCATTGCTTTTCTTGATTATATAATATCTCACGTGGTTTGAGTCAGCCTGAGATATGGGTCGAATCAGCCAGTAATTTGGTCCGAACCAGCTATGATCGAAATCAGCCAGCATTCATAGTGAACTATTTGCCCGGATGTTGTAGAGGATGCCATGTGATTAAAAAATGTTATATACATTTCAGACAGGAACGCTGAAAGCATGAGCAGAGAGTTACTTACTCGAATTCTAAAGCACTTTTTCTTTAAAACGGTTATGAATAGAATCGCATATTTCTGTCTTTAGTAGACCATCGCAGTTGCTGGTGTGCGGCGGTGGGATATAATGCTGATAACGTAATTGGCAAATATTCAATACGTCCACACTCCACCAATTGGTATAATTTTTGAAGATAATTGAAATACATACCTGTTTATTGATATCACTGCCTAACTTCTGACAATGTGTAATTCCCGAAGTACTGGACACTTCAGTGTTCATTCTCGATGGTCGATTTTCATTATTTGACGCCTTATTGAAAGCTGCTGAGTCTGGCTTTTTGCGTGATATCATGACCAAGTGACTGCACTTTTTATAAGAAATTACGTGCTTGGTTCCAACGATTTCGCACGTTCATAGTCTGATAGTGAAAGAATTATTTTTCATAGATTTGTAGACATGACTACCATGGTAATATTGTATGTGGTTTGCAACAATCATTTATAATAATTCTGTCTTCAAAGTTGTCTTGTATTTTTCATTGCTATTTTCACAGGAAATTCTAACTGCTAGTTTTATATATTATTTTAAAATAGAAACGTAAGAGTTACAAAATGGTGAGCCAGATGTGAAGATCTTGTGCAAATGAAACGTTTTTGAAATGTTACAATAAAAACGTTGTCATCTCAGTGTGTAAAGACATACAGCGTTACATTATTATTCATTTTTATATGTAATAAAGTAGTCCAAAAAGTCAGACCCAAACATTCTTAAAGTCCAATTATTATTGGCGATTGGAATCAAGCCTGAATAAAACATTCTAGTTCATTCCATATTTGTGTGAAAAATTGGAGTTAAACCAGTTTGTTTCTTAAGTTTCTTCTTACTGACGTTAAATTAGAACCATTTATTATTACCTTCATATTCGGTCCGATTTTAGAAAGGCGTTTAAACATAAAGAATCTGATTTGCGAAAGTAATTGTTTTGAATAAATGGTCCTAGATCTGGTGTGAAAAACAGTTTTGAATTTACCTGTATTTGATGATACTTTATAGACTGATGTCCATTAATGATAAAACTCTCTTTCAAATGCGATTTTAAAACGTTTAATTTAGTTCAATAGTTTGCTTAACCAGAAATGCCAAATACACTTACATCGACGGTTACATGGAGTTGTGAGTAGGATGTCACGTTTCATCTATATCGCTCTAGGATTCCAAAAATAGCTAATTCCACCTTAATTGTGTGTAAACAAATGTACCGTATAGGATGCGGTAACTCATATGATAATTTGATTCCCAGTGCGTATGCATTTTAATGAGAGAGAGCTAGACAGAGAGAGAACACGCTGATGTTAGGGACTTCAGGGAGTCACTGATGATGAATCATTGCAGCATTCAGTCGCTTACTTATAGAAAATAACCTCGACTCAACTTCAAGAGAAATCGTAGCTACTTAATTTTTGTGCAAAATAATTTACTATGTAAGACGCGGGAACTTATGCCATTAAAGAGAGAGAGAGTGTGAGAGAGAGAGAGAGAGAGAGAGAGAGAGAGAGTGAGGGAGGGAGGGAGAGAGATAGCGGATGTTACGGATTTCAGAGACTGACGGTTGTTGAAATAAGCGGATTAACGACTTGTACGTACTTTTCTGTACTGGACTCATACAAACCATAATGTAAAAATATTCGTTTTGACAATAACATTTGCAGTGATACACAATTATACGAATGTCTTGGTTCTGAACGCGAATATACGAGTACAGGTACCTTACATAGGAGCCAGCTGTTGTGCGCTATGATTCAAAAATAAAGATGCTAAATTATAATACCTCAGGAACAAGAGAAGCTAAACGTTATACATGAAGACAATTTGATTTCTACGCATGTGGAGGAAACCCAATATTTTTTGTACTCGGGCATTTACAAACACAAATTTTGAAGCTGGTTCTCAGCACGGATGCTGGAATTCAAATGGTACTTCATAGCAGGAATCTTTGGTTTATGTCCGAAGCAGCATGAAATGAAAGATCTGCATGATATTCGTTCATAGATACTGCACACTGAATTTCAAATATCCTGGTAAGGATATTAACTATGGTATGATAATATATGTACTTCTTTTGGTTCACAGCTAGAATGTTATCATCAATGACGTCAATGTCCGTATTCCACATGTTATCGGATTGGAAAAAGGGACGTGAATTTGCATGGGGCTACAAATATCTTTCTACTTTGTCATTTGTTGTAACAGTTGTATACGAGATGGACCTATACGTTTTATAACACTGGTCTACAGCCAAAATGTAACACTGGTCTACAGCCAAAATGCTTCCGCAATAAATGTTGTCAAACTTTACTAATTCTGGGTCACTGAGAACGAAAATGATGCTTAAAAATGTTGACTGGCTCTAGTTTTAACAATATGATACTGGGTCAGTATATACGACCGTTGACTTGGGAATGGCGGACGATAAGTGAGTTATAAAGGGAAGGGATCTCAATTTAAACCAGAAATGACTAAAATACATCTTTGACTGGATCTATGAATAAATCTATGACTGAGTTTGGACAGTACTTGCTTTTTAGGCAAAACAATGAATGATGAAATCTGAAGCTGGTATTGCGTCATACATGATATGAATTGCATCATGTTATTCCTATAAGTCATGGATGATGCAATCATAACTAAGCTTACATCACTCTGCTGAAGAAATTGCCATTTATCAGCTCTACAAATCATACAGTGTCGTTCTCTCTTTTTTGACAGTGTTTGATTTTGCAAAGGGACACATTCCTGTTTATCCAAAGTAAGCAGAGATGCCTCGTACTTGTGTGACCAATGCAGATCACAAAAGCGCAGTATAACCACTATGGTTAAGAAAGCCTATCACCTTTATTCTGGCTGCAAAATTGGAGATCAGGACAAGAGTTCGGCCCCACACATATGTTGCAACACTTATGCAACAAATCTTCGCTAGTGGTTGAACAGGAAAAGGAAATATATGCCTTTTGCAGTGCCAATGATTTGGAGAGAGCCAATAAATCATATCAGCAATTGTTACTTCTGCATGGTGCCTCAAGTTGGGAAAGGTGTGTTAAAGAAGAAACAATGGACTGTGCATTATCGAAACATTCCATCAGCTGTACGCCCAGTACCCCACGGAGAAGGACTGCCGGTTCCCGATGCACCAGAATCATTCCCACTTGAGTCAGACGAGGAAGAGGAAGAGGATGAAACTTCTAGTCCTGAACCATCAATGTCACATGACCAATAGTTTCTCCCATCCTCCTCCTCTGAACCACACCTCATAAGACATGGTAAACTGAATGACCTTGTCGGGGATTTGGAACTACCCAATAGTACGGCAGAGCTGTTGGGCTCTAGACTACAGCAGTGGAATCTCCTGGCAGGAGATGTTAGGGTTTCCATGTTCCGTGACCGTCAAAAGGATCTTGTCCCATTCTTCTTCATGGAAGGTGGTCTTGTAGCCTGCAAGAATATCGATGGTGCGATGGCAACCCTCAACATCGTTCATGATCAAGATGAGTGGAGACTGTTCATTGATTCATCAAAGACGAGTCTAAAAGCTGTTTTGCTGCATAATAGCAGTGTTTTGCCATCAATTCTAGTTGGTCATGCAGTCCATATGAAGGAAACCTATGAAAACATGAAACAACGTTTGAGGTGCATAAACTATGACCAACATCAGTCGCAGCTTTGTGGCGATTTCAAGGTTCTTGCTCTCTTGCTTGCAGGCTGGATACACAAAGTACTGCTGTTTTCTCTGCGAATGGGATGGTCGTGCGAGAGATTACCACTACATCAACAGAGATTGGCCACTCATACAGTTATTGGAGCCTGGGATGAAAAGTGTTCAGCATCCACCACTTGTTTAATCAAGGAATATTTTCTTACAACCATTGCACATCATGCTGGGTCTGAAGAAGAACTTTGTCAAGGCCATGTATAAAACACAAGCAGCTTTCAAGTACCTCCGTGGAAAATTTCCAAGGTTAAATGAAGCTAAGATAAAGGAAGGAGTCTTTGTTGGTTCTCAGATTCGTGAACTTCTTCGAGACGATGCATTTCACCGTGCACTGCGTGGCAAGGAAAAGACGACATTGAAAGCCTTCCAGTTAGTGGCAACACATTTTCTCGGAAACAACAAGGCAGACAACTACAGGGAGTTGGTGGAAAACCTACTCAAGGCATACAAAAGCCTTGGTTGCAACATGTCGCTAAAGATACATTTTTTGCACTCTATTCTAGATTATTTCCACCGAACTGCTGAGCAGTGAGCGACGAGCACGGCAAGCGATTTCACCAGGACATTGCAAAAATGGAGTAATGCTGTCAGGGCAAATGGAGCCCATTAATGCTTGCAGACTATTGCTAGACAGTGACAAGAGATGCTCCATTTAATGATTACAAGAGACAAGCCAAGAAGCGCCGAGTAGACACTGAATAAGGGCTCAACTATGTACTTATATATACATAATAGTTTTATTACTTTTGTTTCAGTATATCTTTAGTTTATGTACACAATATACACAGACGTAAAATGTAAAATCTGAAATATCTTGGAAATTGTATCAATCAGTTGTTTTAATTGTCATATTTGAATTCAGCACATCAAAATCCCTAATAAATAGAACATTTCATCTCCGACGCAGACGACTTCTAAGAAATTGTAGACCAATGTAAGTATCTTGCAACAAGAGGTTTTGGTTCCAGGCGGTGATGCTATGGGGAAACTAGTAGTAATAAATAGACTTAGGTCGATTGTAACACCGCAGTTTTGTGTACGATGTACGCTTTTACCTATATCTATCGAGGATTCCAAAAGAGAAATAGTAGCCATTAATTCCACCCTAATTTTGAGGATACAAATGTACTGTATAAAATGAAGTAACTCGTGTGATTTTTTTATTCCCAGTGAGGGTGTACTTGAATGAGAGAGAGAGAGAGAGAGAGAGAGAGAGAGAGAATGCGGATGTTAGCTTGTTATGGTGTCACGGTTGATTAAATGTCGCAACAGCCAGTTATTGTTTTTAGCAATAAAATGGATTCTACTTAGGACTTCTATTAGAATATCAGGACTTTCATTAGATTGTTTCATATCTGTTGCTAACCTTTTATATACTGTTGCGATGACCTTTTTGCCTAAAATAAAGACACGGACTTACTTTATTTAACTGACCCCTAGTGTCAAAATCATAACACATGTATATAGATATTTACTTTGGCATTAACCTTTGCAGTGATACACAGTTATATGAATGTCGTGGTTCTGAGCACGGATGCATCTCTTTAATATACGCGTATTGGTACCTTACATAGGTGGCAGCTGTTAGCTCTGTGATAAACATAATAGATTATGATAAATAAGGAGCAATAGAAACTAAACGATATACATGAAGATATTTGTACGTTTACGGGCAGGAAGAAAACTCTATATTTATTATTTTGGATATGTACAAACAAAACTTTGCAAGCCGGTTTCCAGCACGGATGCAAGAATGCAAGCGGTACTACATAACACATTAAAGAGCTGCATGATTTTCGTTCGTTGATACTGCACACATAATTTCAAATATCTTAGTAAAGAGATTGACTATTACAATATAAAATATTTATTTAGTTTGGTTCCCGGTGAGGATGTTATGATCAATGATGTAAATACCCGGATTCCACATGTTATCGGCGCATGATTGGAGAAATGGACGTGAATTTGTATTAAGATCTTTCTACTTTGTCATTTCTTATGAGATCTGTATGCGAGACTTAGCTATACATTGTATAAATATTCTGCAAGCAGAGGTGTTTGTTCCAGGTGAGGATGGTATGAGGAAGCCTGCAGTACCAAATAGACTTATGCCCATTGTTACACGGAGCTGTATGTAGGATGTCAGTTTGTATCTATATTAATCGAGGATTCCAAAACATAAATCGTAGCCAGTAATTCCAACTGAATTTTGTGCAAGCAAATATACTCTAAACGGGTGCGGTAGCTCGTATAAATATTTAATTTCTAGCGCGGATGCATTTAAATGAGAGATAGAGAGAGGCGAATAGTAAAGGTTTGTGGTATTCACTGTGTGTGTGTATATGTGTGTGTGTGTGAGAGAGAGAGAGAGAGAGAGAGAGATCATACATAAAGACTTTCGTGGTCATTGCATATGTAATATTGGATCAGTCAACCTTTCTTTTTTTTTTAAAGTCGATTCTACGTAGTAGTTCTATTATAAAGTCATGACAATACATTTAGACAGTGTTTTTTTTATCTTGATATCCTTGTATATACTGTTATGAAGACGTGTTTGTCTAGATTAAATAATTTTTGCTTAGTTCTTTTTACTGGCCCCTAAATTCCAAATAATGAAATTAAGAAATTACCTTTCGCTATTACATCTGGAGTGATACAGAATTCTACGAATATTCGTGGTTCTAAGCGCGGATGTATCTCTTGAAACATACAAGTACAAGCACCTTGCATGGTAACCAGCTTTTCTGCGGTAAAATACACAAATAAAGATGTTGAATGATAATACCTAAAGAGCAAAAGAAGCTAAATGATTTCCATGAAGATAATTTTAAGTCGGCGGACATGAAGGAAACAATATTTCTTACTAGAGTGTTTGCAAACACAAAAGTACAAGTTGGTGGGAAAATAATATATTAACTTTTTTTGGATCGCAGCTTGAATGTTGTGACCGATGATGTAAATGACCATTTATCAGTCGTTTTCGGCAAGAAGTGTAGAAAAGAGGCATCAATTGTTTGGGACTACATTTCTTTCCACGTTGTAACTTGTTCTCGCATATGTATGTGAGATAGATCTATACATTTTGTAAATATTCTTCAAACGGAGGTTTAGGTCCTAGCCGCGGATATTGTGTGAGAAAGCTGTGACATCATCTATCCTTACATGGAGTTATGAGTAGACAATAAGTTGCTATATACTAATGGAAAATGTAACATGAACAGTGATAGATCCTAATTCAGGTTTTATTTTGTGCAAACAAGTTTACTCTATAAGTGTAAGAAACCTATGTGATGATTTTGTCTAGCTGCGCTGATGTATCTTAATGAGAGAGAGAGAGAGAGAGAGAGAGAGAGCGAGAGAGAGAGACGCACGTGTTTTCGTATAACTGCCTTCGCTTTAGCCGTGAGAAGAAAAATGACTTTATATTCCAGTCCTCTGTGCACAAAGAAACTTTAATATTACCCTTTAGTTAGCGAGATATCGGTAATACATTTATTTGTGGTTTTTATTTTGTTCTTTATGAAACTACGCAATAATTTACAATAAAGGGAAATAACTCTTAAATTGGTTCCCAGAGGGGATGTTAGCAGTGGTTCTCGCTGTGGGCTTCCGGTTATTGTTACGGACGCGCACTGCATAACACTGTTGGCATTATTATCGAAACGTACCTTGCATACAAGCTAAGAAAGTGCAGTCTATACTAACTTATTACACCTGTGTTTAACGAGCGAAACTATAATGCGAATAAAAACAAAGAAAAAGGAAATTACGGTACCTTAGCACAGTAGAATGCAGATCACAACCACAGCGAAGTATGGCATTTTGGACTTCAGTGGAACCATTTCTAGAACCCGAGGTTTTATGTTAGTATGCCTAATATGGATTGCATTCCCGATGTCATCAAATGGTAGGTAAACCTGTGATTCTTTTAATGAGCTAAGTATAAATATTTATTCTTAGAGCTGTGGCTTTCAATTTTGGGTCGATTTGCGGCATTGACCAGTCTACTGCAAACTGATCATCACATGGTGTCCTAAACAACGCCACTGCTTGTTTGTTTTTGTGGGTTTACCGCCATTTTCACAGCACATGACATGCTATACAAGGCGGCCAGTATATTTTGTGGAGGAAGAACCCGGGAAGAACCCCGACCCACGGGAAGCTACTGGCAAGCTTTTTTATATACCCCCGTACACCTAGCCTGAGACTCGAGCACATGCGGATGAGTCCTGGTAAACACCGCTAAGAACTACTAAGAGGCACTAAGAAGCACTAAGAGCGCTAAGAGGCACTAAGTAGTCATCAAAGCACTTATTAAAGAAAATACAATGAAAATTCTTATTATATTTATGGATAAAAATATTTTTATCATGATACCATCGACTTAAAAATCAAGAAAGACAACTCATTGTATGCTGTGTACTAAGACTGCAAAAATTATCGTTCATTATATGTGGGAGTTTTATCAGCGCCGTTATTGATCAGATACTTCAGTGAAGAAGATTATGGTTGTATGTTCCGTAAGTGCACACTAGTGACCCAGCTATTGCGACCTAGTTTCGTCCAAAATATTATTTTACAGTCAATACATAAGAACCAAAACTATGTGAGAAATGCGGAGCAAGTAACTATTTGTGATTAAGTTTAGGTGTGAAAAATTGCGACAAACAACCAACAGTGATAAAGTATAATTTATTCATACTCAATGTAAACTAAAATGATGAAGTCTAAGTTTTGTTACAGCAGTCTAATAGAGCAAATAATAATAAGAAATTTTCTTTCTTCTGGACAGTTCTATACCGAGTTGCACTTCATTAATTTATTTTCTTGGCGTTTTCGTTCTAGTGGAATTTACCCGCTTCGTTTGCTCTTCTTTGTCATCGATACAGTGGTCCACAATTGTTCTTTCTACGTATTTCTAGTAATACCTAAGAAAGTCTTCATGGTCATTTCTTAATTCTTCATCTGATATGTCATTTTTCTCATCGAATTCCATGCTATCATTTGCATGTGCTACTCCTGATGGACCAAATATTTCTTTTGCAATTTCTGTTCTTTCTCTGGTGCTTTTAGGTATTTTGTCAGTCATATGCCGTGTTATGTTGTCCTTTATATGTTTAGTACACAGTTTTCTTTTCGCCTCTGGATTGTCATATCAATGGCATTGGTCATGGCTTTCTCGTCATCAGTACCAATCAGCATTTCCATTTTAGACAATTCCAGTCCTAAATTTCCCTTCAGATGTGCAACACATCTGTAGTAAGAAGACGTTTTACCGTCCCAATGTAACATTAAAGGCCCCAACATTATTGGTGGTTACCCAGACTCTCTTCTGACAACCGTGTGGCTCTTACAGACAAGTATCGTAACATAACATGGCCCAATCATGGAAGTTCGGTCGATTCCGATCACGCCAACATTCGGCTGCAGATAGGATCGTAAGTCAGTAAGTTGTTCTTCGGTATAACAAATGATTATTGGTTTTGGTAGATCTCTGATATAGATGATTTTAGCTACATATGAATGTTTGTTGAGTAGCGGCAGCTCTTTCAGTATTTCATCGGCGTAATTTCTTTTGGCTTTTGGTGCCTCTGCATCCTTTATCTTTTTGTAGTTCCGACACTGCTGCACATGTCTTGGAAAGTCTATGGAATCATCTAACTCAGGGGTGTCAAACTCATTTGCTATGGCAGGCCAGATTTGATATAAATAATAATAAATAATAATAATAAATAATGAGTCTGTTGGGCCGTATCCGGCCCACGGGCCATATGTTTGACACCCCTGATCTATCTAACTCACTTGTAAGTTTTTCATATGTGTCTGCTGCAGTTTCGTGCTTGACGCTTAGTCTTATAAGCTGTATTGTTGCTGTATTGCTGCGGAATTTATGAGATGTATTGCTGCGAAATTTGATCTGATGTATGCGGTCTGAATTAAACTTTGAGTTACGGTGTGGTGGGGGAGCACATGCTTCGTCGTATTAACCTTGAAATTCTACCATTATGATGAACTTGCGGTGCTCAGAACTTGAAGGTAAAGTGCTGAACAAGCCGATGCGCTTTTGTACTTTGTGTTTCTTTTCAGTTCCGTTTAAATTCGGTGCAAAGCGATTACAGCGTCTGGGGGTGGTTGAGGCATTACTGATATTAGCTTTCGTTTACCCTTTGACGTCTTTTCAACACAAAACAGATTGTTGTTTTCCATTAATAAACTAACTTATGTTGGCTTATTTTCATGGATTTATAATAAAAGCTTAGTCTAGCATGTTATCGAATTCTTGCCATCCTATGCCCCACAGTCGTCAAGGTGATTGCCCCGCTTCCCAGAGAGATTACCGGTGATATTTTCCTTGGTGTTTATTATTCTTTTTTCCCATACGGCAGTGATTTCTGAGGCAGTATTTCGCTATTTAGAATGTTTATAATACCCTCAACTGCAAGAAATTTGCCTCCTTGAAGAACGTTTAACCCGGCTGCTGGTGCTGGCTTTAAAACATCATCTAGAATATTTTCTTAGTCGCTTAATTGAAAATCGGACATGTAATTTGTTTGATGAATGCAGCTCTCCATAGAAGACGAATCTTGAACGAAACTGTTTGAGATATTTGATGCTGGCTGTGAAATAGAATGTATTTTCTATGTCTAAAATGCAATTTGGTTCAAATTTGAATTCTTCAAAATAAATATTGGTCACATTTTCCGCTGAATCATATTCTGAAGTGTAGTGGTATTGCAACTCTGCTTTTAGCGATGTGCTGCTTCTGTCTGTTTGTGTTTTTGATAAAAAAAAAAGTACCAGAGGGACACAGGAGATCTGAAAGTCTTCGTCTCACAAATGTTCACAATTTGAATGACAGAATTGCAATTTTCGCGACAAGAATCGCATGGCCAAAATGCAGCTCTACTAGTTGTGGTAATTTTGCGCTTTTTACGAGGCATTGTGCAATGGAATTTCTTTTTCTTTATCAACTGACAGTAAATTGACCAATATCAAAAGAAAAGTGAATACAGTTTCAAAAAATATTCCAGTATATATTCCCGTTACCAAACATTTTTTCTTTGGTTTCTCAAATTGAGTAACCAAAACAATTTACAATGGTCTTGTTTGTAATAATTACTTTAATTCGATTCTTTCATCATTACAAGATCCTTGAGCAAAACAGATTAAATCGGCAGGTAATTAAATAAGCTTGGCATCATTTATAGCATGACTGTTAACAGATTTAAAGGCATACCAGTACAATGTCACAAATAACAACATCTGTTTGATTGCCTTTGATAATATGGGGGTAATTATCAAGATGGGATTAAAAGGCACGCCTCTGACAATGGGTCAAAGACGCCGGCACTCGGTAATGGGACAAACAACACATGTACTATTGCTTTTGATCATTATGATAATGCGTAATTATCATGGTTATCGATAACATAATGACTAAGAATCAATTCCGACAAAGTTGTTTGTTTTTGAAGTAATAAATAATCAGTTTAGTCAATTATTGTTTTATTAACAAAATTATTATTTTATGAAATACGACGCTTGTGAATAATCAATTGATTAATATGTGACCAATTCTAACAATTTTGAAAAAGATTACGAAGCCATTATAATGACCCGCAAAACGTTCATGATTTTTTTGAGCTTGGGCTTGTCTTTATTGTTGGTAAACAAATATGTACTAGTATCCACAGTTTCGAAGCCATTGTTGCAGAAGATGTTTTGATTTATTTGTTTTGTTTCAAATACAATCATTGCATACATTTATCGTATGAATCCATACATATTGCTACGAATGACTGCAGTTATTATTTTTTGTTGGTTTTAGTCTAAATAGTTCAATAAACAAACTGGCAAATCTAAAATCGAATTGGTTGCAACTGATATGATGTTTCAGTAATCTATAAATTTACGAAGATCTTCGAATTCATTCAGAATAGCTAAAAAGTGAACAGATATATCATGCAGGTCATGACCACTGGGTCACTCCAGTAAAAGACAAAATCAACAACATTACAAATGCGATGACTTATTTGTTGAAATTGGTAAACTATGCTTTCTGTGTGAAGTTTCCTAAATTTTATATACTATAAATTATCCTATACTCAAACAGTCACAAATAATATCATAAGAAAACCAGAAATTAAGCACAGTATATATTTTGATGACTGAAAAACAATGGCAATTAAAGTAACCACTAACCCTGTCTTATGAAAAAATAATTTTTTTCCAAAATTTAATTTTTACTTTGAAAATTATTTCGAACTTAAAAAATGAACTGCAAAATAAAAGGTAGACAAAACTTATGCAATTAAAATAAATATATTTCAATTAATGTTTCTGCTTTAATATGTTTATAGACATAAAACAAACTTATAATAATATCGATTTCGCGACATCATTGATAAATTTGTCTTGTTTGGGTTAAAACTTTTAGTCCCCAGAAAACACATTTTTCCAGGTAAAATACGAGAAAAAATTAAAAAGATATATATTTTCCTAAAAATTACATATGTAACAGTTGTTGTTCCAGCTGTTCTGTCATTCATGCAGTTTCCATTGTTTTGACGGACACCTTGCAGCTTATTGAAAATTTGCAGTGAGACTTTTTGTAATCTCTTCGAGAGCTTCTGCCTTTCCGTGGGCAATCAATTTGTTTGCTTTTTTCATAGATTACAACAGAAGCGTATTCCTTGTATGACGTGTTCAATATATCCCATATTTCTTTTTCAAAGTTGTGTATTTGTCGAATTGCATTGCATTGTCTTGTAACACTTTAGATATATGGTCTGAGATTGTGTTGAGCTTTAATTCGGCAAAGAAGTGGACTTTATCATGCATTTTAGATTTTATATAAAGTCGCTGTCGGGCACAATTTCTAGTTAACAAAAGCAAGAAAGAGACCCATGCTGTTACAAACGAGGGCATGGCCAGCAGCAACAAACACACCTCAGCACCCATAGATGCAGTTGCCAGTGTGACAAGAACACCATCCTTCACATTTACCGTGTGCTTGTACTTTTTGTATTGAGCATGCCGCTGTTCAGTCTTTGCCGATACGGAGTTTTTAACCTCAGAAATTTTTTTAGTGGAAAATCATGTGGATCTTGGAGTTTGGGGTATAGCGGTATTATAACTCCTACGCAGTGTGATATGAAAGTTTAATTGTTTAGGAGAGGTGGGTTCTTTATCTGCTCTTCTGCGGCTATGCACCTCTAACCAGTTTCCACATTGTACAGGTGTGATGGCAGTGATGTCATACAAATGCAAGTTTCCTTAATATCAATAGAACTGTAAATAGCATGGCCCTCTTTACTCCCACGCTCTCCAAAAATCAAAGGTACTATGCCTTCTCTTCGCAGACCCAGTAATGTGTGTGTTTTCTGACCGAGTACTGTTTTGCAGATGATAATACTGTTTTTTCCCTTGGGGAGACAAGTAAAAAATGAAGCTGCAGTGACTGAAATGTTATTGATATTAATTCAGTTTTGTCAAATACTATAACCGCATCGTAGTAACAGTCAAGCCTGAGATGGTTTGGGGGTGGTCCTCTGGGTGGTCCCGTTGTTCAGTGTTTATCTGCTTTGCATCGTCATTCCATCCTAATGTGAACTGGGGTGTGTCAACCCCATGTTGTTGCAAAATACTCTTCCATCAGGAGTTTGTATTCCTTGACGATATAAGGCGTTTGTTTTGTGAGCTGTTCCAATACTCCATCATTTGTCTACTGACGCGGGATTGTTTACTGTTTTAGCTGGCACCAGTGATTTATATTCCTCATTTGTTTGTTCTCCCATGGCTTACCAAGGCTTGCTAAGACTACGTGAATTATACTTGCTTGCTACATGATATGTCACCCCAACTCCCGTGGAGGTTAATAAAGCAAAACTGGCATTGTGCAGTGTGATGGTGTCATCATTGCTGAGTATAAAACCACTGACATTTTGAAAATCTTGTGTTGAATCCCAGCGATACAAACCAGGCACACTTATTGCTGTATCCCCGCCAACTGATGTAATTTTGATGGGCGTTTTGTACACAACATCATCTGACAAACAAAGGAAGGGGTGGCCTTTTCGAGCTGCGCAGGTGCTGATGCTGCCAGCTGTCTCACATACTTGGCAAGGCCTGCCGTTCTTATTTACACGTTTCGCCCGCAAAGCAGTCACCTTCCATGCCCATGGGCGAGTATGAATATAAAATGGAAGTGATGGCACTCAGACACTTGCAGAACCACGAGCAAGGAATCAAGGAAAATGTAGACACAGTGTGCTGGTGCTTAATTTCAAGGGTGATAGTGCACTCCAGCATATTAACTGGCTGATGTTTTCATCTAGAAGACGTATTTAGAGCTCATAGATGCCACCGTTTCATAATCTGCGCCAATGTGGTTTTCCATAGGAAAACAGTACACATGTTCCCATTGGCTCACCACCCACATTATAACTTGTAGCAGGGTAGATTTTTCCATCAAGAATATTCTCCGTTATGTTTATCTGATCGAGGTGGACATATATCCATGGGATGTTGATGAACTTGGATTGGGTGCTACTCTTGTTTTCCCTGGTGGAATATACACAGTGCTATCTTCATCCTTGACTAAAACATATTCTGATGGCTTAACAAACCCATGGTGTGGGCTAGCAGAAATGGGGTCAAGAGACTAGCGTCTGGGTAGCTAGGGATGATGGCATGATGCTGACTCGCCCAGTCGCCACGTTGTAGTACCAGTTATTTTAGAAATGGCAGCCTGCAGAACATTTGTATACTATAATACCCATCTGGGATTGTAATGGTTTTACTAAGCCGGCTGAAATTGGATTAAGTCGCATAAAATTTGTTGTTACCAAGCGCAGCCGAAATGTTAAATCTGGTTTGTATAAAATCTCACCGAGTACTACACGCAAATTTGAGTCGGTGCATATCACCTATTCAAGAACCACAAGCCCAACTAAAGGATTGGTCAATATGACATATAGTATCAGAACTCGTGCAAGCACTAGTGTGGAGAGATGGAATTGCCACAAGTACTACACTTTAATAGCGACACAAAATAATGGCGTCGGAGGAGTCTTTAACTACGCAGAAATTCACCAGTCGTTGCTTAACCTCAACATGTACATGTGGAATAGCACCTCATTCAGAAACGACAATTTTTGACATGTTCGAAAAGTATATGCTACCCCACACTAGAACAGTGAAAGCTTTTAACAACTGGAGCTCAGAACATGCAGAATAAGTAATGAGGTTCTGGCAGAATGAAGTAAATGTTGTGGCGTTAGGAAGTTGAAGCGAATATAAGTGGAGGACTACCAGCACTCGCGATAAGCTTTTCCCACTTTAATGTTCGCTACCAGGTGGAAAAGATTCTCAATCAGATGACGTGCACCATTCCAGATGAAATGGGGTGAGACGCGTTGAAAACAGCATCGAAATGAAAGACTATGAGGCTATTTGTAATAACATTTTTTGTGAACAGAGAAGCCGACTGGAAGATACAACATGGCAGGAACAATGGCCTGGAAGTGATGTATATCAGTTACATCCCTGGACGGCCTCTCCACCAACCTGCTATATATGAAACCGAGCATTATATGCTTAGAGATCTGGTTTCTCCGTTGTGTGCTATTGGAAACACTGGTTTCTCCTTTGTGTGCCACTGGAAACCCCGGAACAGCAGCAAGCTCTGTGAGAACAACTACTAGTGTTTGCTGTGTGTGGCGAAGTGACGACACAAAAGGGCAAATAATGCGACCATTATGACGATGACAAGCAACGCTTTTTTCCATCCATCCAGCCAATGGCATTGCCATTTTTTTTTTTTATAGCACGAATGACATATTTCCAGGCATTGCTGCCACTGCTTTTTCTGCTAGCATTTTCAGCGTACCAGCTAGCTGCTCCAGATTCACTTTTTATTCATTCTTTCATGCTGCCGGGTTCAGTTTTAGGTACTGGCACTGGAGTTGTGCCTCCTCCGTCAGCGGGTCTCGCTACTGCAAATACGACCATGCAAATCAAGAACAACCTTGATGCCCTACTTGCGGAAGAGTGTTTGTAGCCGCTTGGCAAAGATTGTATCCTCATGGCTGATTGTGTTGATGGTTTCCAATATATGGTCAATCTGGGTGCGAAGGGATTCTCGGCTGATGCTGGCAATCTCTAGCTACTGCCTGCATTCATCTTTTAGGTTTTTAATGTGATCTTGTATCTCCTGGCTGATCCTTTCTCTTTCCTCATTGGATACCGGTAGAGTTGTGTAATTTGCGAGTTATGTGCCATTTCAGGATGGTGGTGAATAACAGTGATAGTTTGTGGAATATCAACCTCAACACTCCTCCTACAAGCATGAAATTGATCGTTTTGCTCTTCGATAACACAACATAAAGCGCATTTTTTAGATGCGACACGGACTTCTTCTATAACCCCCTCACCAATAAGGTGTCAGTGAAAATTGAGGGCATACCAAAGCAAATCTATGCCCAGGAGCAGACACAATACCAGCAGTGGGAGGAAGCAAGAAGGTAATGGCGAGGGAAGGATGCAAAACTGCTAGAGTTGGATGTCAGCGATATATACAAAAGACAAGTTCGCCCCAGGTCTTCGATATGAAGACCACACATTCCATGGGTTGGACGGATGCAGTATGAGCAAAGGAAGCATGCTGAAAGTTAAAACAATGGCCTGGGCAGCAGGTGATTTAAACATGTATAGGTATGTATCAAAAAAGACCAGGAATTATTTCTGGTCAACATTGAGTGGTATGACCTAGATGAGGTGCTGTCTGATCTAGCAAAATGGTTGGTCTTTCGTTCGGGTGTCTGGCTTAGTTGGTCCAGAATGAAAAATGATGCCGATCTGACAGTATGATTGCCATAGTGTCCCTTTTTAAAATCTTGTTACAGCTACTCCTACTGCGTGGGTGGCCATATCAACATGGGTGATCATATTGACATGAAGTCTTTGCCAGAAGACTTCTTATGATGTATTGTTCGTCTTAAATGAGCATAGTGCAGATCTGACATACACTATGGCTGCCACAGAAGCCATCTTGAAAAGCTTCATTGATTTGAGATTAGGGTTAGGGTTAGGATTTGGACTGTTGTCTGTCTGCATATCTGTCACTCTCTCTAACTATCTGCCTCTCTCTCCCTGTCTCTGTCTGTCTGTCTGTCTGTCTCTATATATCTATCTATCTATTTATCTATCTATACACACATATATATATATATATATATATATATATATATATATATATATATGAAATATATGTAAGATGTTTGATGTAAGATTGTATATAGGATATCTAATAAAGCATAAAATAAAATGGACTTTTCATAGATGTATGCCTTCTCTTTTCAGCCATGTATTTAATATATGCATTTCTACACTTTAGAATTGCAGATGCATTTCCATAGTTTTCTTGCTGTCCCTTTTATGAGCATATACAGCAAGTATCCTTGCAACTTGACAGAGCACATCGTTTGTGCACCTATTTTCCACGCCCTTTTCCAAGTCAGTAAGAAACACTATATCATAGATATTGGACACTTGCTGTTATCATATAACTAATATTTTTCTTCTCTTTCAACAACTTAAATAATGTTAGAGTCATATAAGCATATGATGTTCAATTCAACAGTTTTGAGAGATTTTAGGTAATATTTCTCAAGTTTAATATCAAAACAACAATGTCACTTTCCAGATAGATGATGTATGTTTGTTCGTATGTGTAGATGGGATTAAAGTGTGCAGTCAAGTCTGGTTGTATTGAAAAATAACATACAAGAAAATTGAAAGGTTAAGTGATTGATATCAAGCATAAATGTATACATATATTTACTGATTACTGGGTACTTTCAATCATGATAAAATTGGAATGAGCAGCTTTTATTTTAAAAGCAAGATGTTTAGGGAGGCTGATCACAATTACTTCCAGCACCAGTATACACATTCTTTTGAAAAATAATGATTTTGACAGTATACAAGAAAAAAAAGCAACCTCTTCTTTCTCGAGTAGAATGGGCTTAGATTGGCAAAAATGGGGAGAAGTGAGTGTAAAAACGTCAAAAGTTATAATGTTCAAAACTTCAGTGTGTGAATATTTTAATGTCAGATGATTAAAATACTGATGCAATACTATTAAAACTTTTTAAAAAATATTAACACGTTTGTTATTGGGCTTTACTAAAGTCGTTGTATAAAATAGTTATTTAATAAACTGGTAATGTCTAAAATAGATTACAGTGAAAACATAATCTGATTGGGTTACAAACATTTAATTTTTAATCATATCACTTTTGGAATGAAAAGGTCAGAGGTTAAAGTAACTGTGACTGGAAGAATACAAATTGTTTCTACACAATAATATTAGTTCAACAGTTCATATCCATACCAAACTTTGCTGATGGCTTGCACTGAGGATGAGGAAGAAGTCTATCAATTGTGAGGTTAAAAGGTCAAAAGCCAAGGTCACAGTGACTGAAAGAATAAAATGGTTTCTGTTCAATAACATTAGTTCTACATTACAGCCCTGGAGCAAACGTTGTGGATGGTTTGCAGTTGGGGTACAGAAGATTGATTTTGGGGTCAAAGAGCAAGGTCACTGTCTAAAAAGTGGTTTCTACACACCAATTTAAGTTATCTACTATATATAGAGGACTATAAAACATGGGGTGGGTGTATAACGTACCCTTCAGATACATGTAATGTATAATGTGTCGTTCACGATACTCGTTTACCTCTACCGGTCATAGCCCAGAAGAAATCATGTATATTCCACAAGTTTATCACTATTCCTACAACTGGAAGATTTGCCATGAAATTGTACACATACATTCATCCCAAGGTCTTTTTGGTCCTATATGAAAGTGCCTCTTGGACATCCAATATGGTTGCCATGGTGGCCATTTTGAAAATCTTGTTATTGCTACTTCTCCTGAATGGATGGTTGTATTGACATGGGTTTTCATTACAAGATTGACTTCTTATGATATCTAGTTGGCCGTGAATGACCTTATTGCCCCTTGGATGTCCAATAAGCCGACATCAGTGGCCATTTTTAAAATCGTTATAGCTACTTCTCCTGTGGTTGCCCTAAACATACCCAAAAAATGTCACCTCCTCACACATGTCTTCATGAGGTTTCCATCTTTGTGATTAAACCTTCTCAATACAGGGGCCATTTTTACCTCTTACAATCCAAAAAAAAAATTCTAGTTGTTTTGCTGATGGTTTTATGATTTGTTTCAGTAAGAATTATTCTGCACTCATTTAAATTCTGTTTGTGAAACAACAAAAATACATAAAAGTATCAAAACTTTTGTACTTTTGCCCTGCCCCTGTTGTGACAAACAACGTTTCATACAGCTAAACTTATATAGAGATTTAAATACCAGAATTTGCCTTTATCTTTAAACATTTTAAGAAGAAAGTCTGACTGGCTAAGTTTGTTAATTTCATCTCAAATATGTTAGTGCATAGCTTGGCATTCAAACCATATGGTAATCATACTGAGCTACATCAT